>VXBL01010531.1:1320820-1349580 GCA_013400195.1 Aramus guarauna | reverse complement strand
TTCTTTAACATTTTTCTTTTTATTTTGACTGTTCCAGCTTTTTTTTTTTTTTTTTTTTTACTTTTCACTATGATTTATAAATGCTTTTCATTTTACTTTGACCTGTACTGTTCTTTCCTTAAGACACTGCAACATCATTCTGAAATATGCAATTTGGGCATCTAGCAAAATGTTATTCAACAATGGACATTTATCTTTCTCATTTTTCTGTTTACATTTTCTCCAGTTGATTGTCTCAAAATTATTTTCAGCTTTATTAAATTGTTCTTTTCAAAAGTCTGAGAATATGTATTCTTGGCAGAACTCACAATAAAACTGTAATCAAGATAAAATGAGTTTCATCTATTTTTTCAGTTCTGTAATTAACTCTTCACTTCATAAGGTCCCATATAGAATTCTGTCCCATTAGATACAATTTTTGTTTATACAGGAAATTGTTATGTATGATTTTAAAAATTCAAAGGGTGACTTAAAATCAGCAGCCTATGTCACATGTCTTTCAAACTGATGTCAACCCATAAAAATATTTGGTTTTGCTATATACTGAGGCTCAGTGGTTGCACAGCCATTTGCCTTATTCTCTAGCGTGTTCAAACATTTCCAGCAGACCAAACCTAGCAATCTCTATTGTGCTTTATCAATGTGACTTTGATCCTACAGAATCCTTCTCTTATCAGTGGTCAGTAATTTGGACTTGAGCAAGTCCATTTTAAGTCAGAGTGTCTCTCCCACCGCTGCATTTTTCACTCAATCTTTTCAACATAGACTGTTACAGTCAATAATTTTAGTATTATGAGCCTGGGAATCTTCTTATTTGTTTTCAGAAGACCTAGCTTTATGCTTATAAATGAGAAATTTCCACTATGTATATAGCACATAACAAATGAAAAGCTCTACCTATTAGAACAAAATAAGTTATAATTAAGCTATGTTACTAAATATTTTTACATTTAACTGTTATGGTTATATTGGCCATAGACAAGGTCAGATAACTTAACTGAAGTCAGAGTGAAATGCCAGAAAAAGCAGGTATTCCATATTCATTCCTCTACATTTGATTTTCTTACAATCATTCTACTGGCTATAATGAGTTTGAAGTATGACTGAGTCTAGACAAATGTGTTAAGGGCTTCTATTAGCAAATTTCTTGGTACAGCTGTCATTATTTTTTTAAGTTGCTATGGAGACTTACCAGTTTGAGGCATCACTGTTTCGATGATTTTCCATAGCAATACTGCTTTGGCTCCAGTACACACCCCAAAACAGCCATGAATGTACTCCAGGATAATTTATCTCCAGTCGAACACACTGAAATATCTACACAATTGCCGAGAATATGGTAGTAAACAATAAGATTTGCTAAAGGATCGAGCTGATGACCTACTTGTTAAAACTATTGTTAGGTAGAATGAGTTTCAGAATTAAAAATTCAGTAAGAAAATAGGCAAAAATACATAGCTGGGAGAAAATAGGAAAGGCAAAGCATTCTGTTAAAATAATATTTGTATGCTTTCCCAATAATTTAGATGTTAAGCCTCAAGACCAGATTGCCCCTGGTAAATCTCAGACTTCCTGGAAGTTAAAATATTCAATTCTGTCAGGTTTCTTCTCTTTCTCTTTATGCTCAGACAAAAGTAACTATTTTCTTTTTCCTTTTTAGATAATTGTTGCTTTGTGGAATTGTGGAAGGAATACATTTTAAGAATTGCATAGCCCAGTGGCAATAGTGTCAAACGACAAAAATCATAAACCACTTTTATATGGACAAAGCATATAGCTATTATATGGATGAATGAAAATCTCACAGTGCAGCCATATAAAATATTCTGTTCCGAATTTAAAACACTCAGGGCCTGATACGCTTTTCACCCACTGCACAGAGATATAAACAGCCAGGAGTAATTGGTTTTACACCAATGGAAGCAGAGTGCAGGATCTCGCTCCAGGCTGGGAGTGAGGTGGACCTCGCCTCCCAAAAGTGCTGGGGGTGGGAGGGAAATGCACTGGAAAGTTTACTTCCTGCTATTTATTTTCGCTGATGCTCCTCAGCCCTTTGTTGCACCCTCCAAGCCTGTCTCCTTCTCTTTTTACACATTAGCTTCAGTGACAGTTTATTAGAAAACCCAATACTGGACAAAATTTGCAGGATGAACAGCCACCCAATGTGGCCTTCTAGAGTCAAAAAAGGAGAGCAGTTCAAGTGAAAACCAAAAGGAAACTTAATCAAAGATGTTTTGTGCCAATCCAGAGATAGTCCAGACTGTTCAGGTCAGTGATTCAAAGATCTGATTCATTATATGAAAAGGCCACAGAAAAATAACTTCTCTTGAGGAAGAGAGAGCGAGGTTCTCCTTTGACCACTCAGCCCCATGACTTCCACCCTCTTGGTGAGCAGGAGCAGAGCAGATGCCCTCACACCCTCCTGCAGCCCTCAAGAGGGGCTCTGAAGGAGCAACAGCCGTCCCATTCCTTCTGATTTCTCATCGCCGCTAACAGCCACATGCCTGGCTTGCTTTCCTGCAGCTCTCAAGTAACAGGGCTACCGTTGGATATTTTTTATAAGGGCAGCTTTTCCTTGCTCGTTTACTGAAGTCTGTCGATAAAGAAAAACAATAGTAACAAAAACCCTCACCTTTCTGTTTTTCTCTTAATCATTTTATTTCACTATTTGGAAGAAGCACCAGTAGGCTTCTCCAATCTTCTCCAAAACCCTCCAATTTTTTAGATGTGTCCTGCTTTTTATTTTCCTAATGTTTCATATTATGAGTTAATTTTGTTTGCAGGTGTTTTGCTTGCCTTGCCAATATATTTGTCATTAACATACCTCTTTGTTAGCACACGCAGACCACATGGTGCTTATCTAAGAACATTTTTTCTATGAAATTCACGCACAGTGTGTATAACTTTGCATTTTCACCTCAACAACAGCCCTTTTTGGCTGAAAAAAAAAAAAAAGAGCATTTCTCTTCAAACAATCTGAACTCTCTGCATGCTAGAGATATTGGCTTATGGCAAGCCTGCGTTGGGTTGCAAGACTCTGAGTGGGTTTTGAACTAGTGACTAACAAACTGAGTGGCCAAAGTGGTGCTATGGACACAGACGTGTAAGTTAATTAAATTCTGTGGCAGGGAAGCAGAATAGTACTTGCATTTATAACCATGTGGGAAAGTCTTATCAGCGTATGACATATGGCTTAATTTTTTTCAAAAACAAGCTTACATGGAATATCTCTATTGCGATTCAAGAAGGTAAAGATGCAGGATTGCGGTACCCAGTGTAAATGGGCATTGTACAGAATATCTGCACCAGTACACACTGTATTTTCCCTGTTACAGAGTATGTTGCCAACATAGAGTGGAACATGTAACCAAATAACTCAGTGCAGTTTGATACCACAGATCTGCCACTTTTTGGTCTGGAGTATGAAAGCAGTCTCTATTTTAAGGTTAAGGGTGGACTTGTGCCCCCGTTTTAGTTGTTTATATGTGGACATCATAATGACCAAACTGTGTCAGAACGCAGGTTCATCTAGTCTAGTAGCCTAAAACTCTAAATTCATAAAATTGCCCTCTAAACCTGCAATAGTGTTGGAAAATTCTGCTCACATAAGTACTGTTTTACTTTGAATAAAAATAGTCTGCGAGACATGGCAATAACAGCACAGTTAAAGTCTGAAGTATCTGTCCATTCAAATACTACTAAGAAATGAAGAGTGGGCTTTTTGGTATTATTTCAGCCTCTGAAAAGAAGAGCAAAATCAACATAGTTACAGTGTGTAAGATGGTAATAAGTAAGAACTGAAAAAAATTCTAGCTTTCTGATGAATTTGTTCCTAGCCCAGGATAATAAAAGCATTGTACTTACAAAAGGATTGCATTTACAGTTGAGAAAAAGTGTTCCTGCAATCTCAAACCTTTCAGGAGGAATCCCCCAGAAACTGAGACATGAACATTTGTTTCTGTCCAGCAGTTAAAAGTCATATTTTGCAAAGAAATTTTTGATAACTCATGTGACTCTGAATTCATCCCAGCAAGTCAGAGGCATCTGTGAAAAGCACTCTCGTACAGAACTGATCTGAAGCTTCAATTGCACCCAAACGATTGATCCCTATAGTCACAGATGGACTCTCCCCTCCCAGAGACTGAAATGTGTCCCAAAATGAAACAGGCATAAATTGAATCAGATTAATCAGCATGAAAGAGAAAGCTCAATGAGACTCCCATGCAGAGGGAAATGTGCCCTTAAGGCTCTAATCAATCAGAGCCAAGTATGATTAAGAACCATGAAGAAATGACTAAAACTCGGGGGTAATGGTATTTGAGCGAAGGTATAGCTCCGCTTGCACATCCTGACTTTTGACTACTTAACTGTGTAATTTTACATTTGCATAATACGTTGCAGGAGCACATGTATTGACACTGTGGCTATCAGCAAGGAATAAAATTGGGACCGATGAACAAAACAAATAATTAGCTGCTACTGTTCACATTAAAGGACTCCACGTACTGAATATGCGGACCAGATTTCATTACAGTCAGCTCAGGAGACACCCCAGTGCCTGTGGGCTTTGGTAACGCTGGCCGAGCTCTGCCTGGCCGGTGCTGGGACAAGGGCGTACCCGTGGTCATTCTGCCTTCTCGCAGCTGACCTGCACCGGGAGCAAAACCCACCACCCACTGACAGCCAAAATGAGATATCAGTCGCAATAAATTGCACTGATCTCCAATCCTTGCCTTTCTTACAGGGAAAAAAAGAATGAACAAAATGAACATGATATTACTAAAACTCCACTGAGATGAACAGAATAGTTCCATTCTCATCAAAACAGTTCAGAAAGTGGCTTGGGGTTTTTCTTGCCGTGTGACATTTTCATATTAAAAGACTGACATCTTCACTTATGTCAACCGTTTGTTCCATTTTGATTTTTCACAGAGTGCCTTAAGAAAACCCTACACACAAATATCAGTATAAATGAAAGAAATGGTTTGCCAAAACCCACATAGGTTTCTTTTTTGAAAGCAGGTTTTATATTATTTTTAACTAAAGAAAGATCACCCTTTAAAATAGGTGTCATGAGAAACTTTTAACCAGATTCCCCTCTATTTCAGTATCTGTACAAAAACACTAAATTCCTTCTGTAGCGGTTACACTTGGTTTACCTTTATTTTAGGTTGTCTTCACAGGCAAATTGGATGCTGAAATACAAATTTCTTTAAAGTAAAAGATGTTGGAAAATGCAGGTAGGCATTGATACTTCAAATGGCATCAAACTATGTAATTTCTATGGGTAGGGGAAAGATGTTTTTGCTCCATATTTCAGGTCCAGGTAAGCATTTGATACTAGACCTGAGCAGGGGATCCGGAGTTGTTTGAGGTATTCCACCTCCTTGCGGTGACCCCACGCATGTTGCAGCATTTATTACTGAGGAGCAACGGGGAGCCCCGAGGATGCTCCTTGTGCAGAAGGAGAGATGAAACCAATCTGCCCATTCCTTCCTTCGACCCAGCAGCCACGACGCCTCGGGAAGCGCTCTGCCAAATGTAGCCACAAAGCGATTCCCAAGGTTGCAACTCACTGTTTTGGGGTGTTAGTCCTTGTTCTTGAGGAGATGATCCTTAGGCTATAAAACCTGACCATTTCTGCCAGCTAACGTAGGAAATCCTTTCGTTCAAGTCACAGGTGTCTGCACAGTAAAACTGAAAGTCTGGATCCAAACACAGCGGATGACTCACTTGGAAAGCTGCTACAGCCACACATAAGAGCACTTGTAATAGCGGCCTTCTTTAAAAAAAAAAAAAAAAAAGTGTAAAAATGAAAGCGGATTCTCCTTCATTTGTGTTACTGAGCTCTATATTTGCTGTTCTGTTTTTCCTGCATAGTGAATTTTATGACTTTAAACTCTGAAGGTGAAAGAGTAAGAAGTCATCCCCTCACTCTTGCTATGAATACATATTAGATTAAGCGCAAATACAACTCTTAAAGTAGATGTGCATTTGGTCTGTATTATGTTAATTAAACCTCTGTACATCTGCCACCCACTTAGCTCCCAATATAGCCACACAGCTTCAGCGGCTTTACACAACTGAAAGAAGAAAATAAATCATAGTTCTAATGAGAGTTCAAAACTCCGTAACAGAATTTGCTGGGAGAAATATGAAAATAATTCAAACTGGAACAACTCTGGAATAAAAGAGAATATTTCAGTATGTATTGAAACATGACCTAAAAATGCCAGTAAGCACTCTGCTTTTTCTATTATTTGAACTGCTAGAAGCCTCTGTACTCTCTAGAGTAAAAGTAAGTTTTCACTCCTGGCAAAATCGCAGCATGTGGATTTTTCAGTGTGATATATTTTATGTTACTGGCTTTAAATCGACAGTAGTGTATATAAAGCACCAGAACTGATTCAAGAAATGTTCAAAATATCAACATTTGTCCTTTAAAGATGAGGCCTCAAGAGAACTAATTAATCAATATTCAATCTCACCAACCAAGATCTTATCACTCGGAGTGTGTGTGTGTGTGTGTGTGTGTGTGTGTGCGCGCTCCAAGATATTAGCACAGGATGTTTGTTAAATCAGTTTGCTTCAGGAGAATGTAGAGATGGGAAAGAAAAGAGGGGTTTCCGTGTAAAAAGTCAGAGACAAAAACTGGTCATGCACATCACAAATTCACATTGTTGCTGTATTCGTTTGCTGTTGGACTTGTTCTGAGATTCTGTGTTAACACTAACAGGTTAAAAATAAGCACACGACAACTGCAGAAGCTCCAGTTTTCCAATTGCTATTGTAAGGAAGGCAATTGTCCTACATACGTAGAGTAACGCTGGAAGTGCGAGCTATCCGAGCAGCTCTACTCATGACTTCCTGAATGTTGTACGATGAATGACTGTTTGGGGAATCACTCCCGGCTGTTTGTTTGTTTTCTCTTGGCGATAGAAGGTGTGTGAGACACCGTTCCGTTATCTCCGCAGCATAGCTGCAAAGCAATTTCAAGAAGCAAGATAAATTCATTTTTTAAAGATAGCACATTCCTCCATGAAGACAAGTCACATTTCAGCTTTGACTTAGCTTATGAAAGCTATCTTTTAGTTAGAATAAGTAGAATTTAACTGCAGAAACACAACAAAGAAGCAGAGGAGGCCACAATGCCTTCTTAAGAGTTTGTAAAATTGCAAGGATGAGATTCAAAGTATTACCCTGGGTTTCAGTTGTTTTGTCACACGTGGCACATGTGCGACTGGTCGTGGAAAGCAGGTATGAAATACTACAACTTAACCCTGAACTCAAGGAAAGAAAGGGTTAAGAAAGTACATGTGCTTGGTAATGTTCCTACAGTAACCCAAACAATCATATCAACAATTATTAAAGAATGGCATAGTCCATTTTCTTCCTAAAATAAGTACTCTTGGTTCACCAGTAATTTCAAATTTCTGATATGACATAAACTTGATAACAGGAAAAACCCCCATGGTGTTCTGGACAGGGTATTCAATTAATATTATGTTTTCTGTCACTCATTTAAAGAGCGCAGCTTGCTTTTGCACAGATAAGCAGCAGTTTCAGGTGCGCAAACAGCAACACATCTGAAAAGAGCCTTATTCCCAAAGGAGTAGCAGCCAATATGCTTTGGACTAGGTCAATATATCCTTTCCAAGGTATTTGCTTTTTCGAAAGAGTTTTGGTTATGTCTTGAGATTATCATAAAAAAAAAAAAAAAAAAAAAAAAGGGACAGATTCCAAAGGCTTTCAAAAACTGTAAGTTTAAGGGATATAATCAACACATACATTGTTTGATGTTCATATAATAAAAACTTTGAGTGCACGACAGAAACTCACACACCAAAAATCAACAAGAGATCTTCAAATATAACGCCAAGAATGTGAAATCCATCCTCTGCTTAGGTATAGTTACAGCCAGTGAGTGTTTTAGAGAACAAAAGCAGCTACCCAGAAGCCAGCTGTGTACGTGCTTTTATCTCTTAAACAGCTGCTGCATTTGACTATGCCACTAAGAGAGAAAGAGTCTCCTCCTCTCCCACTGGCCACTATATTAAGTAGCTTGCTGTAATTGCTGCATAGCACTTGGCAGTTGCAGGCTTGGTAACGGTTAGCATTAATAAAAGTAGAAACTGTTCTCACAGTTGCGTGTCTCACAGTCGCATGTGTGAAACATATCACATTTAGTGCAGACAAACTGGACATCTACGGAACAGATGACTGCAGGTTGTGACAGAACAAATATGTTCAGCTAAGTGTGCATCCATCTGACCGCATACAGCATCGGAAGTTAAATAATTGTGTAGTAAGAAAACATACGAGTATGACGATTACTGAAATCCCTACTTATTTATGTCGTGTTCTTTCAGAGCTCAGAGTTGCACTAATAAAAATTGAGGGACTGTTTTAATTTAAACATGAATGTCTTACTGCATGAAAAATAATGTGGCTGTATGCATGTTAAGGCATATTTTTCCCTATACCTTCATCTGTAGGGAGGGAATGAGTCAGAGTAGCCAGCATATAGCTCTATCTGTACCTGCCTATTCCCAAAATATCACAACAAATATTTAAGAATCTTTTCGAGTGACAGAAGTAAAGGTCAGGGTCATAGCAAAGGGCAGTTTGTGGAGGAGGGGATTAGAATTTCTCTAAGTGATTTCTTCTTCCATCTATTTTTTTATATCCTCCATAAACAGACCTCTCTAATTTCAAACACATTTTTTGAATTCTGCAGAGAAGTCAGTTCCAAAAAGGTATCTTCCAAAATAAATGTTTTTCTTGGCTCATACATCAGCTATCCTATCTTTTCTTTTCTAGTATAGATACGGGTGGGAGAAGGCATATGTGTGTGTATATTCTGTATATACACAAATATCACTGTAGCCTCTATTTAGCATCCTGCACTCACACAGTACTTATGCAAAGGTTTTGACTGGAGAGCTTTGTTACTAAGATATTTTTTTTTGTGTCTCTATTTCATTGAAAAAAAATTATTTCATAGATTGATCAGATTAGCATTTATCTGTTTTATCTGGCTAGTAGGCTAAAGCCAAAAGAAAGTTCCAGGTGCTCAGCTCCTTTACAAAACAGATCTTTATTTTGCATATCCAAATAGAGGGCAATTCTCCAGCATCCCACACACACTGAATTCTCCTCTTTAAGCAGCTGTAAACTGTGTGCTAGGTCATCTGTGAATTCATACAGACTGCATTCATTTTTCATTTATTTTTAAAGATTGCTTTTAGATGAGAAATTGGTAAATGGCTTTGTGGAAGGGTGACCCCTCCACTGCCACCCTCTGCCTTGTCACCGCCCAGCCATAAACAGCTGCTTCTAAAAGCAAACTAAACACGATGTTTCCTAAAGATTGTAATGTAAAGTGCTCATTTCAGTTTTTCTTCTCACTTGTGTTTTGGCAAGCAGTTTTCCAGGTTTCAGATGAAATTCCTCAGTAAATAGTTTTCTCTCTCTCAAAATGTGTGGCCAAAAAGCACAAAGAACGTGATTCTCAATAGCTTTTCAGTTCAGATCCTCACCTACCATTTTGCAAAATGAAGACAGACAAGGAAAGCAGAACCCCTGATCTGACGGCAGCTCACAGCCATCTAACACAGGTATAATGTATTCCCATTCCAGCCGCTGCAGAAGGCACCAAATTCTTCCCTCCCTTCACGTGATACATGGGTCAGTAAAGGAACTTGACCTCTCTCCAGTCCACAGAAAGAGAGAAAGGAAGATGCCACCTCCAAGTGTGTGAGGGAGAAAGACTATAGGTTTTTCACGCTTTTAAGCTAGCCAACTAAACTAGCATAGGAAGAAAGGGAGAACATTACTTAGGGATAAAGATTAAGGAAAGAGAGTGTTTGTATATACTTGCTTCAGTGTGGGTTTTGTGCAACCTGTCAGAAGACACGCATGAATTTTACTGTTGGTCTCGCTGCTTCTGTACTTCAGAAGGCCATTTGCCTAACAGGAAACTTCCCCTGCTCTAGTCTTCTTAGCTTGGGCCTCACTGTAGTACATGGTATTTTTTTAAATTTCATTAATATTAAATAATTCTGATTAAATTGGATGGTAAAATAGAAAAGTGGTGATAGGACGTCAAGGAAATGACAAAAGAAGAAAAATGTTTTGGGGTTTTGTGAGAGGCAGAGAGGAGGGGGAGCAAGCATGTGTGTACTCCTGCATGGGAAAGCGGTCAGGCTTGGTGAACATCTGGCTGAGGGGAAACCAATGCATCCTGACCTGAGACCCTGAACCATCAGGGGCAGGCGGGAGGGGAGGGTAAGTACCAGTACCATTAGTTAATCTTGCGGTGTTGTTATTAATTCAGATGCACTCTTATTACTATATATTCACCTATTTCAGTAAGATAATAAAATGGATGACTCTATGACTCCTACATTTACTCGTCGTGCCCCCTCCCCCAGTAGACCATTCTCATTTCTGCTTCAGATCATCAGATTTTATAGGTTTCACTACCAGTGGAATGAATTGAAAGCAGCTCCATTAAAATCAGAGGAGTCATTAGGGAATGGACCAGGTGATAAAAAAAACAGGTCACCAGAGCTGGGACCTGCATGACGCGGTGGGGAGGTAAAAGTACAGTAGGCGAGATCAACTGCCATGGCTTGAGGCGGCTGCGTGCCACAGCACCGACCACAACTGCCCTGATGGCCATCACTTATGTGGCAACAGCCACAGTGCGGAGAGGGAATGCAGACCCCATCCCTGCCTGGTGCCTCTCAGATGGCTCCATGCACGCTGGCACAGCCACTGACGGCCGCTGCGTAAGAGCCCTGGCAGTGTCACACCATGCCTGGAGCAGGACTCAGGAGATGCCAAAAGAGATGCCAAAGTGCTCCAGAAGCACTGGTCCTGGCCCAGCACCGGCCATCTACGCTGACGTGGCAGAAATAACCCATCTACACCAATGACACAGCTAATGGTGGAGTCGCTCCCCAAACCTGTCACCGACAGCACCTACGCCTCTCCCTTGTTGCAGGAATGCAGGCTACGTGCTGCCTGCTTATGGTTTTGGGTGCTCTTAGGGGAATATTTTCCCCAGGCCTCTCCCATTTTTTTCCCCCCCTACGGTGTCTTCCCCTATGTTTTGTGCATCTGGAGCACAGTTTTGCAACACCATGCTGATTAGCATGGCTGAGCCCAAGGAGACCAAAACAAGACAGTGGAGGCACAGCCCACGGCTGCAAGACCATTTTTTTCCACACGTTGGATTGCACCTCTGCCAAAGTGTATAACTGTGCATAAGCAAAGCCTAGACTAGAGAAAAAAAACACAGACTACATCAGCTTAAAATGAAGACATGCATGGTAACTTGGGAATTTACTCCTGAATTCATGCAAAATGGAAGGATTCAGGACTTTCACCTTTCAGCAAATATGTAGAAGAGTTTTTGGAGAGGACTAGGAGGATAACTATAAAGAGGTAGAAGTCAGTTCTGGAAATGAGTTTCTGTGCTGTTTAGTGGGCATTCAAAGGATCTCATCATTTTAATACTTTAGGTATTAAACTGTCCTGTTAATGATGTGTTAAGGTAGTCATGGATTTACCAGAGGTTCTAGGTAGATCAAGGCTACATCTTCCCCATTGGGGACACAAAATCTTGGACAGACATAATTTACTTGTGCTTTAAATCAAGGAAAACAGTAACTGCTTTCTAGAACTGGATGAATTATTAACATTAATTGTCCTTTTCTTGCACATGATTTTTGTAGGAATGTTTCACTGCAAATTTTACATATCTTTTACACCTTTGGGTGCCTTAGTGCATGGGCTTATGTTGATTCATGTTATAGTATTCTCTATGGCCAGGAGATACAGCCAGAGACACTTTGAATCACTTCTTCAGAAGGAATGGCCTTTTTGGATGTGGTTTTAGCTAATTGAAGAAGTAAAGGCTAAAGCCTACTTGTTAGTCACGATTTTTGCTGTTCCACTTAAAGACAAGATGGGTTTCAGCTTTTGAGCCTGCACCATCACTAGCAATAATTTATTGAAGGCAACAGTCCTGTATTGCTCCTCAAATACTGCAAGGAAAAAAAAAAAAAAAACAAAACCAAAACCAACAGTAAATTAACTGCAAAGGTGAGATGACATGTCACAGGCTATCAATGATCCTCTACAGATGTTGTTAGAGAATCACACAGAATGAAAGAGTAAGATGGATTTATTTTTATTGGTCAAGTTCTCAGCAACTGTGGAGATGGCTGGTTTAATTGTATGGTCAAACAGTAAATCTGCCTATGCTAGTTCTTAGGTTAGTAGGATTTTTTATTATTTACCTTGCAATATTAAAGGACAGATCCTTAACAACAGCAAATCTGCACTCCTTTTTT
Source organism: Aramus guarauna (assembly GCA_013400195.1). Classification (NCBI taxonomy): domain Eukaryota; kingdom Metazoa; phylum Chordata; class Aves; order Gruiformes; family Aramidae; genus Aramus; species Aramus guarauna. Next base: position 1,337,218 of record VXBL01010531.1, on the reverse strand, counting down.
AAGAAGAGGCCACCAGCCTATATGGAAAGGCAGGATTTCTCATGTCATAGTTGCAGACTGGCATTTAGGAGACCTGTGTCCTTGTCCCACGTGTATCACTGCTTTGCTGGGTAACCACAGAGAAGTCATTCCCTTGTCTTCTACCACAGCTTCCCCCTCAGAAAAATTTGGATAATAATGTCAGGCTTCTTTGGGAAGAACTTTGAAATCTACGGGTGGAGAGCATTGTGTAAGAATTAGGTATCACTGGTAATTTATTTATTTATTTACTGTTCAGTTGTGTGGATACTGGTCTATTCTATCCAGTGTTGCACCACAGCAGTGATGACAATAAACATTACACTCTTGGAATCTAAAGTACTTCTCTTGCGTTCACTGCCCAAACTCTTGTTCCAAGTCCCCCATCTCCTGCAGCTGACAGGCGGAAGATCCATCACAAGGCTAGAGATACCCGCCTGCATAAATCCTGCCAACCACAGTCCCCCACCTCCTCTGGCCTGGGCGCTTCCTTTCCCCTTCTCAGAGCCCAGTATGTGATGTGAGGATCTCACGAGAAGATCGGCCGTCCTGTAGTGCCACCTGGTAAGGTAAGGAGGGCAGTGCCGCCAAGTGCACCACCGGCACCCTGCCAGATGAGGTAACAACCTCTACCTCCTGCTTTCTCACTCTCTATAGTGAGGGCTGCCAGAGCTTGGGGGGGAGGGGAGGGGGAGAGGGGGGAGAAAAAAAAACCAACCCAAAACCCCAAACCTCAAAAAAACCCAACAGCAAAGCATAGATGCATTTTCATTTTCTTGTCTGGAAGCACAGCATCTGATAAGGATGTGCATGACTTCAAGCTGTTGACAGCAAATTGGATGAATGTGGTTTGCACAGATGTCCAAGCAAGCAGTCACTGTATCAGACTTGGTTCCCCACCCCATGAGGAAAGATTTTCGAAAGAAAGAGCATTCTCCAACCCAGTAAGATTCACAACCATCAGCGAATGAAAGAGGTTTGTGCGTTTGGCTAAAGTTATATGGGGGGTGGAGGGGTGCAGCCATCCCAAAGACGACTGCTTCATTAATTTTGTGAGAAACCTTGCAATTTTAGGATGAAGCCAAACTGTTTTAGCTGAAAAACAAATTTAAATAATACACAGGATGAGGCCTTGACATTGCCACAGAAAATAATACTTTGTGGGCTCAAAACCATGTAGTAATTGGTGGTGGTTTCACTAGTTTTTTTCCCCAAAGTTTGGTTCTTCCTTTACAACTACTGCCATTTGTCTGATACAGCTCAGTCCCTACCAATGCAAGATAAATTAAAGTTCTGGTCTACAAATGAAACTTTCCATCATGTCTTTATTAATTCCCAAGCCACTTCCTTTCCCTTTTTTCTATCTTAATCTTCCCCCCCCTACATCACCACTGCTTTCAGAACTGCCAGTTTACTAACCCAGTATTTACATTTTTTTTTGATTCATAATACGTCATCATAACAGAGTTATTCTTGGTGGTAGGTCTGTGCTGCCCTCCTCCCTATTGTATTTTTTATATATATATCAAAACAATTCTTTACCATAGCAACTTTTCTTGGCTACCTACCCATTCCAATAACTTGCAAGCAGCAAACACTTGACAACACTGATCAGACCCCACTGTCCTTGTGCCAAATTGAAAGGCAGCTCCTCCCTGGAACAGTAAATGCAGTCCCGAAGTTACAGGACAAAGCTGTTGCAGGTCTCTCAAAAAGCTCGTATTCTTTAAAAAGTTATGAACGCTAAAAAAGTTACTGAACGCTAAAAAGTTGGCTGTGCCAAAACTTTTGGAACTTTAGAAGTAACTCAAGGGAGCAACTCCTCCCTTAGCCTTTTAATTTATGATAGGAAGGGAAGAGCTATAAAAGCTAACAAACTTTTTATAAAACTGGTAACGGAAGTGTTCAACTCAAGTAAGTATCAGACATGGAACAAAAGGTGCCAAAAGTCATGCTGAACCAAATTGTTCTAACAATACTTAAGTCACTGCTGGTTTGACATCAGATTTTTAAGAATATGTGAAAGTAAGAGCCAACTTTTTTAATAAGGGTTGTTATTTTACCTATCTAATCATAACTGCTCAATTTCACTTTATGTAAAAATATCACGCTATATTTTCCTTCAAAAGTTTTCTACATAAATTTCCTCCATGATTTAAAGCTATAGATCCTCCAATGTTCTGGTGAAGGAAATAATTTCAATATATGCACTTATGTTTTCATATTACAAAACTTTATCAAAGTTAAACTACATCAAAAGGGGCTTTGCTCATTTTTGAATGACTTGAAAATAGTTGAGAATTATTAATTATATTTATCCCATCACACTAAGAAATAGCACTTTGTGTTCCAATAAGCCATTTCATACTTCCAAATCAGCATGTATGTAATAGTTTTCAATTAGTTTTATACTAAGAAATTAATATTTTCCAATTTATTTTTGGTCAAAAATGCCATCATTAGTCTCTGATTACAAACCATCAACTTAAAGAAAAAGATTTTACCTGCAGTTGGTAGTGTTAAGTGAAGCTAAAAAACATCCAAGAATGTAATATTTCAGTGTAGCCAAGAATCTGTGGAGGTTATTAAAAGTGGGAGATTTTGAAGCGGGAGTAGCTACAATCTAAGCATAATAAACAATATCTCCACATAAATATTAAAGCATCCCATAAATTGTATGGCTATAAAAAGTTGTAGGGTTTTTTTTATTGGTATATTCTCAGTGATTCCATTCATCCCCTAATTTTCCTGAAAATTACCATGCTGTTACAAATCTTTCAAGGTTCAGTTCCTAGTCTTGTTGCCAGAGATTTGCATACAGAGACGAGGATGAGTGATGCACCAGCGGCACAGACACAATTAAAGGATATGGAGCCGCCATGTTCCTGCTTTCTGGCACAACCTAGCTCTTACTGCTTAGGCCCACACCTCAGGGATTTGTTCCCTCCAAAGCCACGTGAAGCAACAGTAGATTCATCCCTACTCCTGAAGTCAGCCTTTCCATCCCTGCTCTTTCCTGTCATGTACCAAGGCATCCTTCCTGAGTCCCGTCCTTACGGAGTCCCAGACTTTGCTCTTTCTATTTGTCACTTTAGTTGCTCCGTTAAACTTGTCGGGCTCTTCAGGACACATCTTCCCAATGCTTTCTAATGCAGCTTTCTACTACTGACTCTCCACCTGGTCCAGGAAAATTTCTGGTTTCATCCTTACTTCCTTTACTCAGACCCCCACCAACATGTATGAGAAAGTACTTCTGCAGGGCTTGTCCTAAAATTCTTCAGGTTGCACCCCTCAAATTCTTTTTCCCAGCAGGGAGGACTACCATAAGCATGACTTCTATGGTTAGATTGTTTTCTTCTGTGTAACCCATGAATCCACCTCTGCCACTAATATTACAAACATATTACTAACGTGGGGCTGCCTACCCACTCCTCTTTGGCTACCTACGTCCTCTTCTATTGCTGAAATAGAAAAGATTTCCCCTCCCTCCTCCTGTCACAGGGAAAAACTGCTCAGTGTACATAGCTTAACCAAATCAGAATCAAAGCGTTTTATCGATTTGTTAATGACATAATTAACTGGCAATCAGTGAATCCATACATTCATGACCAATATCAATAGCAAAACAGATAAGTCATACTACTATATACTTATGACATGCTAATAAACACCCACAAGCTTCTAAACTCCCTTCTATGAGTAATCCCATGGAGGTCTATTCCCCCTACACACAGTTAGGTACACACTCGTGCACGCACACACACACACACTTGCAGCAGGGCTGTGGGTTACAGCCCAGCTTCTCCTGCTTGCAGACACCTCCACATCGGGCGCTGTCACTTCATGTCTACCCACACTGCTCCCAACCATCCACTAACGCACACGCCGGCGAGAAAGCACCCCAGGAGGGCACACGCGCGCACCCAGCGTGGGAGCACCCGGTTGTTGCACCCCGCGCCATCGTGCTCCCAGCTGGGTGCAGTCGACCCACAGCTCTGATGAGGAGGCTGCGCTGCCTGTCCCAGACAGACGTCATGGTGCCCACAGGGCAACTTCTGGCAGTGTCGCATCAGGTTGTGTCGCTTGCTGTTTCCTCTAGAAGGTCTCCACCCTCCTCTTGAAGGTCTCTCAAACAGAAGATTTCGATAATTGCTATACGTCTTTTCAGATAGACCATGTTTCAAAAGTCTCTAAACTCCCAGTTGTTTAATCCAGATGATCAGATTGGGGCAGACATCCTACCAGTTTTGGGTACTCCATACACAAACATTCTGTCTATCATCACGTCCTTATCTTAGGGGTGTTTTTGTGCAGCCCGTTTGCCAAAGGTGGGCCATATGAGCACTCCCACACCTTCCGAGCAGTTTTTTTTATTATTGTTATTAAAAGCTCTATTGAAACTTTCACACAAACATGCATCTCATTTTGACTATTCTTTTACTGTGTACTTTTAATGCTTGAATTATTATTAGGGTTTCACGCTTAGGCTATCAGGCTATCGATGCCTCCTTTGCAGCCTAGAGAAGTTAGCTGGTCTATTTTTTCCTCAATTCACAGGCCTGTATTTTGTACCCTTCTCTCTGTAAATGTGAGAGCTGCAGGGACAAGGGCAACAGACAATTTGGATGGCTGCAAAAGGAGAAACAGACTTCAATCTATAACCCCAAAACTCTGTGTAAAGACCCAAATCCATCAAATCAGAAACTTGCTAGAAGAATTCAGTGCTTGTCAACATTTTGGTGAACTGTTCCAAAATGTGAATGCTAGTTGATTCCTTTCAAACTGTTTTAGATAGTCCAAGGTTCTTTGGAGTTGTTTTTCTCAGAATAACGATGGAGTATTTTGAAAGGAGTATTACCAGAAGCCTGATATATTTTTCATAGGCTGAGAAATAAAAAACCTAGAGTAATTAAGAGAATGCTCACCTGGTTTTGGTAAATCTTACTTTGTTTGCACTTTCCATCCCTTTCTTAGTTTGTTTTTATTACTTGTTTCAAACAATCAGTCATATAAAGCCATTTGAACCTCATGTCGTGGAAGCGGTTACATTTTATCAATGCCCTCCAATCAATCCAGAATTTCATCTCTACTCCAGCCTCTTCTCTGACCTGAGATATTCTGCATCCTCACAGACCAGTACCTCTCATAAAAATCAAAGGCTTAGGCTTAAAAAAAAAAGCATCTCTATTTTACCTTTCCTTGTCTGACATTTTTGTCTGGGGAAAAAAAAAAAAAATCACCTTACATTCTAATCAAGCCGGGATTTTATAAATAAATAAGGTATGCCTTTCAGAAAACAAAACTTGCTTGGTAAGCAGCAATTGATTCCTAACTTTAATAATGGAAGATGTTCTGCACCGCTATACTGCTACCAGAAGATTATTTGTGAATCTATTAAAAAAGGCCTAAAATTAGGTTCATCCAGAAAGTATAAAAGTAATTAGCTATATAATGTTCACAGGGACTTTGTTGCAGCACCTCCTGTCTGAAATATTTGCATTATATTTCCGTATCTTGCTGATTCACAATTTTAAGTTCCAGAAAAAAGCTTATCTTCTGCCCTGTATCTTATTTCCTCTACATGATGTCCTAAATTGCACTTGAAGCCTTGCTCAAGAATTTTTCTAAGGAAAGTTACTTCATTTGTTTTGGCACCTTCTCTTCACAATTTTTCCACTTGTCTTCACGCTCTCACTAATACTTTTCAGAAGGTGGCTGAAGAGGATTCCATCATGCACTGTGGATGGCAAGGAGAGATCATACATATCCTATCAGATGAACATTCCTGCTGCTGGAGAGAAAGCATGAATGATCCTGATTTCTTTTAGAATTTGGCTTCACTGGACCTAAAAAAAATCAAAATTCATTAGCTGTCCCTATGTAAAATGAATGTGGAACATGGTGCTACTGGATTAACTATGTTTTTTACTCTGGCCTATTGTGTGCTGTCTTTTCCTGCACATCTGCTGAGAGCTCAATAGTTCATATTTAACCCACTGCCAATGTTCCTTTGTTGTACTGCACAACATCTTCCGCACGGAAAGAACAAGATTATTCTCACGTTCACAATTATAATTTCCTTTGTATTGAAATGACTGTTTCTCCAGATGCCTTCGAGCTGGCCTACAGTGAGGGTACCCCACTGTGGTAGAGCAGACGGGCAACTCACTGGCCCAGCGAGAGCTGACAGCCCTGCAGCCTGCGTGCAGACACAGCACAGCCCTGCACTGCCAGCTTCTAGCTGCTGAAAAGGGATACCCTGGGAACTCCCAACTTTCTGAGAAGCAGCATTGTTTACCTGAACATGATCGCTAGGAGTCAAAGAAAGGGTGAAAAATAACAAGCTGCAAAGCTGATCAGAACGTGTGAACCTAAGATTCAAGAGAAGTCCTTGCTTCAGAGTTTTAGTCCTCCTTTTCTCACAGTACAATTCCTAGGACCTTTCTCCCTCCTCAGTTTCAGCTCATACAAGAGACAAGCAAACATTACATTTCTCAGCAGTAGACCCTGGCTCATTCCTCTATTGACTGGTATCAATGCCCACCACCAACTCTTACTCATTCACAGGAAACCCACTGTGCTCCCCTGTTTATGCTCCCCCTTGTCCCGCTCAGCCATGGCAATCACACTTAGACTCAGAAAGGCTTCTAAGATACTTGTACATCTCCCAGACACGGTATCTGATCTATTATCTGATCTCCTAGTTTCTTTGAATAGGAAGATTTTACTCACCATCTACTCAGCAACATGTTCTCTGTTCCAGCAAACATTTGGATGGCAAAAAATCCAGCAGTGATCCTTCCAAATTCCACTCATAAAACAATCTCTACTCACTTGATAGATTAAAATGAGATGCTTTACACAGTAAATATTATTGTAAGTATGTTTGTGGGCTCTGTTTATGGTCTTCTTATTTCAGTGGAAAGAAAAACAGCTGAGAACAATAATTGAATAGAGAGCTGCAAAGCACCACAGATTAATATAAGATGATAAGAACTAAACAATTCAACTTCTGTAATAGTAAACATGTCTCCCTATCCTATTAAAATTCTTTGAAAGAATTAATACAATGATAGATAAAAACAAACTGATGGATACAATTAATTTGTTCCTTCCAAAGAGTTTTAAAACCCAAATCTCCTAGAAGTGGCTCTTAAGAGTATTTGGCAATCACAGATGCCTGAGGGTGCATCCACATCAGAGTTTTAATTCAAATCGCCCCCACTTTCTGTGCTTTGGGTTGCACTGTGGAGCCGCCTCAGAATGCACAAACAGGTTTCCTTCCAGACAGAGCCAACCCAGAAGATGCAGGCCTAAAGCAGACCTGTCACATTTCAAATGCTGCTCAGTGTTTAACCCCCAGACTGTATCAGAAGAGATCTAGCCGAGTACAAACCCCCAAAATGCACAAAGCAAGTACATGAGGGACTCCAACTGTTTTGGTCTACAGACTTGCGGCCCCTGAGCTGTTCTGCTGGCTGATGCAGACCGAGCCTGGGGCTCACGTTCACCAGGTGAAAGCTACTGTACCAACTTTTCTACCGTAAGCTAGGATGTCCCTTTAAGACAGTAAAAATTAACCTCCTGTGACTAATCATCTGCCTCTCGGGTGGTAAAACAAAATCCCTCAAAGCAACTTACTACACTGGGAGAGCTGAAAAGTGTTGGGGAGGTTGCGGTAAGGAAGCTGGCGGTGGGAAAAGACTAAGGCGGCTCGGCACAACAGCAGAGCGAAAGGACTTAAAGGCAGTTATTGGGCAGTGGGGCAGGTGGTGGGGCTGGGAGGATTTGGAGAGGCCCTGGGGGATGAGGGTCAAACTGAGATGGAGCAGCAGAGTGCTGAGAGCTTCAGGTGTCTATGAAACAGGGATGAGCGCTGCTTGCCTTTTGGCAAACTCTCACCCCTTTCTCAGCCACAGAGCAGAGGAGGAGGAGGAGGAGGCAGGAATTTGCTGTTTATGCATCACACACTCCTCTTACAAACAACCCTTGTGCCCTCTGGCATAGGCAAAGCTGTTGGCTCCGCTGCTGCTGGCTACTGCCTGCCCTGCCTGCTCAGCAAGCTGGCCCTGTCTGTCTTGAATGATACCGCCCAAAGAACGAGGGTCTTCACCGGTGTGCCAGCTCACAAGCTGCCTCGCCAGCTTCGCTCACCAAGACAGGCTCCGACGGTGCCTGTTAGGATTCCCTGATGCCTGCAGGCATATCCTCTGCAGTCTGTATTTCTCATATTTTGAGCAGGCTAATTGCAAGTATCACAAATGACGAGTGTCCTGAGATACTTCACTGAAGTCAGATCATTCCTAGCAGCTAGTCTAAATGTTAAAGGCGGAGAAAAATGTACGTAAGATCAACAAAGTCACCAAGTGCCCCTGAGACCAGGCTCTTCTTCTCATTCTTGTATTGAGACCCTCCATATGCTGTTTAATTGTTATCCTTGCATTTCTTTGGCATTTAAACCTACACACTTAAAATAGGTTTCTCTTCAGCCGTCCTCAGCAAAACAACATGTTCTCAAGACTGCAGTCTCATCTTAAACATTTCCCAGGTTTTTTGCTGCTCTTTGGGTGTCCCCTACCCAGCAATGCATCCCGGCCGGCAATCTAAAAATGGAATTCCAGGTACTGTTTGCACTGGCGCTTTTCTGCAGCTCTCTCCTTCCTCTCTGATACAGCTTCTCTGGGTGCAGCATCAAATTACAACGTCCTTTTTCTACTGCCATATTGTATTGCAGTCATATGAATTTGCTAGCTACATTTAGGCCTCTTTCAATATTCCCTCAGAGGTTAGTATTAATAATAATCATCACCCTTTTCAATCTTAATTCTCCATAACAGACTTCACCAACTGCCTACATGTATAATGGTTCTTTGGATCGATCCCAGCCTCATGTCTCTGTGCTTACTCATAGAAAATATTTTACATAAACTCAGTATACTCTCTTACTGCTTAGAGAGAGAAACAGCAGTTGAAACAGATCTGTAAAAAACAAGTGAATTAGCTTGTTTTGATGAGAACAACCAAGAAGCTTGGCTGAACAGCGCACATCAGCATCTTTTGGGCATTTCTTCCACTTTGAGGTACTGTGGCATCAATTATTTTTTGCTTATTAAATATCTTGAAAAATCAAGGCTTCATTCCAGCAGTAGTTATTTCAGCAGGGTTGCTTCAGTGAAAACAAAGGCAGAACTTGCACCCAGTGTGCTGCGTTAGGTCACCCACATACTCTTTCTCTCTCCCTCTCTCTTTTTAATGTCTCCTCTTGCTGCTTTTTTACTGAAGAAGCATAGCCAATTGCAAGACACCTTGCTTTCATTTGAAAAAGTAAACCTGGCTGCTCTCCAAGATTTCTCATTTTAAGTTACCTGGAACATCGTTTTAAACAGGAACCACATGTATTTACTGGTAGGCAACCCAATAATTTCGTTCTCCACAGGAATCTTTGGATTCATACATTAATGGTAAAAGCATGGAAAAAAGTTATTCTGAATGAGAAGCCTAGTGTTTATGAAAGCAGCGTTTGATACTTCAGCTAAAATAGTCCCTTACAGGGACAAAGAAATGCTGAAGCACTAAAGGCATTAAATACATACTCCAATCAGTCTGTAAAAAAAAAAAAAATAAATCATTGCTATCATTGTCACAAAATACCATGGGACCGTGGAATTTGGTTTCATTCCCCAGCATGTTAAATCATAACTAGGCATGTGTGATTTAATATAGCAGAGTGATTTCCTGATTTGTTTTTAATTGCCAGTATACACAGACTGCATTTTCAGCATGAGTTATTTTTATTTTAGATGAAAGAAAATGGGAACAATAACAAAGTCTTCATGAGAAAATACTTTTCTGTAACATAGCATATTGACTCTGTGTTGCAAAATGGGAGCTGCCTTTACAGAAAGCCAGTTTCAAGAAATGTCAAGATGCCCAGAAAAGGAAACTAACTGCCTAAGGTCCCAGATCAAGGAAGGATTCAAGCACAGATCTAACTTCAGTGGGACTTAAATACGTGCTTTGTTTAAGCACATACCTAAAAGTCTTCATAAATCAGGAGTTTGGTTTATATATACGTACATATATAACATATGTATTTATTAATCACTGTTCATTGTAATGGATTAATGAATAAGAGAACCACACCTAACATACACCTACCATGGTTCTCTCTACATGTTTATACATATTTTTTATTCTGTATTTGCCCTATGGCTGAAGGTAGCTTGTTAGGAGGGGAATTGGCATTTGTTCATTCTCAGCTCTTCATCTGTATTAAAAGATTCACATTATACTGTAACATTTTCATTTACATCCCCTTCAGGCCAATAAAAAGCATAATCATTTTCCTCCCCAGTAACTGCATGGCCATCAGCTTTAATTTCAGCACACTTTTCTCTTCCTAAACCTTTTTGTCTGGTAACAGCTGGTCAATATATTTCTTCATTATGCCCCTTTTTCAAAAGGACCTATGCCATGCTCCCAGAAATATACCTTCTTGACAACACCTTTTTCCTAATTGTTTCATCCCTTGTAATTTTATGCACATCCTGCTGATGGATGCAGAATGTCTGGGAGGCATATATTACAGATTCTATTTCCTCTACCATGTTCATCCAGTTCCTGGGCAAAATAAATCATATCTATAATAAATCATAAAGCCCAGAAAGACTTCAGTTAAAGATACTGGGATGGTGGACTCTGATACAGAGTTTGTATTTGCAAATAAAATTCTACTTCATTTTCTCCAGTGCCCTTTCAAATGTATGTGCAAAAGCCTTGTTTATCCACTTGATCCTAGGAGATAAGCAGCAGTTCTAACATGCTTTAGTGAATGTATTTGAAATTGTTTCAAAACAATTGTGGACTGTTATCAAACAATTTCTTCACATAATCCAGAAACAACCAATAAACTCCATGAGTTTTTGATATCCTGGCCAGTCAACAAAGCTATGTGCTGCTTTGAACATCTGGGACAACCACGAGCTATAGCTAACTACATGACTGATTAATCATCTCTGCAAAATCCAGATGTAATCTCCATCTCAGTTACGTGTCCTGTGACGATGTGAAGGATTTGAGTCCCATTCATTTTCTGTCACTTTACCACCCAGAGTAATTATTAAAGTTACAAACTGCATTCTCAGGAAGCAGTATATTTTCTGAAGCTGCTCTTTCAAAACCCTATTTATTCAAAGTAATTCTGCACACTAACCCATGACACTCTTTCAGTGCCTTCTCTTCCATGCTTTAGGAGTATTTTAACTCTTACAGTTCTGGACACAAGTCCTTTGGCATATCTAGTTAAAGACATACTAGGCTGCTGGCAGGATCTTAAACAATAGAAGCATATTCAACGGACATGTTAACATAGAGTAGAACCTACTAAATATTGTCATCTTCGCCAGTGGACTAGATCTTTTTTTCTTGCTGACGACAAATTAGTGATGATGCTTAAATTAAGGCAAACAAAAGAAATAAAATTTCCATGAAAGTGCTAAAAGACTCTCCCATAGCCAAATCTGACGGGTCAAATACTCTCATTGGCTCAAATCTCTGGCAGAGAAAGAATCTTTCACAATTAAGAAAAAGGTAACAAAATCATACAGGCACAAATTATACTACAAGTAGCATTAGTAATTTTGGTTCCAGTTCAGCAAAGCTCTTTAGGACATACTTAATTTGTCTGCTTTTATGAATCAGAGTCATAATTAAGATGTTCTTAATCACCTCTTTTGTTTAGTAAAGGAAAATGGTTTTAAAACCAAATCAAATGGAGATTGTACCTAGAGTACTAATACAAATGAAGAAGTGGAGTAAGGGACTGGTGAAAAAAAGGGAATGTAAAGTTTAAACCATTTTAGAAAAACACGTGTCATGGCTTAACCCCAGCCAGCAACTGAGCACCACGCAGCCACTCACTCACTCCATCCCCCAGCGGGATGGGAGATAGCTTCAGAAGAGTAAAAGTGAGAAAACTCATGGGTTGAGATAAAGACAGTTTAATGAGCACAGCAAAAGCCATGCAAACAAGTAAAGCAAAACAAGGAATTCATTCCCCACTTCCCACGAGCAGGCAGATGTTCAGCCATCTCCAGGAAAGCAGGGCTCCATCACATCTAATGGTGACTTGGGAAGATAAATGCCATCGCTCCGAATGTGTCTCCCCCACACTTCCTTCTTCTTCCCACAGCATTATATGCTGAGCATGACATCATATGTTATGGAATGTCAGTTGGGGTCAGCTGTCCCGTCTGTGTCCCCTCCCAACTCCTTGCGCACCCCCAGCCACTCACTGGTGGGGTGGGGTGAGAGGCAGCAAAGGCCTTGGCTCTGTGTAAGCACTGCTGAGCAGTAACAAAAACATCCCTGTGATATCAACACGGTTTCCAGCACAAATCCAAAACGTAGCCCCATACTAGCTACTATGAAGAAAATTAACTCTATCTCAGCCAAAACCAGCACAACATGTTAATACATAGTTATCATTGAAATATTACAAACCCACTTCCTAGCTGCCCCTCATGTTAGCCATCATTAGTGTAATCAGCTGATTTTCTAAATGCACCTTCCTTAGGAGGAATCTTATGGCAGAAGATCTGAAGGAGGAGAGCATGAGTGGCTCTCCAAATCATTTCAAGGGAGGTTGTCTATAAACACAGAGCAGCACAGAACGAAGCTTAGAGACATCTGTACCAGAGGCTGACAAATGCAAACTGTCAGTGGAGAGAAGGCGGCTGCCACAAGGACAGACAGAACAACCAGGAACTCTCAAGGAACAGGAAAGCGAGGACAAAAAGCATGGGGATCCAGAGGAAGCATTAAGTTCAGGGAGGAAGCTGAGGTGGTCCTTGCAACCTGAACTGTCAGATTTCCAGCTCAAAGCCCTGTGAGGCCTTTGTAGGCCTAATGAGAGTGTCATCTTTTCTTCCTCTTCTGTGCCAATATGTACATCTCCTCCTCTTTGCAGTATATAAAGAAAATATCAAGGAACAGCATAAAAATCTCAGTGCAGTTATTTTGTTTCTCATGTCCAGGAAAGAGAGATGTTGGCTGATGTCTGTCAGGTCCCTGAATGCAGTCAGGAGTTCTGCAACCTCTTTCCTGACCGGTTCCTGGGGCTTGGCTGCCTGCACTCAAGGACAACTACAATATCGTGCAGGGGTGTCCCTTGGGGTCAGATTGTGGGGAAAGAGCTGTGAGAAGCCTCCCTGAGAGCCTCCACCCCCTGCCTTGCAAGTTGCATCCAGGCTTAGGTCCTTGCTCTTGGTTCTTGCTTAAGAGGTGTCTGCGTTTTATGCACGTTTGTGCCTAAATCCCCAAATCCTCTTCTCAAAACAGAAGACAAATAAAAGACTGCCCAGCAGATCCTTCTACCTGCTTTTAAGACAAATCTCCAGATGCAGCAGCTCAGTTAAAGAGAACGCTCGAACTGAGGGCTCATCTCCACATGAATGGAGAATTTCTGAACCTCTAGCTAGTGGTTAACCTGAATCCCTCCAAGTGAAGCTCAAAGCATCTCTGTCAGTGGAGAACAGTGTGGCAAGACGTAAGGCTGGACACCATACCTCTTGAAGTCTAAAGGAGAAAGCAGACCATAAAAACAAGCACTTCTAAGGTTTGGTTTCTGGATGTGTTTTATTCAACTTACCCAAAACATAAGTGGATATGTATTTTCTTTCATTGGTAGGGTATTAGTTGTGTGGTAGACACAAACATAGACACAACACCTGTTTGGATAACAGCCCACTCAGAGCTGAGTAGCTACCTCTTAACCACTCCCCGCCTCCCACCTCTTTGATCCTTGAAAACATTTACCTTACCCTGAAAGCCAAAAACTCCTTCTAAGCAACTAAACTATCAGCTGCACAAACTTTTGAAAAACAGCTCCAAAGTTTTTCCTACCAAAAAAAGCCCAACCTGATTTGTTTGGTAAGGTCTATTCTCTATAAACTTGCTTTGATTCTCTGTTTATGGATCTGTTCCCTTCTGGAAATATAGGTTGCATCTGCTTGCTCGGTTGTAAAGGGCTTCTGTGTGATGAATCATTCACATATATGCCTGTCCTGCATATGAACTGCCTTCCAGAGCTGTATCAAAAATTGGCTTAATGCTTTAGATCAGCAGCTGCAAGTTTGGGTCTGATTGAGAGCTTCTCGACACTTTGTATTTTGGCCTGTGTAATTTTTGTTGCTTGAAAGTAAATTTCTGAACTACCACCCCTGACTTCTTTTGGCAGTTTTTCTCATTGCATTTCAAAATACACTATTAAGCCAGGACAGTTTTTTCCCTGTTTACTTAATTTCTTCTTTAAACACAACTCTGAATTCTGCTCTCTGATAAGATCCTGTATTTGCCAATTCTTAACCAAAACCCTACCACATTTGTACAGATCTTTACATTGACTTCAGGAGGTCCTCAAATAAGTTTTAAGCAACATGGCTAGCAAATTCTCCTGTTCCCACAAATCTGACACTGCCCCTCTACAGAGCTCTTTCTTGTTAACGTTAGTATTTTTATTTTGTCAGTATCACTCTTCCAGCTCTGCCAAGAATGGTTTACAGCCTCACGATTCATTTTAAACATATTTTAAATTTCAAGAAGAATGCAGATAAACTGTAACAGGCAGGTGCGGAGTTCCTCTTCCATGTAGTGCTTTCAGAGCTCTGAGGCACTTTCTTAGGCAGGGTCTGACAGAGTTGCCTAGGTGGTTTCCACAGCAGTTACGTTTTGTGGAATAGTTGAATTTGGGTGATAAAATCTTTGTTTTCAGAGAAAAGGAACAAAACAAGCAAAGGGGGAAAAAAAATCACTGAAGTATCTAAAATGGCACATTTAAGTCAGCAAACTGGCTCCAAATAACTAAAAGGTGAGACAATTATTTCTCAAAAAAGTAAAATGAGAGTAGTCGCTGCATTCTGAGCATAAATGCCCACGTCCATTGAACTGTCTTTGGTCCAGGTGCATAAAAAAAAAAAAGATTGTGTTAGCTAGATTAGCAAAAAAAAAAAAATTTAATAATTCTGTGACGTGGCTGTGAGAGTGACTAAAGGTTCCATGTTTTGCAGTGGACTTAAAGGGAAAGAAAGCAAAGATGTATCAGGAAACATGGAGGAAAACTGTCAGAAGGTGCGGTTATTTCTGGTGCCATTCACACGGGTTTAGCTCTTGGGCGCTTTGGTAAATCGTATGCCCCGCTGGCAGCGTACTCAGCTTTGTTGTAGGCTGTGCCCAGAACACTTTCAGGGATCAAGATTACACAACACTAAGAGTAAAGCAGAGTATTTTCATTGGCAGATAACACATGGCATTAGGGTTTTGGTTTTTTTTAAAAAGGCAAACAAACTGGTAGTTCGTTTCCCAGGTTTTAGAAGTAAAGGGGTAAAGACTTCTGCTGAGTTTCAGCTACTTATAGCCAATGGCACCCTAAAATTTCAGCCTTGCCTACAATGGAATTCCTGCAACCAATTTACACTCTGAATTTACTAATATAAACACAAAGCATTTATGCAGTTCATCTGCCATGTATGCCGTGTAGCTGTGCTGTCAATTTTGTCACCGGCAGGGATTAGACTGGGACGCCTCCACAAGCAGCACTGATCTCTCGCTCACACAAAGCTCTATGCAGCTTACTATTAATACTCGAGCAAGCCACGTTTTACCGCTATTTATCACAGCGTGGTTCAGCCAGGAATTGCAGGTTTCAATAAAAATGAATAATTTTACCAGTAAGCAACACAAACTTGAGATGGCCTTCACCAGTCTCAAAATATCTTGTTTTCCTGGACCGCATCCATAGCCTGTATGTCAATGGTAGCTGTAGTCTAGCTAAAGTGACTCAGTCGGATTCGAGGCACAAAGCGGGGATTTTAATATAGATATTCATGCTGAATCTAAGATTACTTCATTTTCATATAAACTTGCGGTATTCTGGGTGTAGTTAGGAGCCAGCTCTGATCACTTTTGCAGCGCTGCACTCTCTAAGGGACCCCTGAGGATACAAATTTTAAAACCAGGGCCTACCCCGCGCGTCAAGAGACTTCGCTACAAAAAGCGGCTAGAAATAACCTAGCGTAGCTGGTGGAAAAATCCTGCACTTGGCAGAGGCCTCGGCCCATGGCTCTCGGCCTCCCGACCCAGCAAAACAAACGGCTGATAACGCTGAGGCGGGCAGCGGGAGCCGCCGCTCGCAGCCGGCTGCGCCTCTCCCAAGGTCAGCTATTTGAGGGACGACCGACGGGGAAACATGGCGCTGCCCGACCCCGCCCCGCAACTCCCGGGCAGTTGCCACGGTGACACCGCCCGCGCGCCTGCGGGCCCGGCGTGCCCCGCTCCTCCGCCGTTGGGCCTCGGCCGGCCGAGCGGGAGCGCGGGCGCCACCTG
>VXBL01010531.1:1289923-1320734 GCA_013400195.1 Aramus guarauna | reverse complement strand
CGAAACCCCGGCCGGGGTTTCGGCAGCCCCAGCCCCCCGGCCGGGGAGGAAGCGCTCCCATTTTGCAGGGGGTGGAAGCGATGTACAAACCGACTAATCCTACCCGGGGCCCGCCAGCAGCCTGAGGCAGGGCCGGGCCCTGGTAGGCCTCGCTGCCTTCAGGGTCCCTTCAGTCCTGCGTCTCCACAGGACTGCGTGTCTTCTTTCCTACGCAGGAATAGTGGGGTTAGATGAATTTTCACAAGCGTAGTAGTTGGCAGGCTTCAAAGAAGATGAACAATCCAGTTAAAAAACTTGATGGCGTGTCCTTTTTATTGCAGTAGATCTATTGTACTAAAAGTTGTGGGTTTATAACCCTCCTACAGACCATGTGCAGTGTGCCTTACACCCATGGGGGGTGTACTTAACAAATCTTGCTGGTCCAGCGTATCCCATGAATTACATTGGCTTGCCTGGCCTGCGACCTCAAATCGCAACGGCTTTCTAAATTACACCAATTATTTGTCTTTGTGACTGGGGAAGCCCCTCTGTGATACTATTTGAACATATGCTCAAACCCAAATGTGAGTAATTCTTTATAACAAGAACAATATTGCATTTCCAGGCGAGCAGGATAAGCAGTGTTTAAATATACTTGTTTCAAAGAACTCTCCTTTATCTTCTGAATAAATCATTTCAGAGAATAAGAGCAATAACAACCTATTCATTTTAGCATCAAAATAGCAAGAATGTATTTTAAACCAACTATTTTTTCTGTCCCAGGAAATGGCCTGCCTACCTCCTTTTTTAAATACTATTTTTATAACTCCCGGTGGCATGGATTCAGGATAGAGTTAATATTTTTCTCCATGACGCAGTAGGCAGAACATGCTGAAACTTTATGAACCCAGAAGCGTATTCTCTATGATAAACAAAAACAAACTAAAAAAAAATCTCTAAGGACCCCGCAACTCATATGGCTTTTGCCATCTGGCACACAGTCCTGGCACACTGTAAATCTTTGCAAGTGGTATCTCCTTTACAGACCCTAAGACATAAAGCACATATGCCAGAGGCTCTTAGAGGCCACCCCCTTAAGTTGCAGACATCATGTTATGGCAGCGTGAGATCTTCTATGACGACAAAACTTTTATGATACTAGATGGTAAAAAATTCCATGACCTCCAAACCCTAAGAGTATGGACGCCACCAGCAAGGGAACTTTTAGTGATGGTACCTTTCTTTAGAAAGCTTCCCAATCACACTCAACACAGAGAGCCGGGAGTTGAGCAAAGGCAAAACAGGAGAAGGGGTTGAATGTTGAGTGCTTTAAAGATAATGCCGGGGTTATCTCTGGGAAAAAATAAAAAATAAAAAAATTAAACCAACTCGCATCAAGACATTTAGTAATACAAGATACCGAGGTTACATTTGATGAATACCAACCCTAATGACAAATATACTCTCTGTAAACCTGAGCTCCATGACTTTTTGGCAAGGATATTACCCAGCAGCTCCAAAGTCCTGGCACAGATTATCAACATGCCCGTAAGTTTCTGCAGGCACAGATACATCTGTTAAGTCATTCCTCCATGCTTCGCTTCAATATATTAAGTCATAAGTGTTGACCGCTTCATTACCAAGCTCTGTGTCACAGGCCACACCTGGCCAGCCCAGCATGAAGGGAGTGAAGCCCTGAGGGAGCTCTGAGCAGGTTCCTTGAAGCTGCATGTCTCTTCCCTAGTATCTAAGAGGACACTGAAAAGCTGAAGGCCCTTAAAAAGGCAGATGGGAAAGAATGAGGGCTGTCCTCGTGGATTGCTAGATTTTTATGCCAGAAGGCATAATCAGGTCTAACCCCATGAATAATGCACATGTGGTAATGGATCCAGCTCATCTGCTCTCCAGACTCAGCATCTTTTTGATCTGCTAAAATGAGGTTAATGAAGATACGAGATGTCTGCATCTTCCCCAGTCCTCGTTGCTGCTTTCTCTGAGGAGGAGTTGCCATTTCTTACCTGAACTGGGGTAGCAGAATTGCTGCAGAAGGATAAACACACTTTATTTCATAGTTTATTCTGTTCGTGGGGGCAAGACCTTGCCCAAACATTGAGGTCACATAGCAGCTCTTTCTGATGGCATCGCTGATGAAGGAACATCCTGTGAGTTGCTGCCGCTGTGTCTCGCTTCTCCTAGAAAGTGGTGGTTGAGCAAGGGGTCTTCTACACAAAAAACCAGACTAATGCACGTAAACAGACAGAGAGTTACACACCTTAAAGAGCATGTTCAAGGTGGGGTATAATACAGAAAAATTAATCCAGTCTGGAAAAACAGTTTCTTCTCCATTCATACATCCACTTAAAATTTGCAATCACTTACATTTTTGCACTTAGATAGTTAGATAAATCCTCCTTTGTATAAATCTAAAAAGTGAATAGAATTCCTACTGTAAAAATACCAGCAGCAGCTTTCATAGCTGTTCATGGCCATTTTCTGTGCCTAAGGGCTGTACCAAGAGAAGTGGAAGAAAACATCTTCTCTTCATGTGCCATCTGGTGACTTTTTTTCCCAATGTGTATTCTCCATTGTTCACAACATTCAAGTACAGAACCTGTACCAACGTATCAGGAAAGTTGTAATACTTTTATTACAAGGATAAAGAGATTTTTAAATACATAAAAGAGATTTTTAAATTGAAAAAGCACTAAAATTTGTCTGGTCCCAAATTTAATACTAAAGACATAATTAAAAAATTGAGTTTGGTTATGGTATATTACTTTTATACTCTTAAATTACTAATTATTAATCTTTTTTTCATCATTTATTTCTCTTACCATAGCACCCACAAGGTCTGTCATAGGCTAAGATTTCACTGTACTAAGTACTGTACCATGTTAAAAAAAGGGGGAAAAAAAAAATAGCCCATTCCCCAAAGCCTTTAAATTAAAGGTACATACAGCAAGTCCCTTCTAGTACAGGGGTTACAAACAGTACCAAGAAACAGTAAAGCCGGTTTGATCAATATGATGGACCGCCAGCAGCTGAGAGACTCTAGCTGCTCTGAAGGATTTGCAGGAAATTTCAAACAGGAGAATTTTAAGGAAGCGTTTACAGGTGGATAACATGGTAACTCAGCATAGGTTCACAGGGCAAACCTCCCAAACCTACCGCTGTGCGAGAAGCAGACTCACAAAGGTGTATTCCAAAGCATTAACAGGTGGATGATGGATGCTAACATCTTAACGTGACAGGAAGCGGAGGCAAGGTCTTAAACCTGATATGAAGAGATGAGTGGGAGAAACAACGCGGGAGGCAGTCTGAGTGGGAGGAGCAGGACACTGCGCCGTAGGGGTTGAAGAACAGGGAGCCCACGTGTTAGCGCACGGGAGGGGACGAGAACGAGGAAAGCAGTCGCTGCAGCAGAATTGTGAATGGATCTGATTCCCTTTGTCAAGCTTAGAGGGGGAAAAAGAACTAGCTTTGAGATGTAGCAGGTATCTCACAAGGTAGTAAGAAACAGCATATTATAGAGACACTGTAATGGAAAAATTTGCAAGATTTAAGCACAGTGCTACTGCATGGCTCCAGGGCGTTCTGAGTGATCTCACAGGCCCGTGTGATGTTGAAGAAAATGATGTTGCTTGTTGTCTAGGAAAAACATCCTGGATAAGGATGGAGAATTACATCTGAGCCTGAATATGAGGACGTTTGAAGAGGTTTTCTTGGGAGCATGATAAGTGGAGTCTCTTTTTCTACTAAGTATTGAACTATGATTTCTGATATAAATAGGAAAAAATATATATCAATATAAATCTTGACAGTAATATCTACCGATGATATAAAGTGCAGCACCATGGTAAAGTGAGTGATTGAAAACAGGGACTGTAGCAGAGGAAGAGGCAAATATGACTCTGGAACTTATGTTCAACAGATGTAGCAGAAGCTACAATTCAAAAATATTCTATGTATTCCTTGACATTAAACATTATTAGGCAAGAAAAGTGAATAAAAGCCCAAGTCAGAGGTGGCTGAGGAATTTCATATTATCAGCATTTTTTATCAAAGTGCGGCTGTCTACTCATACCATCTTTTTTAGGCATCTTGTTGAAGTTCAGTGTCATGATGAATTTAAGCTGATCTAAAACCAGCCTGATACTGAGATGCATGGTCCGTTTTTCACCACATTTCTGCCACTCCTTTTCTCTTACCAAGGTAAATCAATTTAAAGTTAACCCTGGAAGAACATTACTAGTTTTAAGCAGCATCAGTGGATTGACCTGATCTCCCTGTTACTGCACAACTCACTATAGCTCATGCAAGGGAGAGGGCAGGAATGAGCAGTTCTGGAAGGGATGGAGAGGGGAGAAGCAGGACTGCTCCTTTCCAGGGCAGCAGCTTTAGCCAGCCGTGAAACAGCAGTACTAGAGAGTCAAAGCCGGTGTCACAATTAGATTCTCTGAATGATGATTAGCAGGAGTCTCTAGGTCTCCTGGGCTTTGAGCATTTCTCCCCACTCTTCAACAGTTTTACAGTAAAGGAAGAATATTCTTTTATGTAACAGAGCAATGATTAAAAAACCCTCTTCCATAAATTAGAGTTTTTCATGGGAAAAATAAAGAACTTTTGCCAGAGCTTTTCTTCCACATTTTTCATTCATTTCAGTCCTTACATTACACAGAAATGCATACATATTTTACATTAATTACATAGTTCCGACTGTTGGTGATTCAAAGGCTGTAGCAACTTTTGGCATTTGCTGAATTTCTCTATCCTTAATGAATTTCCAGATTTAGCAAATATAGTAATAATCTGAACGACTTAGTTTTCTTTCTGTTTTTTTTCAAACTGTCATATAAATCCACCAAGTTGTCCATGTCTTATGTGTGTTCTGTTTTTCTTTTTCGTTTAATCATTGTTGGTTTTCCCTATAAATAACTTTGAGCTTGTGCCTATTACAGTGATCATGCAAAAACATACATTATGTAGCAACTGAAAGCTTGGCAGGATATTGTTGCAAAAACTCTATAAATATTCCTTAAACATGTTTAAAAAAAAAAAAAAAAAAAGAAAAGAAAAAGAAAAAAGCCCAAGCACGTATTTTCTGTGACTATTTGGCAATTGAAATACTGACATTCATGTTTGCTGAATTAAAAAAATACAGGCTTGAGCTCTTAGAAGTAGATTTTAGACCATTCATTATTTTATTAAAAACTGCTTGCATGCTCATCCAATCAGGAAATATGAATAATGTGTGATTTATCATGCTTACTCAACTAAGAAAACCAGCCCACAGTTTAAATATCTAATAATGATGCTTGTGCAATTTATTTGTGATCCATAAGTGAATTTAAAAATGCATTGAATACATTCCCATTGTGGATAATTTGGGGAGGGCACTGTTATCTGTTGCAGATAAATCTCAAGCAATAAAAATAATTATATTTGTCACTGTGAATTAAATGTTTATCTCCAGCCAAGTGACTGCTGAGCTTATTTTAGTTTAGATCCATAGATACCAGTGAGGAAAGGCATTGTCCTTTTAAACCTATTTTATCGGCTTTGATTTGCTCTCTAATCTTAATTCATTTTCCTCCTCTTTTACCCCTCATTTATTGCTACATTTCTATTTTTAACTATTGGAATCTGAATTATGTTGCCCATAGTTTGCATTTTGTATCAGCATGTCATATTTTACATCAATTTATTTTTTTTTATATTTCATATCAACATGGCTTCACCCTATGAAGGTTTCTTGAGAACCATGACATCATAGAAAAGGCTATCTAAATTTAGAAATAGGAAATCAAGTGGGAAAATAACTTGAGAAAAGTCAACAAGAGCTTCTA
Source organism: Aramus guarauna (assembly GCA_013400195.1). Classification (NCBI taxonomy): domain Eukaryota; kingdom Metazoa; phylum Chordata; class Aves; order Gruiformes; family Aramidae; genus Aramus; species Aramus guarauna. The sequence goes on along the minus strand of VXBL01010531.1, from coordinate 1,314,909 downwards.
TTGCAGTGATTGCCCTGAAAATTGTGCAACAGATCCATTCTTAATGAAACAATATGCTGAACAGATCTGCTCTAATGATACAAGTGTACAGAATATCTTTCTTATTTTAGGAATCCATGCAACATCTAAAAAAGATGTTCAGAAATCAAATTAATAGTATGTAACTCTAAAGTATGCAGTTATAAAGAAATAGACAATGAAATAGAAGTACTGAAACAATTCAAACTTGCATCAAAATTTGTTAAAACTAGGAAAATATACAGATAGTACAAGCAACACTGTTCTGAATTTTGTGCAGATTCAGAACTAGTCAGGAGCAAAATGAAAAAGACAAGATCGTACTTGTCATGAGCTGAAACCAGGCATAGCTGTGGCTCTTGTTTTGCCTCTGCTGTTGTGACTCTTTTAGTGGGTCTGGTGATAGAAAAGAGACTGTTAGAGATCAGTTTGTTGCTCCTGCCCTGTTTTATTTGGGAGCCTAGCATCCTACAGAATATCCTGCATCCCATCTGCAGAGGCTCATATTAATCCTTAAAGGCTCATATTAATCCTTAAAGACCTGTTCAGGAAGGTTAACTTTAAGCATGTGCTTAATCACTTTCCTGAATCAAAACGTAGAAAATCGTCTTTGTTAGCGCAATTTATAATAGATTTTGTGGGCACAGCAATTTTTATCAAATTAGAAGAAACAATCCACCTTGATGCCTTATCCTTTTTGATAATTGATATTCTCATCTGGCATTTTTGCAATCCTACATTAACTGTGAAGATTTCCTGTTGAAGGTATAGAATAGCCCTTCTGAAAGATATGAGAAAGGAAACAGCCCAACAGTGTGTTCACTGAAACTATGCTGATTCTGCTCTGACATTCCCCAAAGAAAATGAGACGTGATTACATACCTGTTTCTTGTAACTTCTGTTATTACTGAGGTTGAAGTAGATTTTCTCCTATAAACCTTCTCGTGCATAGTTACATGAAATCAATAACTAAAAAATAGGACTTTTTATTTTCAAAGGACATTCATTTTCATGTAATGCTTGACCTACACTATTAGACTAGAATAATCAATCTGTCCAATAGAATCATCTTAATTACCTAGAAATTATCATATATGATAGGATATAGAGTAGTTATCCCATTATATGGAATGTTATTTAAGCAGCTTCTGTATTGCTTGAAAAGAATAAAAGTTCACTTAAATATAAAGTCATGTGATAAAATTATTGGTCTCTCAGATTCAGATCAGTTTATTGTTCTTGATCCTTTAAAATTTAAGGGAAGTCAGATCCTTTCAACAATACATAAGGAATATACTTCTCTTTTTAAAGAGATTCTCGTCTATCAAACCTTGTAAAAAGCAACAAATCATCATACCCCATCCACAGCATCTGTTGCTAAATTTGCCTCTTTTCTTCATACTCAGATGTGAGGAATATTTCTAGAGGCCTACATTTTAGAAAGTTGGCATGCCAAAAGTTCACTGACCACACTGCCATCTTCATAATAGCTTTGTTTGCTAGTTAGTTGTTTCTGAGTGCACTTGTTCAAAAGGATTTTGAAGCTGCTGATGTGTTGCATTTAGTTCTTTTGAAATGCTGAAAACAGTGTCTTATTATGTTTAGCTTTTAGCTCTACCTTTGTAACCGGTTCTAATTGTTTTATTTACCCATGCTCTTTTAAGGTGGACAGCGGAAAAATCCTCTCTTCTTGAATTACCTGAAGATTATCCTTCAGTCTTCTGTCATTACATCGAATTGGTAATTAAAGGACTTTTTCAGTGAAACTAAAAGGCTTATTATGGCTGCGAAGTTAAAGTACTCAGACAGAACTTCAGAGTTCAGGGCTTGGCCAAGCCTTGGGCAGGACTCTTCATTTTCTTGCACCTAAGTTTACCCTTTGTAAAATGGGAAAAAAATAGCCCATCTCTTCTTTCCCACCTTTGCGTATTACCGGGATTATAAGCAATGAGGATCAAGAGCTTTCATTAATTATACAGTAAAGACCACAAATTGTTGATGAATTTAACAGGTTCATGATTTTAAGAATAAGAGCAATCCTACTAAGATGGTCTCTATGTGGCCTATCTTTTCAGGGTCTTTAGGACTATTCACAAAGTATGAAGACTATTGTGGCATTTTTACAACTAGGATGCTATTAAATTGCCTTTTTGCTCTTATTTTTAAGAAAGACTTAGAGCCAGCTCATGGCTTAGCCAGCATGATAATGACCAAGATTGAATGAAAAAAAAATTTATTTCCTTTTGTACCATGACATTCTGAATCCAGGCCGAAGGTTAGATCTAGCCTACCTTTTTATGACACAGAAAATGATACATGTTTATCTCTAAATATCAGGTGCACTTTTCTTCAGCTGTCAGTTAGACTTAATTCTGTTGTTAAAGGATTTGGCAGTTTGTGGCTATTAAAAACAGTTTGGAAGGGATATTGCTGCCCTTGGCTGCGTTTTGCATTTTAGCTGTATCACTATTTAAAACCTCTGTATTTTCCATGTCGCATGAATTCTCAAGTGTCATCTTTCAGAAGAATGGATAACAGCCTTCAATACGAGCATACAGAGTATACCTATCTTTCCAATATCTTGTTTAGGTATTTTCTATATTTGCTTGATGTTTACTTAAATGCACATAAAAGGGAATAATATCTGCATGTTGCGTCAATGAAAATTAGACTATAAAATTGTCACAAAAATGAAAGTCAGGATGACAGAATATTCTTTGTATATTCATACCAGCAGCAAAATCTAGAAATGATCTAAACTAAATTTTCCCAGATCTAAAATTCCTAAATAAAGAACTCGGGCTCTTTAGCATTTCTCATATGAAAGTAACATGCCCTGAATAAATGTAAGCTATTTTAGATTGGACAAAAAATGAATGTTCTGATTTGCAGACACCTTCTCAGAGAAACATCTAACAGTATTTTCTATTCTTAGCAACAGAGGAAATTCTGAGTACCTCTGTGACTTACGTCATTTGATACCTAATGTTTCTGAGTAGTTTTTGGGGAATGAGGTGAATTCCCACATGAGGAGACCATGGGTATGCAAGTATTTCCTCCATCTATGATACAATAACTTCCCTTTACAAGAGGAGTGTCTAAAGTAAGAAGTGTGTTTTCCTTTCTAATTGAGATGAACTTGCTCTGTTGATCAGATAGAGCATTTCTGCTTGGAAACTACACACTGTCTGCATTTGTATCATGTTTAAATAAGACTTGATCCTTCTCCTACTCGCATTGGTTGTAAAGTCCTCAGAATAGAAAATAATTGTGCCTTATTCTCATAAAATACATGGGTTTCTCTGTGTTTATATGTGTATATAATATTTTTTTCCAAGCAATGATTAATTACAAAATATGCTCAAAAGATTTCTCCAAGTCTCTTACTTTCTAACATGTTATACCCTTGGTAGAGGAAGCCTTCTCAGTCTTTGAATATTTAAACCAATAATAGTATCTGTCAGCATCAAGTATGAAGTTAACACCAGTTATGAATATACCCTTCCTGCTGGGCAGTCATTAAAAAGTTGTTATTTCTGATTCCTGTATAAATATCTAGGTTAGATTCTTAATAAAAATGCTGTGAACTTTAGTTGAAACAAAAATAACAGAACTATTTGAGGATCGTTACAGTCACTTCTATATCCAGTTGACCTTGTCCCAATTTTAGCTTTGTTTCCTTTTTCTGTCTGGCTTCTGGGAACCTGCTTTGAAAAAAAATCAACTCAGAGGGTCAAATCCTGAATTTCTTGCTCTGATAAAACTTCTGTCTCACTTTTCCTGGCAAGGACTTGAAAACGGTTGCCTTTGCACTCCTCATTTTTTCCTGAATCAGAGCTAAAGTTCAACTGCTAAGGCAATGAGAACCTAGAACAAATTAGGGTATATTGAATACAGTCAATTTGTGCCAAACTAAGGTTCATAATAGTGGAAAAATAAAAACTACCAGCTCAAGCATACAGGAATTTTAATAGTAAATAATTGTTGTACATTCAACATTAAGAATTTGGGATTGTTTTTAAGATGTAAAAAAAAAGAAAAAAAAAGAAAAAAAGAAAAAAAAGGAAAAAAAATAAGAAAAGAAAAAGGAAGCTAACTTTACCTGAGAAGCTATTATTAGCTTCAGGAAAGTATTTCCGATTCAGACCATATGCTAAGGAGTTTAAAATGCAAGTACAGAACACTTTTTCCATGTTTTCATCCCGAGATGAGAGCGGGGGAAAGAGGTAGTGCACATGCTGCTTCTTTCCTCCATAGGTTAAGGACACATTGTCCAGCTTTTAACATTGTACCAGGTTGTAAAGCAAGACCAACACAGGTACCTGCTTCTTCTTTGTCCTTCTTGCCCCATGGCAGGAGCACGTTACCTACCTGGTAACACTGAGAAAATCATTGGGGTTTTTTCTCTTCCTCATTTACTTGCTCTTTCTCAGTTCCTTGATTAGTCAAGGTATTATTATCTTGACCTGTTTTGTAAAGTGCTTTAAAATGTTTCTTAAAAATACTACATTTGCAGGAACAATTGCAGGGTCACTGGTAATTGTTAGAGCAATTTTGCTTTCAAATAGCAATGACTGACAGTCTGTTCAATGATGATCCGATAGGTACCAGCAACACTTAAATTTCCCTGTTTCTCATTTATGCTAAAAAATTGTATTCTGCTCTGATAAGCTGAAAGAATCTCAAAACTTAAACCTCAAAGATCTCATAAATCAGGGTTTGCCTAGGGACATAATATACATTTATTGTGAAATAATGTAATAAAAAATCCAAAGGCTTAATTTGTAGCCGCCACTGCATTGTGAGCATTTCATATGCAGAAGATAGACATCGAACTAACTTCCACATAAACTCTTCTGATCACATAAATGGTCACAACAGCCGAGCACAAACATTCCTGCGTGCAGGCTTGTGCCCTGGTAGGTGTTGCAGTTCTCCATTAACACGCTTAATTGCTAAGCGTCAAATGCTGCGATGCAGTATACTGTCAGTGGCTAAGAATAGCTCCTTCGCAGCCTGACCATGCAATAGCAAACGAAGCACTCCACGATGCAGACAGGAGCTGCAGTGACCTCCACAGTGGCAGGGCTAGTCTGTGTACAAATTCACTGGCCGTCCCTTGCCTTTTTCCAAGTCAGACGCATGTGACGGTACAAAAAAAAATTGCGGAGGTTTGCACAACGGACCTGTGAAATCCATGCTCTGCAAACCCTTTATGTCCTGCTGTTTTCACCCCGAACACAGAGGGTAGTATAAGTTTTGCATTCTGCTTGATTTACCCAGAGTAGTAGACTCTTAAGTCTAATAGAAATAGCCACAGCATTAAGAGAAGAAAGGTCTGTGGGACGGTATGTCCTGCTCATCTGTACTGATGAAGGAAGTACAGACTGTTTGTTTCTTCTAGCAGTATAGCTGTTGATGTTGTGTGGGACTATCAACAAATAAAGGAGCGGATGTTATTCCTACTGAACTAAATCTTAATACTCCCGTAAGGAAAGCAGGTGCTAAGAACTTGTGAAACAGGTGCTACAAAACATATAGCTAAATTTGGAAGAGATTTTTGGATACCACCTACATGGCAGAGCGTGCAGTATTGATTTCAAACTGTTTAGACATTCGTCTTGTGGAAACAACACACAACAAAATAATTTGCGAGGAAGTCTGCAGCAGGATGGATACACAGTCACAAAAATATGGCAGCAATTTCATAAGATGGTACATTACTAGACAAACAATAAACCACCATATTCAGCATGTAACATTCTACATGTTGCATTTTATGCCCAGCAAAAGATTTGCAAGAAAAATGCTGATGTACTTAGAGTTTTGAAAAATTATCTTCTTGAGCAGCCAACAGGATACAGAAAGATTCTTCCCAAGAGCACCATGAGTTCTAACATCCTTTAGAGAACCACAGCTAACTTAAAAAATAATGTATGTCACAGGGAAACTATGGTCTGTTAACTGAAGTAGTAGATCGTAAAGCAATCAGATACACTTGATTTGAAATAAAAGTCATCTTAAAAGAATACTAAAGTAGCAAAATGATAAAATGTTGTGATTGAAATAACTTTGATTTGACCTGCTTGAACATATGCACTGTAACAGTCTTGTTGTCCAGTGCACAAAAGTTCCTGGCAAAGTAAAGCTTTTGCAGGTCTTGCTTTGGTAAAGAGAAATAAAAGAGAACATTTCTTTCTTGCTGGCTCTTTTACTTCATCCACCACTATCTGAAACCCTAAATGGCGGAGAAGAATACGGCATAAATTAGGCACACAAATTAGCCAAACAAAGCTTACACAACGTCATGCGCACAAAATTAATGCCGGTCACTTGAAGAGCTTAGTCAGAAAGAACAAATGAGAAGTTTTGAGACTTTTATCAGTAAGCCTGCAACAAACTCTACTGAGGACGTATAAATGATGTTCATAAAGGTTTACAATTCAGCCAGTTCTGCCTGGATGTTCCTCAGGTCGGTACATTCATCTGTCTGATTTCTGGACTGTTCTTTCTGCCTTTCAAAATAATCTCGATGGAAATAGTAGAGCTTTACAAAACATTGATTTCTGAGAAGAGGTGACTGGACATTTGCACAGATACTTCTTTACCTTTCCTTTGTTATTTTTCTTTTGAATCTAAGTTAATATATAAAATCTGCTTGGAACAGAGGATAAATGTAGAAATTTTCATTTCAGATTGTTGACATTGGCAAAGCTATAGGCAACCGCAATGAAAAGAACTATGCAATGTTAACTTTGAATACTAGTACTAATTCCCCCTAAAATACATCGATTTCAGTATTATTTACTCTGCTCCATAATGGGGAAATATGTAGGAATTAAGGCTTTTACATTTATGAAATGTTATAATCTGTTCTCAATTATTAATTATTAATTATATTAATTTAAAAAAAAAAAAAACAAAACAAAAAAAACCAAACCCAAACTGTAAGGATCAAATTCCTCCCAGAATAACTGAAGCAAAGTCAATTCCAACGGTCAGTTTGACCCGGTATGCTTACTATGACTTATGCAAAAATATTTTTGAAAATGCAGACTTGGAGGATGGAAAGAATGAAGAAGAATGAAAACAGACCACAAGGACTGACACTACGAATTCTTCCTTTCCCTCCTCTGGCTCATTTAAGGACTTTCCCCTTGTTCTTAGGAGTGCATTCCCCAGGAATGAAATAAGATCATTCCCTGTTTTGCTTACCAAAGTGCAGAGGGAAGAACCATGCCAAGGAGTGTTCCCCTTCTGCTCTGGCTTACAAAGCAAGTCTTAATTCTTGAGGGAGTCACCTGCTCCCAAAGGCATGTAGCAGTACCATAAGTATTTCAAATACCACCTGCATGCTGGGAAGCTGCAGGAGGCACTGGGGTCTTACTGGAACGAGATGCCTTCCCTGGGAAGTCAGGAGGTCATGGAATGTCTAGCTGTGCTTATGGAGATAACCAAGCTTTCCGTGTTGCTTATTAAAACTCAGATTACTTCTTACTCCTTTTAAATCTACATTTGTGGTTTCTTATTAACTGTTCCTTGAGCATATTATCAACATCTGATGATACAAAGTCCAGTGTGTGCATTCCTTTACTTTTAGTCCACTTTCCCCGGGAATGCGGATGGCAACTACAACATTTGTAAGCTTTTGCGTCACCTACCTACCAGCCCCTAGTAAATCTGTTGGCTGCTTTTACCCACATTCAGGAGAGCTAGAAGACTCAGCTGTATTCATTTTCTATCATCTGTATTCATTTTCTACAAATCTCATGAACAGAAGCGGCCAGGGAGCCGAGGGGGACGCAGACGTTGCTCTCCTGGCAGGAAAGGCTGCGCTGTGAGTGCAGTCGTGGCCAGGCATAAGAGAATCCACATGGAAATTCACCCTCAGATACAAATCATCGAAAATTAGGCTTCATTAATTCCACTGCTCATGGAACTGCTTGTTTTAGGTAATATATCTACACTGGAAATTCAGATGGTAGTAATATCTTTGTTAATTTATAGAGCATTAACACTTTTGTGCGGTAATGTGTATAAACAGCAAGACATATCGATCGCCAGATCCAGCTCCCATCAACATCAAAGGAATCTTTCCACTGAGTTAAGTGGGAGTTGGACTAGGCTCATGCATAGTATTGTCCATCATAAACATTTATAATAGCAACATTAAAACATAATTTGTTCTGTAAAAGACTCAAAAGCAGAAACAAAAGAAACATTTTAATCCAGTTTGAAATGCCATGATGTATTTCATTTATACACACAGCAGCATAAAAGGAAAATGTAAATTCATATTCATAAAAGCATAAATGAGTGTACCATAAGTGCAAGTAATGTTCACCTCCTTCACTACTCCTGCAACTTTATTATATTTTGGAAATTAAACTTTCCATTATGCTAGTTCTTGCTCAGTCACAGAGGTGGTTTTCACTGAAGTACAAGATGGCCAAAGTTACTCTGTTGGATGGAAAATTCATGTATATGAGCTATGGAATTCCATGACTCCTTTTTTAAAACATCTTTATAAATTAGCATGAAAATGTTCAGACTTGGCTTTCACGGATTCATGGAAGTCCTACAGAGGCTTTGGTAAATGCCTCCATTGAGGAAATATTTCATATCCTCCAGTAGCCGGCTATTCCACCCACGAGAGCACTCATATGCTTTTGAACCTATGTTAAAGCTCAGCTGAGAAGCCATTAACTGTCCGGATTAGTCCGGTACAGGAAAATCCTGCATGGGGAAATGGAATTTCCATGGCAAGCTCCTAGCAGAGTTTCCGCTGCATTGTTCTTGTCGGGAGAAAAGAGGGGTTGTGTTCCCACAGAACAAGCAGTGGTTTCAGTCCAAGGGGCTCTCACAGGATTCATCAGGGTCTAGGAGCAATCACACGTAAAACTTCTCTGTCTTCAGATTGCACTTTGGATCCTCATCTCCCAAAGAACCGTACTATCAAGTTCTCCTTCTCTAGTTTCTACTGCCCCACAGGCAAAATTCGGAAGGGCATTGAAATTTATATAGTACAAATGTGCTCAGGGCAAAGCTAATGTCAGGTAAGAACTTTCTCTAGGTCTCTGGTTTTGCCTCTCTTCCCAGCAAATCCTCAGTCCTGTGAAAGAGCATCCAAAATAGGAGGAAAGTTCCCAAAAAGGAAACACTGTTCCCATCTATAGAATTCGTCTTGGGGTTATGTTCTTTTGCTACTGGAAAGCGTTTGGACTGCTTAAGCCTACATTAAGCTGCTGATCATTGTATCAGTACGTATGTGCGCTCACCAAAGACTTTTTAAAAGGAAAAAAGAAGGAGGTTTAAATACAAGCTATAGTTATGGCAATAGTTTCAGGTCCAGGAATGTGCCCTGACTGGATCCTGAAGGCACAGCAGGGCAAGCGTGAGAGTTGGCCTTGCTCTCCCGTGTTCCTGCTCTTCTGGCCTCCATGGAAAGAAAAGAGGCTCGTAGAGCCGACCGTAGCGTGCCCCATCCAGTCCCCTCCGCTGGTGATCGTGGGTACCCGGCAGCCGACACGTAAGCCGTGACGGACTCTGACTGACTTAGAAGACTAGATGCTGATTTCAAATCAATACAAGCCCATAGGATTTCACTCAAAGGACAATCATCACCTTTATACATTTGAAAATCTAAACTGTGTTTTGTTCAAGTCACATGGGATGTAGGTTCTTCAACAGCAGTATGACTTCTGAACACGGAACGTAAGCGCCTTAATTGGCCAGGGCACTTTGGAAATTTTTAGATATCACTTCTCTGCTAGTGTACTTTTTTCCAATCCCTTATTGAATGAACTTATGATTCAGTTGCCTGTGATACAATTACAGTCTGTGAAGTCTCAGAAGACAGAAATCCTAACATCCAGATCTGTTTCCATTAATGACAATATGAATTCCAGTGTTAACGTAAATGGCAGCAAGAGCAAGGTATATTGTCAATGAAACGGTGACTCTACAGTAAAAAAAAGCAAACCACCACAGACAATTGCAATTCTCTTTCTTCTGCAAAGATGGATCATTGATAAGAGATCTTCTGTTTCTAAAACCTAGAGATGCTATTGCTGATTTTAAAAGAACGATTAGTCTGTTCTGGTTTAGTTGATTATAAATTAGTATTTATATTCCCTAACAGATTTTTTCTTCATAAACTTAAATTATAAACCAATTTATTTTTTTTTTAAACTGTCAGGCACTGACTGACACTGCATGCATAATATATTTCCTTTTTGACACACAATGTACTAAAATTAGTAGATTGACTCCTTGTTTCTTACCGGGTTTTCGCTTATATAGGGCACTTGGTTGTATAAAGTACTTTTGGATGATGATTTTTCCAGTAAAGTATGTCTTTGAAAGCCTTCCAAGTTTACAACATATAGTATTTAACTTCATTATCCTTAAAATTAAACATTAAAATATTTTCTAGACACTGCTCTAGATTACTGTAGTAAATGTGATTGGAGGGAGGAAGTAAGGAAAACGTATTGCTACTTCCATTTATTTCTTGAAATAAAATGAAACTTGATTTTCATCTTTTTTTCCACGTTACCCAGACAAGCTCAGCTTGCTGAATGACGTGTGTAAAACAATATTAAAAAAAAAAAAAAAAGTGAGGTATTTTGCCTGAAATGCTGGTATTTGAGTTATCTATTCAAAGAGAAACACAACTGATTGCTAATTTTGCTTGAGACCAAATTCATTGGGAAGAAAAGACCCTGGAGGGGTTGAGGGTGGGTTGGAAAGTTATGGCAGTAGTATTTAATTTAAAATATTTATAAGCAGACTCCTATTTTACTTTTCCGGTCTGGCAGTAATTTTGACAAGAATTGTTTCTATAAGGAGATCACCATGCCCTGCAAAGAACTGAAGAGGACAACATGCTGCTCGGTGCTTAGTTGCATTACAGTTTGGATTATCCATAATGTGACAGAAAGAGAGAAGACTGCTGCAGAGGAGACCTGACCCACCACAAGAGAAGACAGTAGAGAAACTGGATCAGATTTATTACCAAAACCAGCAAGAAAACAGACTGCATTGAATTAGTTAACCATGTCTGTTAGGAACTTGCAACAGATTTATCCGCAGGTGATTTATCAAGAAAGATTATCAGAATGATCATTTTCTGAGGAAGGCAGGAATAGAAATGGAGCATTATGAATTCCTGATTTATTCTGGGTTACAATGATACCCATAAGTACATTAAGGAAAGAGACTTTACCTGGATAGTAGGAATGTAATGCAGGACTGTTTATTGCTTGTAGATTCTCCCTTATATTCCTACCTTTCTCTTATATTTTGTTAAGAAGCCTTGTTTACTCTCATTCAGAATGTATTTAGACTTCTTGTAGTGGCTTTGGTGCAAAGGAACTGACATTGCTCATTAATAACATTTTGGGAGGATATCACCAAAACATATAGAAACTGTTCACCAGTTTGGTTTTAATTTGCCAAGTAATTTTAGCAAAAATGCTTTTAAAATATCAAAAAAGTAATAATTCACATATATCCAAACTGAATTGCTTCAACATATCAGTGTTTGTGTCTGTGACATAAAAGTCAAAGAAAAGAAGGGCTAGGCTCTGTCGTTAGATGATCCGGATGAGAAATGGGAGATGCATGTTGTGCTCCAACTTCTTGAGAAGTTCTGAACTGGTTTTACTGAAGAGTTCCCTAATACACTATGAATGAGGACTTCTCGATGTCTTTCATTGATATTGTTCGGTGTGAGTGGCCTATTTAGAAAAAGAGAGGTATAGAGAGACTACAGTGCTTGGTGGCTGGCAAAGGCGTGAAGCATCTGGGCTCGAACGTTGTGCTCTAATACAAAGTGGGGCATCTCCATCTGGAAAGACTGAGGATCATCTGAGCCGCGCTGTGGGAGAGCTGCTCAGGAAGGAGGATAATACAGCTTCAAGTCTTCTCAGGTAGAGGAAGGATCTCCCCGATGGAGAATTTTATTGATTTTTATCAGCAAGTACCCAAAAACTGAAACGCTTTAGAAAGGGCAAACTAACAACTAAATGCTATGACAACATTTCAGTTTGGAGGATCAAAAATAAGATTTCCCCAATCTGGAGGAATTGTGTTCCATTCCATTTTCTGGATTTTAATCCTGGTGACAATAGAAACATTCAAATAACCTTATTGTGTGTGTAATTGGTTTGACAGCTGAACTAAAAAAACCCACCCAAACCCCAAAAATAAACAAACAGGGAAAAAACCCACAAAACCCCCTCAGAGTCTTTGCCCCGTTCTTTGTGTAATGCAGCAGAAATGAGTGTCACCCTTCGAAGAAAAACTCTTTCAGATTGTGTTGAATAATTCATCTTCTGTTTTCTGACTGAATTTCATAACAGTTGGTTGACTTGTCAAGAATCCACGTGATTGTGTAGTGCATGTTTGGATACGTGTAAAGATGTTGAGCTTTCTCATCTGCATTTCTGGGAGTATCGGAATTGTCTCAGTACCCTTTAGATTTCCAGCCAACATTTGCCAATGCAGGGGAATGGTCTCCGAGGCACAATATTACCATTGCTGCCATTCCTCCCGTATCCTAGAAGAATATCATTGTTGCATTTGCTGCTGTTCGCTATTGTATAAAACGAAGATACTTAAACTCAAAATGTCATCTGTTGAGCACATATGCTTTTATTTCCAAGAATCTGGGTAATTTAATTATATTATCTATTACAAAATGTGCTTCGTACAAAAAGTGGTATTTGAAGAAATTATTTTAATTAATACTAAATTTTAATGCATGTCAGAAAATATCTTTTTTCTCCAGACAGAATGTGCTGTTGTTCACTGATGTGATACGGGTAAATTAATGTAAAAAGAGGATTTCGTCTATTATCTACCACTTTCACCACCTGGCAGCATTCGTTCTCCTTCTTTTTGTATGTCACGTATTTGATGGCAGAGGATGCCCTATACCAGAGTGCATCTGCAGTCTCTGTTCTGAGCTAGTGTACTTTCTTCCTTTACTACTATATATGTTCTTTGTCCATTACCTCCATTTCTCTACTAAGGTTACACGTTTTTTTATGAAAGCACAATAAAATCCTTGTACTTTGCAAAGACTGCATTTAGAGTCTGGGCTAGGTTTCCACGCTGACGGAAAGTGCAGCATCAAAAAAAGTTCATTTAAATAAATGCTTTTTTCATTGTCTTCTGAGACTAACAACACTTGCGGTCTCTCAAAATCAAAAAGGCAATTAATTTCAAAGATATGAAGGTGTAGGAGGAACTCTGCTGCCCTACAGAACTTACCCTGTGGCTGTTAGATAAAGTGCCTGGGACAGTCGTAGCTGGTGTGGTAACGCACAAAGACAGTGCTTCAAATAATTCCCTAAATCTTTGGAGGAACTTACTTATAACATAGCAGGGTTAACTGAAGCCAGAAGTGAGCTCGCTTAAATATCCAAAATACAGAAATATTTTGCAAGGTGTATTTTTCCTCAGGTTCAATATAAATTCAGGTTTAATAGAACTGTTTGAACAGAGATAGCTACAGCTCTATGAAACCTGTAGAAATTGTGTGCTTTTAAACTTGCCTATCACAAACCTCTTCACAACAGTCCACATTTAGGAAAAGGGAAGAAAAGAGGAGAGGAATAGAATATTCACGCAGCTGAGAAGTGTCTTCAGGCTGCGAGGGCAGCTTACAGATAGCTCCCCTAAATTTCCATTGCTTTACACAGCATACTTCCCTGCATCTTAGAGAGATTTTGTCTGTATTTAGTAAGGCTTCCCTTAGGCCACTGGGGTGTTCCAGCTAACTAGAGAAGGATTTGTGGGTGTTTTCCCCAAAATGCCCCAGCACCTGACAGATGAGACTAGGGACCAGTGGTACCTTGAAGCGTGAAGGTAGCTGTACTACCCAAAGAGTACAAAATTACCAGGTGCCAACTTCCCGGCCACATCTTGCCCATATGATGCAAAGATGCCCAGCCCTCCTCTTCCCTCGCCATCACTCCCTTCCTTCTGCAGCACTGGCTCGAGTTGTGCTTGAGGCAAGACAGAGTTAAAGCATGCAGTTGTGACAGAAGATAGCCATTCTTGAAGTTCACCATTTGTTAGTGGCCCATAGAAATCATTTCCCTTTTTCTTATTTTAGGTTGAGATTATTTTTACTTGTATTTGCTGATTTTTCGGTCTTTGTATTTGGGATATTTTAACAGCCTCGTTTTTACCCTCATATATCCTGAAGGAAGACTTACAAATATATGTAGATTTAGAACCACCAGTTTGACTAACACTAACACTGAACATTTTAACGTGATTTTTAAAGATCCCGGTGATTTTGTTGTTGTTCTAACAGTAGTAATAAAGAGAAAGGAAGTGTTCTGCACACAATGCAGCTGTGAAAGAAGCAGAAAAATACATCTATATGGAGTCCTAGCAGTACCAAAGAACCCTTTCTCTGCCCTCCCTTCACCCAACATTATATTGACAGCTTCTGATTTCCTTTAGGTTTCATCCAGCAGTGAAGGTCATCAATAATCTGTCCCACCTGACAGAAATTGCCGGCGCACGGCAGAACTTGAGCTCTCATCTGACTCATCTGAAATACATGCCACAACAAGCGATGGCAGTCATCTGCACTGTCCCCAGACTGTCGACAAAGCTCATTTTATAGCCCTGTTGCACCTTTGCATTGACTGAAATGAGTGAAAGCTCCGAACTGTAAAACACGGGAGAGGAAAGTGGTTCAGAAAACAGGCACAAATAAAATAGTATTTTGGAATGAATGGGAAGTTTTACAAAAGACAGGGCACCTGATTGCTCTGATTTGAACCTCAAACAATAATTTCAGATAATATGGTTGCAATTTAATCAAACAGTTCCAGATCAGATATGAAACGCTTTGCAGTGAGATGCCAAGAAGTGAAAAATCAGCCCTGACGGCTCAGAATGGGCTTAAATACAACGCCTAAGAACAATCTGAGACCAAGTCAACACAATTCCCCAATGAATATTCTCCCCAGCAGAAGGATTAAGTAGAGACACACTTTGGCATTTAAAGGAATATAATTTAAAGGACAACTGTCAGGTTTAACGTTTTATACATGTCATGACCATTAAATGGATGAGACTATTGATAGGCAAATATATAACAGGAAAAGAACAAATTAAAAAATTAGCCTCTAATAGCTTTTAATACAAGAAACAATATTAATAACTAATTTCTAGTTCACATCTGAGAATTGCAAATATCCTGTTAATATTCTAAATGTTGAGTCTTCCTGGGTAAGCAGTCCTGTGTCCTATTTATTCTACATATGCTATCAATATTGTCATGGTTACAGTCCAGCTAAATTATTAATATATATGTACAAAAATTCTGAGACCAGTTAGATTTAGAATGAAAGGAAGCAGTACAGCCTTGCACATTGCTTCTGTGCCTACAAAATGCCAAGTTTATTGCATCAAAGTTCAGAAGAAAGGAGAAATCAGGATCATGGTTGATTAAAGATACATGAATTTCACGTAAGGAATTATTAGCTTGAACTCGATGAAGTTAATTAGATCGTTTCTACCAGCTTCAGTAGGTGTTCAGTCCTCTAGTTATGTGCATAAAGTTCTTGTAATGAAAAGTTAGCTTCAGTGGGTTTTAGGAGCAAGCCAAATGCAGATTTTTCTATTAAAAATGTTCATCAGACAGCCATAGTTAAACCAATACTCTTTTTGTCACTCTTAAGCTTTAAATCTCGCTTATTAAAAATTGCATTTAAATAGCAAAAAGACAAAGCATGGAATATAAACTAAGATGTCTATTTGAATTATTCATGGTGATCTGGAAAAATTAATTGATACAGAGAGAATAATAAATGTCCAAGGAGTATTCCTTTTGATAATTTTCACTTTTCTTTGCCCGTTTTGTAAAAAGGGAGAAAAAAAAAAAAGAAATCTAAATTACTTTGAGTCCTCTCCTGCACCAACACATTTTGTTATATGTTTCTCTACTCAGCCAGACTGAACTCAGAGATACCGATGACAAATCTGCCCTGGCTTATCCATTAATACAAAGGAAAACAAAACAACAAGAAAAGACTTTCCTAATACCCTAGAAACTCAGAGAGACGATTCTCTGTGCTAAAAGGAAAAATACCAGCTTTCACTACTTCTAGCTGCTATCTAAAATTCCCACGTACATCTCACTCCCTTTTATGACAAAGCCAAAATCTCCAGTACAGAAGAGCTGGTAAATGCTATCTCCTGCCATTTAGGAGGGGTTAGGAAAGGTCTACTGATAGCTAATGATAATTATTAAGTAGACGTGTAACTCACTAGGGAATTTTCTATCAAATCAAAGAGTTTTATGATAACTCCTCTACAAAGAGCAAGAGTACCCCAACCATCTCTGTCACATGGGGGAGAAGGCATTCGAACTCAGTATCTGAAAAACAAGAGTCTAAACGCACTGCAGATTTTGTAATGATTGCTTAGTCTACACTATAAGGATGCGCTTTAAAGCTGATAGCCCATCAGTCAGGGGTGATCACCCATCAGCATCAAACCACGTTAAGAGGCACCAGATGAACTTTTCATTTGTTTGTCACTCATTTTCCTTTCCCACTGAACACCCCGTGTATGCATCTGCCACTGCATTCAGCCCACCGACGTTCTCTGGTTGTGGCAGCCCTGGCCTGGGGAGGCTGCCTCTCCAGCAGAAGTCACACAGAGTCAGGCTTTCAGCTCTGGAGGACACCGGCCAAAAGAGCTGCTGCAACAACTTCAAACTAAAACAGAAAACCTCAGCAGGACTAAGGGAAATGTCTTTGCCAATTTATGGAAGGCAGATGAGTTAATCGGTTGATACCGTAACAGATCGTTATCAAAGTTTCATAAATCAAAGTGGAAACTTGAAGTTGGGGTTTATGTTCCCTTTTGGTTTCTGGGGTCAATGGCAATATAAGTTTTGTGAAGTACTACAGCTCATTTTCAATAGCTCTGTAGATAGAATGAAGGTGGAAAGGAATGTGTAAGCCTTTTTTATCTTCATTTCTTATTTTTATTTCTTTAAACTTGCCAGATAAGGTGCTTCCTGCTTCAGCCTCAACTGTGAGTAAATACAGCTTTAACTATAGTTTTCAGTGTAGGGCTATGAAGACCTTCCTTTCTTACAATAAATGTAAAAGAGCAAAGCTATTATGGAATAATTTGTAACAGAAATAACCAGCTGGACTTGAAATACTGCATACTGCATAATTATAATTTCTAAGCTTCAGCTACAGAATTAAAAATACTTTATCTTTTTTATATTTTTAAAGTTTAATTGTGCCTCAAAATTGTTGTATTGATACCAAATATCTACAAAACTTTAAGAATTAAAAAAGAGTACATTTTAGATTTGGTTTGTATTCATTCTGAAAGGTTCTCTATAAAGCATATGATATGATTCCAATTGCATCACTTAAGCTGAATCAAGCAACACACTGTCTTGTTTGACAGAAAAACAAACAAACAAAGCTGTAAATTGAGAGATGGGAAAATGTTATTAAAAACCGAATGTAGTGGGGGCTTGATCTGCTGAAGCCTGTATTGCATGACCAAAGAAAGGAAAGTGGCTCAAGATGCTTTTGCCCTTGCTTGATGCTGGATATAAAAACTGATTCCGAAGGTGTAGGAAGGACCAGGACTTTGGTTACATCCTGCTGCCAGTTGTTCTGACTCTTTCAAGTATGTCAGGGGAACTGTGAACTGCTGTCCTCTTCCTGCTCACCTGCTCATGTTCTTGAGACAGTATCAGTGCTTTTATCCTCCTAAAATGTGCTACAAAGAGTAGGATGACAACAGGACAGGAACAGCACCCTAGTCTCAATCTGACCAAAAGATCCAGCTGAAGGCTGAAAAAACATTTCTAAAACTCAGGTCAAGGTGGTGACAGTGCTACACTTGCCCATGACGGACTGTAGCTGAGACGGAGTGTGAGAAGGCTGTATATGGCCTGTATAGGAGTCACAGGTGTGATCTGCTTGCTGTTTGCAAATCTAGTAAGGAAAGCTCACCTGTAGAACCAGATTAACTGGCCAGTAAGAAATAAGTTTTTTCTACTAGTCTGCATTGCTGTGAAGAGTTAAGCAGACAAAGCGTAACAGCAAATCCTTCTCCTTATAACTATGTAAGAAAACTCAAACAGCTTCACTGCCGTACAATAGTAGGAGCCCTGTAGCAGTGTTTCTGGTAGAATTCAAAGATTGGCTTGTGCGAGTTGATTAACCTTTTTTCCAAATTTGTCAACTAAAGTCTTTATGTCTTCTTTTTTTTTTTTGAAGAAGAAGAAAATAAATGACATTTCAATAACAGAAATGCAAAAAGGCAAAAATATGTCAGTCAAGCACTCAGGAGAACACATTCACTATATTAAACCTTATAAAGTCTCTTTGATAAATAAACTCACTATCATGAGTTAAAGCACCCTCAAGTCTGCCTACTCAGTCTAGAGCCTAGTTAACCTGGGAGTGGGTTATAACAGGCTGTAATCAGATGGGGGGGCTAGACCAACGAGCCAGGAGAGGAGAGGGGAACCTCTGCTTAAACTGAATGCCATAAATAAGGGATTTCCTAGAATGGGGGATCTGCTTCAGCACAAAAGCTATGATGACTTGAAGACTTCATGAGAAGAGAACCCTTCTGCTTTAAAGGGGATGACTTAGTAGGCTGTTGACATTAACCCCCTATATATTAAGAGGGAAGGACTAGGAGAGCAATACTAACGATGTCTTGTGGTTTTATTGTTTTATTATTAGGAAGTGATAGAACTTGAAATGTCTAGGAAACTGCTAATATCTTGCAAGTTCCTACCAATTTGTAGGATGCTATTCCCCATAATTGCCTCCATCCCTTCTTTCCCCTGGCTTGAGAAAACTTTCTTGTCCGCCTCATCTCTACCAGTCCATACTAATCAAGCCATCCTCCTTCCCAACTTTCTTACTGCTGAGGCTTCTCTCCTGTTCAGGGCTTGTTTCCTCTCACCATCGTTTTCCCAACTTTACGTGAAACATTAACTTTGTGAGGCAGAAATGTTTTGAGAAGCAGGAGATGCTGTGTTCTCTTCCTAGCTGTGTCGCTGCCCCTGTTACAGGCAGGCCGTCTTACCTTCCTGCTTCTTTCCTTAACCCCCACCCGAGTCCCTAAACTTAAGATTCCAAGTTCACACTTGAAAAGATAAATGCTGTTCAAAACACTGGGTATACAGCAACTTCCATTTGCTTCTTACAGCCAGGCTGGACCAGGAAATCTACTGAGCATGTCTTCCTGCAGACTGAAAGAAAGGCATATCATCTTGCATCATGTTGAGTACCTTCTGATATAAACTGAGTACATTAATGCTTGTTGAAGCCTACAGTGAAATCCAGACTTGCAAAGTCTCTCAGTCTACTTAGCAATTTACAAGACGAGTCACCATCTTTCCAATTATGTAAAGAAAAAAACATAAGTTAGCAAATAGATCTTGCTAATAGACTGAAATCAACCATGGGAAGTCGACTAATATCACAACATGAACAAGAAAATATTAACAGAAAAAACCCCGACAATGAATAAGTAAGGCCTAGATAGCCTTGACAAATCTGTTATTTTTGCCCTAAGATGTTGTAAAAACTAACAGAGACCAAACAATTGGTATGAATGCTGATTTATACTAACCTTTTTCTATCACTGTAACCACACCACAGTAACTTTAGACATATGGACTTTGCAAATGGTATCCAAGCTGTGCATAGTTCTAAACAAGCTGTTAAAACGCTGAACCATTAGACTGGCTATTTACTATCCATCAAGAGAAATAAAGAAGTGCAAACAATTTAGAAAAATACTGGTTGACTTTGGGAAAATATCTCTGCTTTATTCTCATAAGCAACATTAGCTTCCTAGGATGGCTGGCTGGCTGGACTATCAAAATCTGATTTCCTCAACATACTTGGTAGATATCTGAAGGAAAACTTCTTAATTTGGCATACATGAAGTTGTGATCAGAACAGCCTTTGACTTTGTCCTAAACATTTTTGCTGACCCCCACTCATCATCAGCAGAAATTGAGAAGGTGATTATAGACATGAATGGAAGCAAGTCAGTAGGGATAGGTGGCTTTTATTGCCAGTTACATTTACCAGCATGAAAATTTAGAAAGAGCTGGAAAAACAGTGGAAATTTTCTGTGCTTTGTTGGAGTGAGAGCTTCTATCCAGCTTTGATGAAGATTGCAGTGAAACAAACACAGTATTTTCAGGTTTATATTTTAACATTTAAAATCTTATCAGTATGCAGCACTATGAAAAAGATTGTAGGTGCTGATCTAATCCACCTACTTTTCTGGTGGCCAGATTGTCCGCAATAAAAATGCATATAATCCCTAGAATGACATACCAGTTTAAAAGACTTCTATTTTGCTTTTGTAAACCGACAGCAAATTGTCTTTCCTTATTAACTGTGCTTATTTATTAAAAATATGCTCGTCGTGGCAAAGAAGCTAAAACCATCGTGACCTTGAGTGTGATCAATTTAAATACAAAATTGTGTTTCTAGCCAGAGCAGTCATTTCTCCTGATATGCTCCTGGTAGATAGCCTTAAATAGATATTGACTCCCTAGTTCTTTAACCAGTTATAATACAGATATGTATTATAACATGCTCAGATCTGAGAAAAAAAACACCTTAGGTTGAATGCACAATAACTTCAGTGATTTAAGTGCAATGTGAAGAACTGCACCTGTAAATGGCCAGTCCTATTCATTTATAGCTTATTTATAATTTTTATTAACGTATTGTTTCTAAATGTGTGAAAAAACAGGCACAAGTAAGTTACTCATGAAGTTATATTTTAAAACTGCTTATGCAGTTGCTCCGAGGCCATTAAAAAATCAGGTCCTTTTACTTGTATGTTCCATATGAGCAATCAAAGGTGTATTAGGAAAAAGCTACAAACAATTCTGCCTGTCAGTTATTTTGGACTTAACTTTTGAACTACTGAGCTGTCCCAAGCTAGGGATTCATCTGAGAGGAAAAGCTTACAGAGTTGAAAAAAACGACAGAGAGTACCTGATGGGATATTTATTTATTATGAACTGGTGCAAAACAACCCATAAAAAGATTGTTTCTATTAAAATTAATACTAATATTTGCTTTCCCAACTTCCCACCATTTTTCCACTTCAGGGTTTTGAAACACTGTGCAGCAACTAATGTAGTAAGTCCATGATATCTCTGTGAAGAAGAGAGAAATTACTCTCGTGTTTGAGACTGATTCAGCACTGCTTGTATCAGTGGCAGGTTTCATCTTGATCCTTTTTTTCTGGGAGCAGAGATTGCTCATGTGTATAACCTGTCTACGAAAGAGTTTATGTCAAGAGACTGCTACAAAGGAGACACAAACGATCTTAACAGACTAAAGAATAAAAAAGGAATTTAATGTGCAACAAAGACACAGTGAGGCACAGAAAAGAAACAAAATGTTTGCATAGAAAAAAAGTACAACTTTGGTATTAAAATCACCAATGTTCCCAAAATTCACAGATACTTAAGGAGGTACTTGTACATTTCAATCAGCACAGTAGAAACAACATTTTGAACTGAAATGAAGTCATCTGGGTATTTTATTTGGGGTGGGGGCAGAGATGTTTTTATTTTTCATAGTATAAATGTTATCTTCACTATGTCATAAAATGAGTGCTTTCAGTTGTCATTATTGTGGACATCAGACTTATCAGGAGATTTACGCTGAACACCTCTTTTCCACATGGGGAGATTTACCAGTAGCAAGGGGAGCGAGCAGAGGGCTGAGGCGTTAGTGAAAGGGGTAGCGCTTTCCTCACAGCACTGTCTGGTTTTGCAAAAGCTCAGCGTTGGATGATGACCAAGAAAGCTATACAGCACCACTCGATTACTGCTGCAACTTCATCCACCCTAGATGTGGCTTCAATACAAGACTAACATTACAGGAAAACAAGCCCAGGAAATTTCAGCTGCTACAGCCTGTTTATTAGAATGCTTTTCTTCCTCCCACAGTTGTATTTAGCAGTATTTACTAACCTGTTTCTAGGGGAAATTAAGAGCTGAATTTCACTTCAGTAGCTGAATCCACTTACTCCTAAGTTATTTGGATCAGTAGACCCCTTAATAAATCAAGAGGCAGCAAGAAGCAGGGGTAAGTGAATTTCCCTGTAAGGATCCTTCACTGCTTCTTGCTGGGAAAAGCAGGGATATTCACTTTCCCTGTAAAGTCGTCAGGTATCAGATTTGCTGATTTTTCAAGGAGTACCTCATTGCCCCTACAGACTCTTCTCAGGTTTGGGGCAGGAGCATTCTCTACCTTTCCTGTTGAATCTGTGCCACTGTGCGATGAAGTATTTAGATTCCTGGGGCCAGAAAAGGGAAACACAAGCATACGCATGAGCAGTTTGTGACTTGCACCTAAAGGGCAAGGCATAAAGAGACAAGAACCCTACATTGTGGTCCTTGCTCCATAAATAATTCTGTATTTTGCTCCCTTACACGCAGCTATCACTGGGTAACAGTCTATGAAGCAGGACACTAATCCTGTCCACAGCTGAAGCCTCTCTCATTTGGCAGTCAGCTCAAAAGTTTGCTCTCTTTTTCTCAGGGCCCTACAACATTCTTATCTAAGCTGTCCGTAGCTTTCCTCTTCATCTGTTTTTGTACTGCTTCTAGCTCTTCTTTGTTCGTTCCCACACAGGCAAACAGGCACAGTAGGTCCAATGAATTCTTTGTGCATTGAGTATACTGCACATCAGTACAGTACATGACTGGTAGGTCTGGCATGTCTGGGAAATATTGAACCGCCTGTGCATGCAATCCAACATGTCTGGGATTTCCATGCTGGCTATGTTCACAAGTCCTGGAAAAATACCTACATATTTTTCATAGACCAGTTCATTTTTCCACATGAAGGGATTAATACACTGTAATCAGTTCACTTTTCATCTTTTGATACACTAAGCTTATTGAATTCAAGTCTCTGATCATGTATTGTATTGTGCAGCATCCTCTCTAGCACTAAAATCACTTTTGTGATTCCTCTCTGCACAATCCCGGGTTTGTGAACACTGTTTTAAAAATACAGCCGCAGGAACTCTATGCCTCATTCGAAAAGCAATCTCAGCGACGCTATACATAGAAGGTAAAACCCCTTCATGCGCCTCGTCAGTAAAAGACATGACCGAAAGGCAGTGTTTCCAGTTCGTAGGAAACGGTATGTTTTTACAAACCGCTCTCATCCAAATCACGGTGGGTTTTTTTGGTGGAAACTTCTGGTGAATCAAAAGTACTCTGACCCCTGCAGGTGCTGCGGCAAACTGACACGAGAGGGCTGAGGCTGAGGGAAGAACCTGCATTTTTAAGGAAACGGTACAAAACTTGTTGCTTGGGTGTGTTGCTACACCTGGGAGCACGGCCCGTTTGCCGTAACATTCAGTCTGGGCACTTGTCTCCTATGACCTTCGGGGTGCTCTCCTGACTTGCTGCTTTCCAGAACGCAGGAACGCACGACGGTTTGGGTTGTTCTAACGCGCTGGGTTTGTTTATACCAAAACAGGGCCTTTAATGAGATCAGCCTGTCATTTTCTTTCCAAATCTATTAAAAACTGTAGCACGGCATCAGTTCAACTACCGATGCCCAGTAGATGGCTGCTGCTCATTGTCCGCTAGCTGTTGAGATACGTCAGCTGAATGGCCCTAATCCATGTAATGTATGCTGCACCGAGAGCGTTTTATCACAGTAAGGACGTCTCACCGAAAACCAGACCAATGCCTTGCAAACTATTGGGGCTTATTAAAACATCTGTAGCTCTTGAAAAATAATCTTCTGTAATTTCATTTAAGTTCTGAATGGATCAGAATACAGTCAGCTGATAGGATAAAACCATCGTTATTTTTACTAACAGACAAATATGGCAAATGCTTTCTTGTAAACAAACATGGAAACACTTTGCTTTTCAGCATCACGTTACACGGCTGTACTGTTTCCATTAGTAATGGGCCTGCGCTAGTAACAGGGAACCTTTGCTACCAGCAGGCACTCGGGCTGGAGCGAACGACCGTGACTTACAGCGCTTTTTAAAACGCACCAAAGAAGGTTTGCTATTGGTGACAAAGCGTTATGCTATGGTTTCCTCTGTAAGTGGCAGCAACTTGCCCTTCGCCTTGCCAGCGGGGAGCTTTGCCCTTACGCAGCAGCTCCTCCGTTGAGACGAGAACTGGTTCTTTCTGCTAAAGCGGACGAGCGCGTGGGACCGCAGAGACTGCCGAAGCCGTACCTTGGCACTCCCCGTAACAACCCCTATTAAGTTTCCAGAACCGCTCTCCTAACATTTCCCACATCGCTGGCACCACTGTGCGCAACCCAAGACTTTCCCGGCTCAGCAGCTGACACAACCCCACCTGCCGAGTCAATGACTTCATTCTCTCAACCGCCACAGCTTTGGGCATTTCTGATAACGCAATACGTTGCTCCCTGAGCCGCCTTCGCACCCTGGGCGACACGGCAGCAGCGGATCCTGCTCTCCGGCTGTACCGAGGGGCTGCCCTTGTGAAGGCAACGACCTCCCGGTTCCGTGCGCTCTCCTCCGCCCGCTGGCTGCCGCCGGCGGTCACGGAGCGCGGACAAGTCAGCGCTTTGCCTTTCAGCAACACCCTTCATTTTGTTCTCCCTCCGGGCGCTCCCTCGTCCCGGCTCGGGGCGCNCAATCGCGCCTTGTCCGCCCGCCAGCGCAGACCACTAGCCGCGCCGGGCGCGGTTTTGGGTGCCCAGGTCCCCGGGCGAGGCGCGGCACCTCCGCTTGTTTACGAGCTGGCGGAGGGGCGGCCTGGGACAGCTCGCCGCCGCCGTTAGAGCGGGGCAGCAGCCGTTAGGGGCGGCAGCGCAGCCCCCCTCCCGCCCCCGCGGAGCACCTGGTCGGGACCGGGGGCCTGGCTGCGGGGACGGGGCGGGGCTGGGCGAGGA
>VXBL01010531.1:1238098-1289290 GCA_013400195.1 Aramus guarauna | reverse complement strand
TCGCAGCCGCTCGCGCGCGAGGCGCCGCTGCCGCGGACGGTGCCGTGAAACGGGGAGCCGGCGGACGAGGGACGCACGGACTGACGGACGCCGCTTCCCGGAGGGGGACAGCGGGCGGAGACGCCGCCGCTGCCGCCGCCCAGAGAAGAAGTTTGGCTGAAGCGGCCGCCGCGCGAGGAAACTTTTCTCGGGGGGCCGGAGGCGGGGGCGGCGGGAAGGAGCCGCGGCACGCTCGGGTCCGCCGCCCGGCGAGGGGGCTTCCGAGAGGTTCCCCCCCCTCCTCCTCCCCGGCCCAGGCCGGGCTGCGGCGGCCGGGATGTACCTGGCAGCGGTCTCGGCGGGGAGGAGACGCCCGAGCGGAGACGGCGGCTGGCACCTGGCGGCGGCGGGGTGGCTGTTACTGCTGGCCCTGCTGCTGGGCGAGTCGGGGACGCGGGCTTTAGTCTGCTTACCCTGCGACGAATCTAAATGCGAAGAACCGAAAAGCTGCCCCGGTAGCATCGTGCTGGGGATCTGCGGTTGCTGTTTCATGTGCGCTCGACAACGTAACGAGAGCTGCGGGGGAGTCTACGGGCTACACGGAGCTTGCGACCGGGGGTTGCGCTGTGTCATCCGACCTCCGCTCAACGGAGACTCCATCACCGAGTACGAAGTGGGCGTCTGTGAAGGTGAGAGGCNAGGCGCCGGTGCGCCCTCCTTCCCTCCCCGCCGCCCGCTTGTCCCATCTTTCCTCCCTAATCTTAAAAAGTTTTACCCTTAATTTTCTTAGCCTAAACTTCCAGGCTCTTCCACTTCTCGCTTTACCGTAGCGCTTCGCTGGTTTGCTAATAGCTGGCGTCAACGACCGATGCCCAACTGAAATTCCTCGCTAAAGGGGCTCGGGAAGGGTTTGGCAGATGGAAATCGGCGGAGGTCAGTCGTGCACACATGATGCCTGTTCCGGATTCCCTCCTCTGTAAGGAAACACAAAGGCTGATCATCTGTTGTAAAAGTTTTCCTTCCTGTTCCTGTCACTTAATACCTCCCCGCCTCGGTATACGAGGAGAAGGGATGTCTTTTTTTCCCTGCTGGAGCATCAAGGGGGAGGGAGAAATCCCTACGGCAGAACTCCTCTCGAAGTCACTTGTGCTTCCTGCCGGCTGCTTGTGAGGTGATGAAGCGGTATGAAATGCGAAGGGAGTTGACCCCCCCGCCCCTCCAAATTCTCTATCTATCAGAGCCCCTCAGATCTAATTTTTTACACGTATCGTTTAACGGAGGGCCGAAGTCAAATTTGTAGTCTCTTTTTGTCTACTCCCTCCAGCTCTATTTTTTCCCCCTAGTTGCGGGAAAATATGGCGCTGTAAAGAGATTACAAATAGCCAGTAGTTTGGGATATGTATAAATGTATGTGAGACTCGGAGCGGGAGCTTCGACAGTTCTGGAAAAGGAGAGGGAGGCGGTCTCCTCTCGGCGGGTAGAGGGCAGTAGAAAGTCCAGAGAGCTGCTGAGGCACCATCTGTCCCAAAAACAAACCAAAAAAAAACCAAGAAACCCCCCACGAACCCCCAAACCAACCAACTTGCATTTGAAATGATGCGCTGTTTCGAGAGAGCTAAACCCGGTCGGTTTTAGCGGGCGGCTAGCTGGCCGCTGTCCCGGCGCTCGTTTGAGTTCACACCTCCGCCTGCCCGCCGGTGCCGTGTGTACCCCAGGCCGCCGGCCGCCGCGTTGGGGCTGGGGTAGGACCAGCTCCAGCGATAAAAGCTCTGGTGTTAAACAGTTAAAAACGCCCCTGAGCTGCTTTGAAGACCTTGGTTGAGACCGTGTTGCCGAGTATGTCCGTTGCTGTAGTCTCTCTGTTGTTTTTAATATGTGTTGGAAAAGTTTTCTAAAATAGGAAAGTAGAAACAACAAGGGAGAAGGTGCTTAAAACCCCTGCCTGGTTCTCGACGAATTTCTTTTTTTTTTTTTTTTTTTTTTTTCCGATGNTTTTTTTTTTTTTTGCATGTTTTCAAGTAAAAGCTTGGCTTACACAGCTTTTTTTCTCCCCCCTTGGTTAAAGGAACTAAAAGCCTGCAGTCATTAAATGCCTTAATGTTCCAACTCCCTCACTGTATCACAGTACGGACGTCTCTGGCAGTTTAGGAGTATTTCATTCCTTTGAAGTGATGCAATCTGTACGTTGCTGTAGTTCAACTCGTAACACGTCCCATCTACTGTTGAAAATAGTATGAAGCATTTGTTGGCAAGATTGCATTTCAATTAGTGTTGTGGTTAGGAACTAGTTCCAGCTGTCCCTATAGGAATAGTCGGGGAGATAACTTATCTATTTAATTTTCATTCTTGTAAATGAAAAGCAACTGAGCTCAACTGTCAGCCTAATAAATAGTCCTGGAATGCTTATTAGTGAATTGTCAGGAAACTGCCTCATTCTAAGCAACAGAAGTAATGTATTGTTCTTCACGGTGTGTGTTGTGTACGAGAGGCGGCAGAAAGGAAAACAAGGACTTAATGTTCTACCTCCAGTCACTGAAATGAGGTTGATTAGCTCTATTTTTTTTGCTCGTTGTGACCTAAACAGTTGGGCAGTTTACAGGCACACGTGCAACATGCTAGGCTGGTGATGCCTGATGTGTGAGTAGTACTAAGCTGTGCCTTTATCCATTAACAGAATAAAAGCTACTTTTTTTTTTTTTTTTTCTCTCTTTAATCCTGTCTACTGGGAGCACAAACCCTTTCCTACTCTAGTTCAGGGAGGAGGAAATGGAGGTGACTTACAGGACTGTGTGAATAGAAATTCAAGTTTTCACTCTCCTTCCTGTCTCTAGCCTTTTCTTGCACTGCAATTTTTTACGCTGAAATGACCCCTACTGGCTACAGTTATAAGCATATTTTTTATCATTTTTGAAGCTTCAGCAGTGTCTTATTTCAGTGTATCAACGCATATTAGGCTACAGAAAACTAAGAGCTGGAATTGCAGCAGGCAAAAATACTTGTCTGTTAACTTAGTATTTAATGCTCGGCATAAGTGAACTCTAACACCTGATGGAGAAGTCTCTGTGGCATCTGTTGCTGGTAACCTCTCTTCTTGAAACTAGGAATCGAGTAGTCTTTGTTAAACCAGTGTTTATTAATGAAATGTGTTGCTGATTCTAGGTTCTTTTCTTCATCCTTCTAAAAGCTGAAGGAAGTCCTTGCTCATCTCACCACCTTAACTATTAATATCTTTATGCGGTTCTAAGGCTCAGTTTCTGGCATTGCCCTGAAGTACGTAAATGCCCTTCCTGAATGCGGTTGTATTCTTGGTAAAGAATAATTCTGAGGTCAGCTTCCACTGGTGCGGGTGGGTACCCTTCCTGAAGGACAATCGTGAGAGACTTTGAACACCTCCAGCCTCTGTTGTCTTTACAGGGATGCTGCTGTTGGATTGGCTCGATGAGGTGTTGAGAGCCTACAGCCCCTTCCAAACACTCCTAGCATTCAGAAATTTTGAGCTCAAGGCAGGCGCTGCACCTGCTCTCTGTCTGTGAAGGTAGATCTAGAGCTACCCCCTAATTAGACTGGAGTTCTCCAGAAACATGTTAACCTTGACTTCTGCAGCAGTCGAGCTAGGCAGGGCTCCTGCCTCCTGGTGAATCGGAAAGCCTTGGGAAAGCTCTGCCAAAGGAGTTCTCTTACTCTGTGAAGGCATTTCTTGTGATGACTCTTCTCTTGCTTCTGTTCCAACACTTCCCCAATTTCTGGTGCTCTTAGCAAAGCAATCAAGATCTCTTCATCTAAACGCTTCTAAGGCATAACAGTAGCATATGATATGATGCTGAAAAAAATATTTTTAACTGTGTAATAAGAAACGTAAGTTTTTGCAATATATACTTGAAAGGTAAAGTTAATGAAACTGCTGGTTTTACTATATCCTTAGGTTCCTTTAAGAATATACTTCCATATGAGTTACCTTCTAGATAGCTTCTTTCAATGGCTGTTTCTATTCCAGTGGCTTACCCATAACATGTAGTACTTTGCTTGCTTTGGGTTTTGTTTTGGTTTTGGTGCCTTTTGTTGTGGGTTGTTTTGTTGTTTTGGGGAGGGGGAACGGACACGAACAGTTACTGCTTTATTCCTTTTGCCTGCTGTAGGTAATTTAAGGCTTGCATCAAATGCTTGTCTGCCTAGCACATAGCTCCTGAACCAAGGTTCCCTCGGGACCAGGAGAAAGCTGCTGTAGCACATTTTAGGCAAGTGTCAGGAAGGATGCGGGTTAATCATCTAAGATGATGGTAGAAGGTTGCCCCACTGCAACTAGTCCAAGTCTCTTCTACAGAACTGCAGCTTTTTGGGAGGTTGGAGCGTTACTGTCTGCCTGACTCCTTGTTGAGACAAGTGGGGAGAGCTTGAGTGTTCCTCCCTACACACACTTTTAAGCCTGCTGCAGACTAACTTTCCTCCCCTGGAAACCTGTAGTAGAGTATGGTATGTTGGGACACAGAATATGGTATGGAATCAAAGCGCAGTAAAACTGGAGCTGATGAGGCAGAAATGACGTAGGAGGAGGAGACCTAAGCTTTTTTTGTGTTCGGGCATTGGTTTACACATATGCTAATGGAGTTCTTTCTCTTCTGCTTTCCTGAAGTGAGAACAACTTAGACTTGCTAGTATTGTTAACCACAAGTGATGCTGCTGCTTGTAACTTCTGTAGCTGGTACCCTTCAGAGAACCTTGTTTTCAGTTGTTTTTGGTCCCGTGCTCTGAATCTAACGGCTCAATGGACCCAAAGACTAGAACATGATGTCTCCAGACAGACTTCTATACAACACGCTTGGCTTCTTGCCTGTGATGCAGTCCAGACCCCTAAAGATCAGGTAATATTTTGCTTTGAGAATTAGTTACTGAAGTTCAAGTGATTTAGAAGTTGCATGTGGTAACCTGGTTGTTTGGATCAGTTTGACTGCAACAGTGTTGCTCAGAGTTCTTAACTGTTTGTTTGTTTTCTTACTCTGTTATGAAGTGAATGGCTGGGGGAATGTCCAAACAGTTCTGATGTCCATGTGTGTACAGAGAACTTCCTCCACTAACATCAAGTGTTAGAACTGATGATCTAGTTGGGGACTTAATCAGTGTTAAGTGGTGCACCAAATGATTGTTGGCATGAAGACAGTCAAAACACTTGGTTCAGAGACTGACAGCAAGCCAGACTATTGCGGAAAAAAGTGGAAAAAATTATTCATGGTGGAAAAAAAAATAAATCACAAAAATTACTGAACTTGTGAAACTGGAAGGAGAAGTGATCTTTAGTGGTGAGCGTTCAGCTTCTGATGTGCCAGTCTTGATCGTATTTAACAGTCCTCTCCCCCCACCCCCCAGAAGCCACTTATTAGGCACACACTGACCTCTTACGCGCAGGCTGGATAATTTGTAAGCTATTTCTACTCTGATTTGTGTCAATGTGGAAATGTCAACAAGAGTAAGAACATGTAACTTTAAGTGTGGCATGGAATTTGAATTAGATCAGGTGCTTATTTGACTTGGAAATGGTTTCCTCTCTGTTCCTGGGCATCATGGTTTGATTTTAGAAATCACTTGGTTCCACTATTGCAACAAAAATGAGTAGTCCAACAGATATGAGGAGGGATATTGATGCAGGAATTCGTAGGGTTTTGCTGTTGTGGATCAGCACAGTTTTTCTGTTTTCTAGTTTGAAACTAGAAATCTCACTGTGGCTGGGCTGAATGACTAAATGCTTAACTTCTATTAAGAGGAATACTCTAATTTATTTTTCTTTTTCAAAACCATTTGCTTTCATGTGATTATGTCAGGCATCCTCTGCTGATGTGAATTTTTCCATGTAGAAAGTGGATATTTCATCAGGTTCCCCAAAATCATGCTGCTTATAAAGATTTTTTCTTTTTTTTTTTAAACTACCTTCAAACTTGTTAGTAATTTCTGCACCCCTAGGCACAGTTGCTGTTTTAAGTACCCTCTAGCTGATTCACGAATATGTGCATAAGTTAACTTTTTACATAGTACTTAGTCATCCAAAATGTCATTTGACTGACGGGCATATTATGCAATAATTAATCCATTAATATGGCTCAAAAATGCCTTCATCTTCCCCTCCTTCCTTTGCAACCCCCTCAAGGATTCCTCATCTCAATGAGTAAAGGTTATAGCATCTTACTGACAGGACCTAGTGTTTCTCTGTTTTAATGGATTAAGTACTTTGTAGAAGTGACCTATTAAATGTCTCTTGTGACTTGTAAACTGCTTTCATTTGAGAATGCATTTAATCCCCAGGGAGCGTAAACTTGGAAATGGGGAATTCGGGGTTTTGCCTGAGACTTCACCTGATAGGGGTTGTGTAGTCTGACAATATGATGTATTAACTCTGCCTTTTGGTATATAAGCTTGCAGTTTGGAAAATGACTGATACTGACGTAGAAAGTTTATGTGTATGGAGAAACTTACCAATATAAACTAAGATGTGAAGATAACTTTATACAAAGGCTATCTAGATTAAATTCCACATAAGCATAGGGATTAAAAGATGGTCCCTGAGGGAGCTGTAGTCTAAACAGACTAGTTTGGCCATGTTTGGAGGAAGTAAGCCCTTAGTAATGAGATGAATGGAAGCTGTTCACACCTTTACTAGAGGCAATATTCAGTCTCCTGCAGCTTTCACTGGATATATTGGGTAATTAATTTCAGAATCTGCAAATCATGTTAACACCGTGTGGTTCGTGAGTGTGTCGGTCTTTCGATAAGAAAACAAACAGGGGAGGGTAGGATTGGGGACAGGAGGAAAAGCACTGGCTCACAGATAGGTACCCATTCCAATGTTCTTACTCATTTCCAAAACTTTAAGCCTTATATAGCCAGCTACCTTGATACAGATAGGTTTCAGGAGTTGTTTGGGGTTTTTTTTTAATTAATGAAAAATCTAGCAAGTGTAATGTTTCTGAATCTGAGAGCACTCGTTCTGTTGGGTCACTTATCCTTGGAACAAATTAACCTTCAGGTTTTCCTACAGCCGATGATGTGCTCTGTTCAGGAGCTTTTTCAGAAAGGCTGGATGGATGCATGTGGAGGTGTTTCTTCCCCTTACCGATGGGCTGTTGCTAAAAAGCTGGAGTCATACCGATAATCGTATTACGTGCGCTCATGTCAAATGTGCTGCTTTGGTCACAGAAGGACTCAAGTTGATGTCTATCCCTAAGTTAGGTTTTAGAAAATGAGAAAAGCCTTAATTCTAAATCCAGGGTATCTCGAGTTTTTCCGTGTAGTCTCCTGTGACTAAGAAATTGGGTGTAATTTCTTTGAAACATCCTGTAATTTGGGTGTTCAGTGATGCTGCATTAATGACTTGGAGAGAAAAGTGGCAAAAAGTTTAGGATATCGGGTTTCTTCTAATAATGTGGACTGTTCTTTGTATAGGTTGGTTTATTCATAGCACTCTTCCAGAATTTGTCTGAAGTGAACCTTTCCCTGCTGTTGTCAGCTTTGCCTCTGCTGAGCAGCTTCAGCAAGCTGTTTGTTCAGCCAGCTGTTTGCAGGCAAGCTGATGCTGTACGTGCAGGCTTCTGAAGCGGGTGGGTGCAGTGTGCAGCTTGGGGAAAAAAAAATAAACTGGAATTTTAGCCTCCTTTAGAAAACAGGTATGAAGGTTTGGCCTTTTCCTGAGGCTTTAGCAGTTGGGGTTTTTTTTGGTTTTTTTTAATGAGTTTTCTAGAGCTAGAGGAAAAATCTGCTAGGACAGCTGAAACGCTGCTGTCCATGCTCATTCTAATCAGGGGAGTGCTGGCAGAGGCTCTGTCTGACCGATTAAACCCTGGCACACTGTGTAATATTTTCAGTCAACTATTTACAAACAAGATGTGGTTCTGGTCATAAGATTAAAATAATTATTTTCAAGAAAATAGATATTTGCAAGAAAAAAGACTTCAGGCGCTTAAATGTCTAGGCATCAGACTTCAAAACTAATTATTTATCGTTTCAGACCATCTTTGGGGCAGAAGGCTGTTGGAAATATTGCTCAGTCTTGTTGGGGGAAACCCTACTAGTGAAAGTCTTGAAAAAACAAACAAAAGCCAAACAAAACCTGAATAAAAGGGGCGGGGGGGAGGTACATGGATAATTGAAATATTGCAGACAGTGTGGGCAAGGGAAAGCTTTAAAACTTGAAATAGTTGTCCACGTCACATGCTTCACTTAATGCTTCCATTTATCTCCTTGCTTTCCTCACGGCTTCTGTGGAGTTTCTGATAATTGAGTGGAAAGCTGGTTTGTTTAAATACTTTCTGCATTCCTTAGTATGAAATAACTGCCTTGAGACACACACAGAGCTGCTGCAGTAAAAAATCTTTCTAGCTATATTGGGGATTTGATCACTTGACGTACGTGCTGTAGTTTGAATAAGATAAGCAGGCAGTCAAATTTGAGACAAGCCTTAAATGTGTGGTGTTCCTGAGGTATCTAAACGTTATGGTACAGTTTTGCTTTCTAGCTTTGACTAGAAATTTTATCAGGAGGCTGCAAAGCCCTTTTGTACTGACATGCGTTCCACATGGAGATTTGATCTTGGAAAGTTGACCCTTCCAAAAGGTGGAAAAACTGCTTTATCATAAAATTCTCAGCTGTGTGTCTTACCATAAAAGTTTCTGCCAGCTCTGGTCCCCGATTCATGACTTCACTGAAGGAATAAGTTGCGAGAGGGGAAAGGATTGCAGCCAGTACATGAGCACAAGCTCACTTCAAGGCTAGCCTTCCCTTCTGCTGCTTTTCAAGGTCTGGGGCTGGGTTTCAAGCATTCTTTAGTGGTGATTAGTCATTTCTATTGTTCAGCTCCTCCAAAACACGAATTTCCTTTCCATCGTTCTTTTTTCCTGTTCAAAGAGAAGCCAAAGCCTACTGGCAAGAAGTATTTCCTTTTTTTTATAAAATTTTTTTTTTTAAATTTTAGAAAGTCTGCAGAATCCTTTCAGAGCCTCATACCATCTTAATGAATACCACTGATTTGAAAATGCTGTTGCGTATACCAGTGTGCTGGAGAACCTGGGTCTGGTTTGATGGAGAAGCTTCTGAAAGGTTCTCCCCCTTCCCAGAGGGCAGTACCAGTCTCAGTAGGGATCACTTCAGTGTCATTGTGAAACCTGTTCTCTCTCCTCCTTCAAATACAGGATTTAAAAGGAGGCAAGAATCTGTAAGATGTGACTTTGACTGTTTCACTTCCAGATTGGTGACATGTTTGAAGGTCTCTTTGCTCTTTCAGCATGCTGAGAACCTGTCTGTCACGCTTTAAAAAGGCAGAAATAGCTGAGTAACATGCTGCAGTTAAATGTAAATTACGGGAGTTCACTCAATTCACTCCAGTTATGTTTACATCCCCACCCCTGAGCTGTAATTTAAGATTATTGTGGGTGCAAAGCTTATGTATTAGTTTTCAACAGTGATACTTTAGCGACCATTGCAGTGTGTTGCTTGCTGTTCTGAGGTGATGCATTGTATTTATAAACAGTGAAGGAGAATAGTACATGGTTTTCCAAATGATAGCTGATACCCATTAAATGTCCAGAAAGGAAGAGAGGAGTTGGTGCACGAAAGAGAAGAT
This sequence comes from Aramus guarauna, assembly GCA_013400195.1. NCBI lineage: Eukaryota > Metazoa > Chordata > Aves > Gruiformes > Aramidae > Aramus > Aramus guarauna. Next base: position 1,279,710 of record VXBL01010531.1, on the reverse strand, counting down.
TCTATGATGGGTAGAGGGAATTGAGAACTTGAGGGAAGGGGAAAGCAAAAATTTAAGCAATGGAAAAGGAGTCTCTGAACAGGGCTTTCCTTGTTCTTTTAACTTGCACCTGTCTTGAGAGGATCCCTTGCATGTGGGGACAATAAATGCAACTACAGTGAGCTACTGTATGCTTTAAAAATACAGCTTCAAATTAGTTTCTCACAGTTGCATGCTTTTCTGGAAACACAAGCAGCTCTTCAGGTGACGAAGACATACCTGCTTCAGTCGTGAGCATCACACCTCACGTACAGCTGTGGTGCTGCGTTGTGAGTGCTGGTATGCAGGATTTAGCACGGAAGAAGTGATGGAATGCTGCTTACCAGAGACATATTTCTCAGACTGTTTCCCAGACTGGACCTGTTGTTTAAGGACCTCTTGTTCAACTTGTTAATGCCTTAATCCTCTTCCCTACTTTAGACGCATGCTATGACAGGACTTGAGAGTTCAGCAACCCAGAGCAGCACTTGATTTGTTAGCAAGCTGAAACATTTGCTTTGCAAAAAGCAAGTGATTATATGAATGATGGAGGAAAATGAAAAAAGTTTGGAATTAACACTATGCCTCCCCTCCCATGGCTTCCTTATGATATGAAAGCGTACTTGAACATAATACTTTTTAAATTCCTCTAAGACTTAGCTTTGGTATGAGTAAATGCAGAACTATTTTATTGTCTGAAAAGGGAACTTGCCTGAATGAGTTGGAAAGAGTGGGGAACTGCGTGTAGAAAGAAAGGATTTGAAAGACTGGCTTTCAAGCTATAGTTATCAGCCTGCTGGGAGCATTGGAACAGCTTTGAGGTGCGTGTGTGCAAAAGGTAGTTGAGTGGCTAGATAACAACAGTCCAGTATCAACTCAGGACTGCTAAAAAGAGCGTCCCTTCCCCCTTTTTTTCCCCCCTACTTGATCATGCCAGCACAATGAGACAGTGGGAATGGCAACGTAACTAAGGTCAGTTTGGATGAAAAATAAGTTTGCTTGGGCTGCTCTTCAGCTAGATTGTTTCCAAAAATTTAAGCATTTACTTGATCTTGATTTTTGTATTTTCAAATGTCCTAGAAGTCAGCTAGTAGATAGGATGTGCATACTGAGGTTTGAGAGGCTCTCAGATTCTTACATTTGGGTTTTGTCAACCGTGCTTGCAGAGAAGTGCTCACAAATGATTACATCTCAATATCATCCAGATTTCTGAGAGGTGCTCATGAAGGAGCACTCTCCTGAGAAGGAAGCCGTAGATGAGGTCAAACAGAGCATACAGGAAAATCTGTGCTACAGTCTGGAATTGTTCATGAACTGTCCCAGGTCTCCAAATCACTGGTGTGTAAAAGTTTGGGTTTTGGAATAGTCTGCAGGCCACGATGTTTTTGGGAGTAATAGAGGCTAGGCGACGTATGTCACAGAGCCTAGGCTTTGTTCAAGACATGCTTCTGTTATCAGTCGAAATATTTCTGACCTCTAAAGGAACAAGCGTGCTGTACTGGACCACCATTTATCTGCACCAAGCAGAGCACTAGATGCCTCTGCATCGAGTAACTAAAGCTTTGAATCCAGGTGAGATGCTGGTTTCATCCCTCTCGCTCATGCGAGTGCTTTCATGTGGTTGTACCTTTCATTCCAAGGAATTTTGTTCTGTCTATACTGATGTGACTTCTGAGGCTTTAAGTGGTAAACAAGTATTCATTGAACAAAACCTCTAACTTCTGTTCATAAAAGGACAAAATCAACTAGGAAAATGAGTCTTAAGTCTGCACGAAAGATCACTCTAGACTTTGCATTGATTTACTAAACTAAAATAAGCTCTTTTGTTATGTTTGCTCCTTCATTGATGGAAATCTTGTTTCTAAATGAAATTGTGTGAAAAGCAGTCTGGTAAAAGATGCCCAGGCTAGAACTGGATTTGCATTCTTTCTGTCGGAATGTGACTTTTTTTTGTATCTACTCACGGTAATGAAAAATACCTTGTTTCAAGATTCAGCATGTTAGATGTATAGTCCACAAATATTCCTGAGGGATTTCTCTCCTCTTCCCTCTTCTTCCTGGCTACCGAGCTAATTTTTGCGGGGTGAGACACTGAAGGGTTGAGGTGCCTAGTATTGGGTCATGCGCTTCCTGTGTGCCTGCCTCTTCTGCTCCCATCTGAAAAGCCCTGAGAGGTGGCAGGTGAGATATCAAACACTACTCTGTTGTGGAAGTCGGATAATATCACGAGTAGTGCCACAGTGTGCATCTGCATCGAGGCCTTCTGCCGTGAGTAAGGGATGGATCTGCTTTCCATGCCAGGTGGGTCCCACCTTACGTGGGGTCCCTGCACAACAGGGACTCTGCCGATCTCTCTGTCAGCCTGAGTGCTGAAATGCCACGGGGAAAAAACTCACAAATGCTCTGAACTGGTGTGCTGGAAAAGCAAAAGCGTGCTGCTGGCGCTGCCGTCTGCGTGCCCAACCAGTCTGCACGGCGCTGGTCCCGGGAGCCTGGTGGGGAGGGCAGCCCCGGGGAGCTGGGGCAAGAGCACACTGCCTCGTGGGCGGCCGAGGCTGCTGCCCGCCGCGCAGCGGGAGGGGAGGAGACCCCCCGTGTCGGAAACCAGGGGCGATTCAAACCGCTGTCTTGAGACTGTTGGACAGACCGATGTGGATGAAGCTGTGGTCCCTGCGGTTACGGAACGTGAAACGCCACGTCTTGGAGCATAGCTACAGCCCCTTTTGTTGTTGTCGTTACGTGGATAACTGCTGTGATTTGTAAAATACAAGTTGTCCAGGCTGTATTCCGGCTTCTTAAAAACAGGATGTATTATTGTTCTCCAAATTCTTATTTTTTTTAATTTTTTTTTTTTCCTCCATCTGCATGCATGGCCTCCTCACGATGAAAGGGTCCCAATTATTACTGAAGCAGCATTTTCTCTTGAAAGAATTTTAATAGTTTCTCCTCAGGAACTTCTGCACTTCCTTTGACTTTTATTGATACAGTTGCTGTATGGGATGATAGGTTTACCTTAATTTAAAAAAAAAGACAAATTACTTCCTGGGGTTAATGACTACGCTTCCTTTGCTATTTTTATGGAGTAGAAGAGCTGTGAGGTTCTCATGGAGGTTCCTGTTCTTCTAAAATTGACTTAGTTGTTTATTCAGTGCTTTTTGTCAGCAGGGTACGGAAAGCAAGCAGTTGGTTGTACAAAGAGAAACGTACCTGTGAGAATCTGCCGTGACACTTTCTGTAGATCACGTATTGGTAAACAGCACTTTCCAGGTGTTGGTTGTTTTTTCCCCAAAACAGGAAAAACTGCAAATTAGAGGATATTCTGCATGTTTCTGTGAGTGCAGGGTACTTACATGTCAATCTGTGTGTGTGTGTGTATACTGTTACCTACTACCAGTTTTGAGGCTTGAGTTGAGTGTCAGACTACTCAATGACAAACAGTTTGTATTTGGCTGTGGCCTCCCATACAGGAGGACAGCTTCTCATAACCCCGACAACAGGGGAAAAAAACATTCATAGCTGGAAGACATCTTAACTCCTTTGAAGTGTTTCTTGGTAGGATCTGTATTGTAAATTTACTTGTTGATAGTATATAAAATTGAGGTGAACTACTAGAAGGCGCAGTGTGAAAGCTGCTGTGAAATATAAGAGTTTAAAGATTGAAAATAGATATTTGTTCCTCTTGTCATTATTACAAGCCAGCGAACTATCTGTGTGACTATTGTGTGGTACTTGTGGTAGACAGACAGGGTTGGAAAATGATCTGGTGCTCTGTAGGGAAGAATACCTAATGCCTAGTTCAATTCCTTCAATCTTGCACAAAGAGCATGTATCTTGCTTAAACTTCTGAGTCGGTGGGATGTTGCTGTGTGTGCACTTGTCCTACGGAAGCTGAGATTTTAGTAGGACTGGTAATCTGGGGGGACCGCTGGATCAACTGGATTTATAGCTTCATGGGGGGGGGGGAACAAACAACTCGGTGCATGTAGCCTCCTCCTAAAAGGAAGAAGGGCCGTTGTACAGTGAGAATGTGAGTTACGCACATGTGATGGGACTGCTTCAAAAGGAGCAGAATTATTTGAGCGGAGACTCGTTCCAGCCCAACCGTCCCCCTGCTCCCAGATGGCAAGGAGGGTGATGTGCTTCTCCGAGAGTATGGATGGTAATCTAGGAGTGCTGGAAAACTCACTTTTGGTCCTACTGGAGAACTAAAGGCCTGGCATTTTGCAGTATTTTTGTAATAGAATTCACTCCACAGAGATGACTTTATGTGATGTGTTTTTTTAAATCGAGTTTAAAAATGCTCTTTCTGACTCAATTTTCACTTCTATAACAGCTGCAGATTCTCTCCAACATTCTCACTTCCATGAATAAATATAACTTCAAGTATCGGCAAAAGTTATTTCAGTCAGAATAGCACTTATTTATACTACAGCTATGCATTTCCCCGAGACATCATAGTTTTTTATACAGGTGGAAGTAAACAATGCCAGCAGCTGTAGCAAAATGGGCAATAGAACAGTTGCAAAATGTGGTTTTTGACAAATCCAGCAGTTTAGATTAATCCTTTTTTTTTTTTTTTTAATCTGTTATCTTCTGTTTAGGACTATGTTGAACTTGAAGTAAATCGCACCCAACTCCAAAGCAGCTGAATTTATATACTGCAGCCAAAATCCAATAGTGAGTGAGTTTGTTTGTTTATTTTAGATGAAAACTGGGATGATGATCAGCTTCTTGGATTTGAACCGTGCAATGAAAACCTTATAACAGGTTGTAACATAATCAACGGGAAATGCAAATGTGACACCATTCGGACCTGTAATAACCCATTTGAATTTCCAAGCCGGGATACTTGCCTGTCGGCCTTAAAAAGGATTGAAGGTAAGCACTTGTCTTCAGTAATTCAGAGCTAGTAATTTTTCTGTGCATCTGATGAAAAGCAAGGGTCTAGTTTAATATGTTTTAGGATGACTTGGGTGGTTTCAAATATCTGTGGTCTTGTACTTCTGAGAATACGGTTGTATGTTTTAAAGGAAGATAGGGCTTCAGTAAGCTTGGCCTCCCAAATGTGTAGGTTTACAAATGGAAGAAACTAATGCTTTGTGCTTCGTGTTTTGCAAACTTTAAGATTAAAACCATTCTGTTTAAAGTTTGTGGTAGCTACCTTCCCCTATCTTTAGCTGTAAAGCAGGGTGGAAAACTCTCCTTAGATGTATTGATTTTGACTGAACCATGAATAAACACAGTGGATTTTAATAGCAAAGGCATAGAAAAAGGTGTAGTTGTTGATTATAGTTGTATCTTTTCTTATATGAATGCATGAATTGCTGTTTTCTTTAGGTTTGCATAATGTAGCATTACTTTAATGCTCTTATTTTTCAGTTTCCATGTTCCTTTGATTAGACTTGCACTAGACTACATATGTTTGTTTCTGCACACATACATGATAGGGTTTTTGTCTGGGTTCTTTTTTGGTTTTGGCTTTTTTTGTTTGTTTGTTTCTTATGGCTGAACTGGAAATGAGTTGGCTCAAATATATCCAGTTGGAATGAAATTCTCATGGTGTGTTTCTAGGATTGTTTTGAACAGCTATTGAAGGTTTGATCTTGGGCCCTTTCTATGACGCTGTAATTACTGTTTATTTTCCCAAGTGTCCAGGAACACGCAAAAGTTGATTAGTGCTGCAAACCTGCTTTATTAGTCTGCTTTAAACCAATTTTTAAAGTCATATTGCAGAAGTAAATGTATTTATAAGGCAGAATATATAAAATTGATATCTTTGAGTTAAGGAAGTGTCATCTGATGTCATCTGTCATTCCTTTTGTGATAAGGAAATTGTTTTCGAGCTACAGACTTTAAACAAGGAGATTTTTTGAGAAAAATGTAGCTGGTGGAAACACGTTTGTTATCGGTCATGATGTTGGTCACTAAAGGTGTGGAAGTGCTTTGCGTGGTTTTTTGTGGCTTTTTAGCTCGAAGAGGTGAGGCGCAACCTTTGGCCTTTTGCTTGTTGCTGTAGTCGTGGGCAGTAGCATATAGGGGTTCTTAAGCAATCTTACTTGCCGCTTCTTTTTCACTTGTGAATGTGTGACTAAGTTTGTAGTGGTTCAGCAGGACTTCTATTGGCATGACAATTCATCAAGTCTTAAACTTAAGGAAATCTGCTGTAGATGCCTTTTTGATTTTTGCAGGCTCAGGAGAAATGGACTTAGTTTGTGGAATGGCATAGCTGAAGGAGGTTGATTGAGTAGCTTGCCTTCAGCAACCTCTTGGTTCTGCTAAATGCTCACTTTCAAAAGAACAGCATTTTAACCTCAGCCATGAGGTCACAATATTCTACATGGAAACTGTCTGGTGTGAGTGACAGTGCAGTTGTTTTTCAGTGATGTAATTTTTTTTTTTGTTAATTTGTTTTCTTGGTTTTATTTCTTCTTTTTTGGGTGGGGTAGAGTGGGAAGGATGTTCTTCCAAAGCCTCAGACTATAGGGCACCAGTAGAGGAGTTGGACCTGTTGATTTTTAATCCTTCACAGATAGGAAGGATAGTTGATCCCAGTGATGAAACAACGGTACCCTTAAATACCAGAAATCTGGCAGTTATAATAGTCCAGCCTTTACTCATAAGAATGTGAATTTGTATTTGCACCCTCAGACTATCAAACCCTACCACTGAGGAATGTTTGAAGTTAAATCCATCCGTATTTCCTAATAGAAGAGCAGAAGTCATAGCATAACTTTTATTTGTCTGCACTTGACAGCTGTAGTCAGTCAAATCTCCCTACTGTGTTTTGCACTGGAAATGCTTATTCCCTCTTTCTCTAACTAGAATTGGAAACTGAATGCTAACTGCTTATGCAGGCTGTTTCTTTAAATGCATTACTTCTTGTTTTGGTAATTAAAATGTATGCTTCATCCTGTTTCTAAGCTAATGGAAAAGAAGAATAACTTTTCCCCTTGTGCTTGCCACATCCCTGTTTGGTGAGCAAGCCAAGTCTCTTAGGTAGAGTGGGATAGCCACTTTGGTGTGTCTGAGCCAGGATCTGAGTATTTCAGGCTTTCAAAGTTTATAGTCTAAAAGTTCAATTTGTCTGTTTGGAAACTCCACCTGAAACACAGATCAGGTAGTATGCAAACTGGAGGGCTCTTAGAGCTTGTTAAAATAGAGAAACCTGTCTGTTTCTTCAAGGCAAGCTAAGTCTTACAGTGTAGTGCTGTGTAAAAAGGAGGTGATTAATAAGATCTGTTAAGTAAATCCAAAGTACTGATGTATACTTCACTGTTCTGGCTTGTCTATTAAGGATAACAGAAGATTTGAAACTAGTAATTTAAACCTTGAAATACTCTGATAGAATCTGCTGCCATGGGAAGTGGGACCAAGAGAGGGTAGTTGAACATCCCTCTCCTCACCATGCTTGATACGGGTGACTAAATACACAGGGTGATTAAAAACACATAAGTTGATGTATACACCATAATCAGAGTTTCTGAAGAAAACTTAAAGGAAAAAAGTGCTATCTAAGCAGCTAGTTTCATGTGTCTTCTACTTGGATGACACTTACTAAGCAATTGAGAATGTTTGCTGTTGTTCAGTGACATGTGGCACTCTGCAAGACTTCTTTTTGTATTCATTATAAGTTTCTGCATCATTCCTGTGTTGATGAACTTCTATAACACAACTGAGACAAGGGAAGATACTTAACCCCATCTTGCTGAGGGGAAAATGGGTAAGGTAGCTTTTCTTCTAATTATGGAGGTAATTGGGAAGGAGGGAAGGTCCTATGAAATGAACTTTATTTTTTGGATAGTTACTGTTCGTATAAAATCTGTTTCAGCTGTGCTTTTAACTTAATTATACAGAAAATTAGACAAATTGGAACCTAGAAAATTAGACAAATTGGAACCTAGAAAATTAGACAAATTGGAACCTGGAAAATTAGTACTATACAATGGCATCTAGAGAAATTCTGGCTCAAGCAATTTCATTCAAGTTGTGTAGCTATGACGAGTTATCTTGGGCTTTATAAATTCATTTAACTGAGAACCTGTCTCAGTCTTCTGAGCAGTTGAAACAAGGCAATTATAGAGGTCAGTGGTGGCTTGCTTGTTCTGATTAAAACGAGTTCTCTGGCTTTTCTTCTTTCACTCTCTCTTTTTTTTTTTTTTTCCTCTTTTGTTTTGTTGGATTTCTTTGTTTCCTTGAAAGAAGAAGGAAGGGTGCAGTTAGGCTGCCCCAACCATAGTAAGTATCCATAGGTCCGTGCACAGGAGATGCTGGTGCTAATGCATAGCATTAGCTGTAGTTGCCAGCTCTATCAACCTGTAAGCTGCCTTTGTCTGCAGATGTGGCATCTGTTCCATAAATATGACCTGGCAAATAACAAGCATTGAGCCAAAATCTGGAGTCCTATTTCCACATACGCAGGCATACATACTAAGAGGTCATGGCTTTGCATGTACTTTGGTTTCTTGTGTCTTTTTGTGCTTGCACCTTCCCTTTTAAGCGCGTCTCTACTCATCTTCCTTTTTTGTGCCTCTGCAGTCATCTTCCTTTTTTATCTAGTCTGTCTTATGCTTAAGCTTTTCAAGCTGTGTGTGGTCTTCCCTTCTGGGCTTGATGTCAGTTCTAGCTTGCTTACTCAGCTGACCCAAAGTTTTCTCTTGTTAGCTTCACGTAGGATCTTTCTTTCCCTATCGGCTTGTGTCTGCCTGCCTTCCTGGGTTCTTCATGTTTTACTCTACTTTTACCTTTCCCTGCCTCCTTTTCTTGCTTTCTTTACCTACCTATTTCATACCACTTGCACCTCAATTCACTTAAAACAAGCCAATGAGGCAAATAAGAGACAACTTTATTTGTCCTTCCTTCCCAAAATCAGGCTGCATGGGCTCTAACATCACATTGCTTAGGTGGCTTTCAGGCCACGTCAATGACATGTTCTTTATTTTGTCTCCCAAAGTCTTGCACTGCCCTGAACTGGAGAAGTCTGTAATGAGAGTCTGTTTTAATCTCTACTGAAACGTATGTAACTTCTGTAGGGGCACTGATGTCCATTTGCAAGAAAGCATGGAGAGGCTAATGTGGGGTCTTGATAATACAGGTACTGAAGGCAGTTGTTGTCCCCACCCCTTGCCCTTGTTTTCCTGGGAAATAGTAGGATTAGACACATTTGAAAGAATTGATTTTTGTCATAGGACTTGGTAGCTAATGTCTAACTAGTCTTCCAGTAGACGTACTGTAAATGTTACTTGTTACTTCAATAGAGTATTGTAGAGCATAAAGTCCAATTAGGCCTTAGAGGTCTTCCAACTCCAGTACCAGGCTTAAAGTGCCTGCTTCTCTGCATGGAGCATCACTGACTTTTCATATAGATGACTTGTATAGAGGTCATGAATCATCCTACTATGAGGAAATGCACACATTTGGGGCTAGAAAGAAACTGCCCGGAAAAGCCAGCACATAACTGAATAATAATAGATTCCTGTGTTGGGGTGGTTTTTTTGTTTGTTTAAAATGCTTTTGCTTTCGGTTATTGTCTTGATGAGTGCCTGCTCTGATACGGCTCAGGAAATCCTGTGTTCTTGAGCTTAGAAAGCTTGTTTCTATTCAAGAGACTGCTAATGATGACAGCTTGGTTGAACTTGGATTGCTGGAGTGGGTTATGGAAAATACGGCCAGAGGGTGAAAAGTGACGAGATGCCATCTGTCTGCTGAGCCACGTAACAGGCATAAGTCTAAAAAGCTGCATCTACGTATTCTTGCAGTCCTGATCTGCTATGAATTAACTGCAGACAGTACAGAAGAGTGAGTTCTTCAGACTTTGTGAGACACTGAGGCTTGGGGATGAGGGAAGTGAAAGACAAAGTCAATTTTGTTCATCAAGATACACTTGTAGGGCATTGTTAGGTAGTAGCATTGAAAACTTGCTGTGTAGGGCCAGTCCAGTTGACTTGAAATCTTTCCTAGCACATATGAAGAGTCACAGGGAAATCAGTATCTGACCCAGCCTCAGTAGTTTTGAAGACACTATTCCAGTTCTGGGATCTTCTGTCTCTCCCCCTATGCTAGGCTCTGGCAGCAGTTCATGTAGCCCAGCAGAGCTGTAAAGAAGAGGAACTGAAGGATATTCTTGAGGCTGTTCCTCCTCCTCTACCAGAGCCGGTCAGGATCTGTGCTCTCGTGAGCTGCCCACGGGAAGATGGCGTTCCTTGCCGCCTTCCCTCTTCAGAGGCAGCAGCAGTTCTTTGGAATGGTAACTCGCTCCTTAAAAAATGTTCCCCGCTAGAACAGCGATCTCCTCTCCCCTCTGGGAGGTGGGGGCAGGTCGTGGGTCAGAGGCATCCAGTCTTTCACTAGGTGGGCTGCACTTCAGGTTGGGATCTCTTCAGCTGGATTTCCTTAAAAACTCCTTAAAACAGTCTGCAGATTCTTCCTAGCACTAGCCTGCTTCTTTAAAGTAATTTGGCAGCGGTGTTTGTTTTGGTAGTACCACGTACTGGTGTGACATGCAGACAAAGGTGTTTTCAAGTAGTACGGAGAGCATAAGTGCCACCAGCCATAGCAAAGGTGGTGGGTTTGTCTCTTTCAAGTTCTTTCAATGTACACCTGAGCTCGAAGAGGAGAAGCCAATCGGCGTTCATCATTTCATACTCTACCAAAAGCATAAACCTTTTCATGTATAAGTTAAGTCCAGTCTTTATTCAGAATATGTGTGATGGATAAAACTTGTACTTTTTTGATGGAAGATGTGATCAATGCTTTAGATAAATGAACACCCTTCACTTACATCTCTCTCTGTATGTAAAACCTGCTGCTGATGCTAATTTATCAAAACTCTTATTTTAAAATAACAATTGCTTCTTGGTTACCTGGCTTGCAACTTTCCAAGCTATACACTGCTGTCCTTCATAGGTGAAAGGAAAAGGCCTTTTAAGTTGCTGGTGTCTACTAGGCTGGCTTATTGCAACATACTCCTTGCATTCCATTATTTTTTACATGTAACTGAATAACTTTATACTGGCAAATGTTGCAATACCTGTTAGACCAGTCCTGGAATCATAAATATGAGAAGGTAATTATATTCTGAATGCTTGTTTGGTTGTTGTTAAGTCTGATTTTGTGTTCAACTTCACTTGTGTGGTCTGCAGCTATGTTGAAAAACTAGAACAGAATAGATCCAGCTTTATGCTGAATTATTGCGCAAGGAGGAGAGTGAAATACTTTCAAATGTGCTTCATCTGATACATTTTCCACTCTTCTCGCATAACAATTAACGTATGTTTTTGCTCAGATAACTGAACTTTGAAGGTTGGCATAATTTGCAATAAGGAATGCATTTGTGGCAGAGGTCCAGATTTTACCCTTGAACATGCTTGTGAGAGCCAAGTACATGCATTTGAAGGCAAAATTTCACATGAAATGCAGAGGAAAGTAGCCGTATAGCTTTCGGGCTTTGTTTCTGAATGCATAGATATGGAAGGAAAAACCATTTGATGTGGAAAAGATACAGATTAGGAATGCTGATATAAACTTGAATACACAAAAAAATCTTCCAAAAACCAAAAGGGAGGGGAACTTGCTCATTAATTGATCGGAGGGTCTTGTGACAGTGGCACATCTGGCCATGCCGTTGCCTTCACAGCATAACAGAGCAGTGTTAAATTTGCAGGACTTGTCACTTTTCTGACTCTAGCTCCTCAGAGAACTGTTCCCTGATCAAGGAAGTACAATTTTTTTCTAATGTATTGGCTCTTTTAGCAAGTCCTATTTTTAAGATGAGTTGTCACACAGAGAACATCTGTGCCATGAAACTTCAAGCTAACAGCAAAAAAACCTCGCAGAACTTTCAGAAAGATATCAAAAGGGAAAACTGACTTTCATATTTCTGTATTGATGTGGCTGGATACTTAATTTGAGGCTTAATTAGATTATGAATAATGCTGTTTATATTAATAGGGGAAAAAACTGCATTGCAGAAACTGTTAGGAGGGAAGATTGACGAAAGAACCCAAAACTGAGCAGCTGGTTAAAAAAAAACTTTAGGAGTGTTAGCATCACAGAAATTACTTACAAGTGTATTTTTACACTTCTATTTTTTTCCTTTCCGTTTTATGTGAATGTATGGTGTTTCTACTGTGTAGTAACTAAGCTTATTTGTCTTTCTGTGCTACGCTTGCTCATGTGAACTGCTGTGGAGGTGTCACTCTTGCCTTTCCTTCTGCATCTAAATCCCTTGGGTATGTAATGCTTATGGAAAAGGTACTGGATCTTCAATTTGTGACACTTCTGTTTCCTTCAAACTTGCAGTTTTCAAGATTGCTGTGGACAGAAGTGTAACGTTAACTGTAGGCCCTTGGGATAGGACTGTGAGACAAATGCATCCTACAAAGCTAGCAGTCAGATGTGGATGGTCAAAGCGTGGTTTATCCTAGAGACAGAGAAGCGTTCTTGCCATTTTCTGTTTCAAATGCTTACCTGCATTAATCTGAAACTGAATACAAGATAACCTATTGTACCCGGAGCCTCTATAAGAGAAGGAAAAGAAAAGGACAGGTATCTTACAGCTGGTAAGATCTTGCTTTCGATAAGTTCAGTGCTTTCCAGATGTGCTTTTCCACGTTAGCAAGTAGGCTGTGCTAAAGTGCATCCACTTGCACTGTAATGACAAGCTACAGGTTTTAATGAATGCGTGACTAACTTCTGTTAAAGTTGGGGGAGAGAGAGAAAACGGAGCAGGTGACATTTAGCAGAATGCTCCAGCTGCAGTCTTGATTTTAAGGATCAGAAGTTACCTACACATGACAGAAGAGACCTGAGCAAAGATCTCAAATTGAGCCGTGTGTAAACATTAGGCTACTGTTGCATACTAGCAGGAAGCTATATTCCTGTGGCACTTGGTGCGCTGGGTCACAGGTCTTGTTTTGACAGGGCAAGTCTTGTTTGGATATATGCAGCGCTGATGCTGACAGAGATAAGTGAGTGTTGTATGAGCGTGTCCAGTGATAGTGGTATCAGTGACATACTAGTCAATGTGACACTTTTAATACAATGGCTATGTCTATAAATAATGAGGAACAACTTGTTGGAAAATAAAGTTGTTGTCTTTGTTTCATTACCTCCGGTAGACTTTACAGTTGTCTCTTTGAAAGAACGATATACCAACACTTCGTAATTCTGAATGGTTGTGTAGCATGGTGACAAACTATTTTAGCTCTTTGTCTCCAAATTGAGTCAATGTGACACTTTTAATACAATGGCTATGTCTATAAATAATGAGGAACAACTTGTTGGAAAATAAAGTTGTCGTCTTTGTTTCATTACCTCCGGTAGACTTTACAGTTGTCTCTTTGAAAGAACGATATACCAACACTTCGTAATTCTGAATGGTTGTGTAGCATGGTGACAAACTATTTTAGCTCTTTGTCTCCAAATTGAGGCCTTGAGGGTTTTTGTGAAGCTTTGTTGTTGTTTTTTTCTAAATAGAACAAACATTATACAGCTTCCCCAGCATCAAACTAATTTTTCTGTACAATATAACAAAGCATAACCAACAAAATGTTTGTCTGTGATAAGGTGGATGGAGACTAGAGTTGATGCAAGAACCTGTGAACCACTTGGGTTTTGGAGAAACTTTGGGCAAGTTGGGCAATCCTTCTCAGAGGATAGAAGGTGGGAGGGGAAAGGAGGAAAAAAACCCCAGTGTTTCTGGAAATCTTCCATTGGCTCTACTTCAGAACAGGCTGCAGATAGGATGCTTAATAAACTTGTTTTGCCCCGGCAGCTTTTAAGTAGAGCAAGGATACTCGTGTAGCTATTCCAGCTGTACCCTTTTCAAGATGCTTGAGAATCTAACTCAGCCGACGCTTTCCAACTTAAACATTCCAGAAATGTGTATGAGCCTTTTATCTGTGTTCACTACTAGAAGATTAGACATGTCTTTCCCTTCATATACAAAAGCACTTGCTAATTAATATGGTAATAGAAGATGTCCCTATCAAGTAACTTGCAAATGTAAAGTTTTTGCTCTGTAAGGAAGCAAAAGGATTAGTATTGCAATAAAGTTCTGATACTAGTGTGATAGAAGAACAAAATTATTTCTCTACCAAAATGTTTGGGTTCTTAAAAAAAGTTATGATATTTCATGTTCTCTGCATTAACCTCTCTATGCTGTTGTTTTTCTATGCTGATAAACACAGAGGAGGCTTTTTAAATTCCTGGTCAAACTCTTGGGTTCTAGCTGAACTCCTACCCCCCATCTTCAACCCAAGGTTCCTCTCAGCAGTGATGCTGATCTGCAAGAGAAGAATCTTGTTTCCACATTCAGCAGAAGTGTACCAAAGACTTACTTGTGATAACCTCTGGAAAATAATGGTGTAAGTAGGATGCTGTCTTAGATTTATCTTAGGGCTGTGCATTGAGCACCAGTACTTTTTTGGAGGACTCTGCATTATTAACTGCTCAGTCCTTATTAATTTAGTAGCATTGAACACGGTGGCTGCTATGTGACAAATCCATAATCCACTCTTCCTCTTTCCCTACCCCAGAGTGTTAGCAGGGGTACGGCTCACAGTATAAACAAAAGTCCAAATATCCATTTAAGGATATGGAAACTCCCTAGTTGTAAATGGGCTTTTCAGGACTCGGCTCCAGCTTTCCTGGTGACACTGTAGTGAGATGGTATTCCAGCCTTATCCTTATGTGCGGAACCTGAGCGTAGGTGGTACGTGTGTGCCCTCTATGGATGCTTAAAAATAAAATGTCTACTCTCCAAATGCTAGGGCACCTGCCTACTCACTGTCAATGTATTTTGGGCATGCATTTGTGCTTCTAGTTATTGGTAAAGGATTCCTCTACACAAATACTTGGGGAGAGGGTCAGTGTTTCATAGGTGAAGCACTGGCCTCGAGGTTGAATGCCCTTCTCAAAAAAAACCCAAACCAACCAAAGGCATCCTTAGCCTTAGTGCCGATGAGCAATAGCTTTACTCTCTCCTGGATTCTTGCACGTGTTCTCTTCCCTGTTGTTCTAGATTCCCTCAAGTGTTTTTTATACAAAGTGTTTCTTTAAATTCTTGCTGTTCAAATCCAAGAAAACTCCCTTTCTCACTCATGAAGTAACTTATATAATGTACATTAATTAGCTCATCTAGAATCAGATATGTTATGTCAGCTTAAAAGATGTAAATTCTGCTTTTCTGTCCAGAAGAGGTAAAGCTTTCACTGTTAGTTTCAGTTAGGGAGAGAACAAATAGTACTTTTGTATGATCAACTTTGTTCTAGAGACATGTAAAAATTGTTGTCATAGTGACAAACCAATCTACATAATTTAAGGTGCTAGAATTGAAATGACTTGTCAGATACATATGCCAGAATTGCAGCTTCTATAAATGAATGCACTAATATGTTAAATGTTAAACATGTTTGGCACTAGCATATAACTTTAGAAGGGCAAAGAAAACACTCCTTGTTGTTTTAAAACAAACTAAAAACCCCCAACCCTAAAACTGGAAAACCAAATCTGCTTTTGACCTCTGGCTAGTAGATGCAGTCACACAGTGTAGTGGAGGAAATGCCTGACATTCTAGCCTTCTGCGCTGGGGCTTCCAGCTCCTTGGCACGCTTACATGTGTAGGTTTGATCTTTTTTCTCCTTAGTTGTCATTGCAGACTTCTTGTAGAAGTGGATAAGGGACAGAATAATGCCAGAAGCAGCGTGTTTCATCTTTCTTCTCTGGGTTTTTCTGTAAAATGTATTCATTGCTTTATTAGAGTTTGGAACACGAGTTCCTAATCTCTTGTACGTTTTTTAGTAGCTAGGTTAGAAGACTAGTATCATGATTTTAGTATTTTCAGTAAAAATACGGTATTTTTAAAAGCCAATCCTGATGCTCCTGGAAAAAAAACCCCACTTCAAACATCAAAAATCATCCAATAAACTTTTGACTCATATATTATACTAGAATGCTGGATAAGAAACAAGATATAAATAAGTCTGTTAAGCACAACTTTCTAATTATTGTGCTGTTATAGTTTATGGGCAGCGCAGGTATTCCTTACCTGGATAAATGACATGCAACAAAACTAAAATAGCAGTCTTGATGCTGCTGGTTTTCAAAGGTCTTGTACTACCTCGTCAGCCGTAGCATTAGATCGTGTAATTTAGTCTGTGATACTGTTCTAAGCATCCAGTCCTTACCTGCCTGCTGTGTCTAAGCCACTGCTTTCAGCTTCCAGCTTGCGATAACTGGGTACCTTCTGCTGGGGCTTTGTCCTGCAAAGTAGGAAGGTGGGTGGAAGGACAAACACCTTGAGCCTGGAACTCACCTGCTAGAGCTACAGAGCTACTGGGAGCTAAATCCTGCCTCCTTGAACTGGATCTGTCCCTGAAGAGGAAGCTATCAGCTCCCAGAAGTCCAGAATAAGAGGAGAGAGTAAGGCAGGACTCCATCCTGTCTTTCCTAGAAGCTGAAATGAGAAAGAAATACCTATCTTTTTTTTTTTTTTTCTTTTTTCCAGACATCTCCTCCTGGTGTTGGAGAGAGAAAATGCTTAACGGATCAGTCTGCTTATGGTGTTCCTTGTGTTACTTTAGGTATATTAAGCAAGAAATTGAGTACTTCAGGAAAGTGGAATTTTGGGAGAACGTACAAGTAACCAGGGGTGGATGGGACTCAGATCCTGACTCAAGGGCCATACCTAGATTACAGGGCTCCATTGCTTAGAAAGAAGCAGGTGAACTGACTGATTCACTGATAGGTCTGGATCTCTTGCAAAAGGTGATATGCATAACACCTAATGACAGAGTCTGAGGCACAGCTCTAGATATTCATAGAAATGAGGGGAGAAGAAAATTGCTTTCCTCAACATATGAAGTGTGCTATTTTAGCACTTTGTATTGCTACATAAAATTAGTCTAACTTTATCAAGATGAAGTGCATTTCCTTAATCTTTTAAAAACTCTGTAGCATGGCACTGAGATTCCCAGGCCAGGTCTGTGAGAGCTAGCACCATCTAAAGGGATGATACACATCGATACTGCCTGAAAACAACTCAGTGGCACCCCTGCCATTCTGTCTGAGCACACTATTTATTGAAATGAGGCATAAATGAAGATCCTGGTTAACCTCTAATCAACAGTCCCTTATGAGGATTGTCCCTGTGTAAGGGACTGTGCTTTATTACTGTGCTCTGCAAGTTCCTTGGCTTGCAGCTGAGTTTTGACAGAGCTATTCAGTACTAACATGTGAAGTGTGATTAAGTGAAACCTGAAAACTGAGATAAAGACATACCTTCAGTCTAGCACATCCCTAACTTCTTTTGAATGATAGCCTGGCATCTCAGTAATTTGTGTAGTTTTCTACAGGTAGACTAGAGCATGAATGCTCCCTGTAAGAGAGCCTAATGCTTTCGGTGCTGAGCCACCCTTGGTTTGGTTCAGGAGGCTGCAGACAGAAACAGTCTGTGTCTGGCTTTTGCTCACAGTCCTATGTTTGTGAAGTATTGCTTTGCCAAAACATTTATTCCAACAATCTCTGTTTTCCTTCTCAATCCTAGGGACTATTGCGTGAAAGCTACTAGCTTGTTGACAAGGGAAAGAGCTTTGCCTTCTAGCAGAAATCTAGTGTGTCTTTACAGCGGCAGCCCACAAAACTCATCACCGAGTGATCAAACGTGGCTTCACATTAAGGTGCACGTGCACCTCTTTCCATCGCTGTGGTAGTTCTTACATGCTTGTTTTACGGCTATACCTTGCACAGCTGAAATTCAAATCTGTGGAATACAGGACAAGAAATGAAACTTGCTGGAAACTTCTCCTTTTATTTTCTGATAAAAGTCCAGCAGAGATCTGTGAATCATTGCTAGTTCTGCAGTATTGGCTCACCTGTGGCAGATCTTCCTTTTTTCCCCTCCTCCCTTCTTCCCCACCCAGTGGGGGGGAAATTGCCATAGGCTATGGCTAGAGAACTTTGCAGGGAGTGGAGGGTTTGCTACAGAGTTGGAGGAAAAAACTTGAGAAGGCAAAGAGAAAAAAAATGTCAAAAACATGGTAAAGCTGTATAGTGTGTGTGATCTTGCTTATGTTTTGGGGTGGTTGGTGTTTTGTTGAGGTTTTTTTTTTTTTTTTGGAGGGGGGATGTTTTTTGGTTTTGTTTTCTGGGTTTTGTTTTGTTTTGTTTTTCTTCGGGACTGAAAGGAAAATACCCAAACCTATCTGTTATTTCTGAAGGAATCTGTAGTAGATGTAGCCCAGAAGTGCTTGTGACTTACCAGGGTTACAAAAGTTGACAAATGGGGGCTGGAACCTAAAACATCTGTGACGGTATAGCCTAGCAAGATTTTGAGATCATTTCAAATTACATCGTCAAAACTCCCATGGAGGGAGCATATCTGTCTTACACAGAAAAGAGGTGGTTTGTTACTTGGCTACGTCTGTGCAAGGTGTGTTCTCTGGCTGTGCCTTTAATACAATTTTGTTTCTTTTTAAAATAAAACAGAGATGCAGTATGCTGCTCTGTGCTTTGTAGTCCGGAGGTTTGGACCCATCCTGACTCAGTTGGATGAGTGATACTTCCTTTATCATCTCTGTTTTGTGTAAACAAAGACTGACCTAGTTTAGGCATTAAAGCACTTCTGGCTTTGAATCCCAAATGGGAAAGGGGGCTTTTGAGTTTATGGCCTGGCAAAAAAGGTGGTTTCTGCTAGCTGCTTGCCTTAAGGAGCTCCTGCCTCTGCTCCTCTGTGTCCCTGTTGCCTTGACATGACATGCTGTGGGTTCATGCTGTGAACGGGGCAGCAGAATCCCTTAAGCTGTTGGGGATGACCAAGATTCTTTATTGACAAACTGCGATGCAGATGGTGCCGTGAGGAAATGAGACTTTTATCATTCTCCTGCTTTTATCTCTCAGTCTCTGCCTTTCCCTGTTTCCTGCCCGCAATTACTTTTGAGATTTATCAGGTTCCAGCAGTTACGACAAATGGATAGGGAACTCAAAGATGTTATAATACTGCAAGTACTGAAAATGGGCAGCTGACTATGAGAAAGACTATACAACATGAAATCAACTTCAGTATTAGGCAGCAGAGAATCTACAGGAGCTGGAGGAGGGATGAAGAGAAATATACTATGGCTATCTGAACAGCTGGAAAAGTTTCAGTTGAACCTCTTATCTTGGGTGCTACAGAATGCAATGCTGAAACAAAGCTGCAGGGAACCAGGCTTGGTAATTTCAATGCTAGTGAAACTGTGTTCTCTATTCTGTTCTGTGCTGTCAAATGCTTCTAGTTTAAAAAAAAAATAAAATAAAAAGGTAATAATAATAGGGTAGAAACAATAATTTGAGGCTCTAGATGCCACTAGGTGGCAGAACCCCTGCATCTATTCTGTGGATGGCTGTTTTGCATCTTGATTCTTCATCTGAATGTATTGAAAAACTTTTTCAGTGACAGTATAATGAGAATAGCCATTGGCAGGGATGCTTAGATGCTCTCCTAATAGGGCTCATATTGGTCATTGCTGTCGGAAATGGGCAGGGCTTTCAACACTTGATATCCTTTATTGTTCAGACTTCTACCCCTTCTGAAAAGTCTGCTACTCCGAGCAGTTGCTTGCATTTACTTGCATTTAGGTGTCAACACACAACTCTTCTTTCCTGTTTCTTGGTTCTATTGTTAAATAGATCAGAAATGAGGGGATGACAAAGTGGCATTTAAGAGGAATGCATTGTAAGGACTGGCAGCAGTGGCAGGGCATGGAGGTGGTGAAATCTGAGTTTAGCCTATGGTGGAAGGCATGATTTTTGAGTGTTGGAAGCCTACAGTATTGTGGAGTGACTCATTTCTGTTGGTGGGATGTTTGTAGCTGAATAAAGTTACCCCTCGGAAACAAATGTATCTTGAAGCAATACCTGTTAATGACTATCTTCAGTAAAGGTGGTTCTTCTCCTAGTGCTTGTCTTCTACTCAATGTGGGAGATTATTTTAACTTCATTTTATTGCTGTTTTGACTTAGAGAGCAGATGGGGAGGTGGCTGATACCAGCCCAAGAATAAGGCCATTGCCTACCTGTATTTACCAGTAGAGGGCTGGCTAGGTCCTGGGTGTGGGGGCATGATAAATTCTGCAATTATTACTGTATGTTTGCATGTTGTAACACTTGAGGTCAAGTCCCCATCTTGTATTTGGGATACACTGGGACCAAGTCAGAAGATATCCACATCCTTGTGATCTACTTCATAGTATACCGCCTCTTCTAATGAAGACCTCAATGGGTGGATGTCTACTAATGAGTCTGATAAATACCGAATGACAAATTTAAAGCAACAATATGGGTTTCTTTCTTTAGGTGGTATATTTTATGAACATCTTCTAGATATTTAAATTTGGAGTATTAGTACTAATTAAAATTGAAGTGTCATTTCAAAGCAACTTGATTAAGGTTTCCAAAAGGGGTTAGAATCACTTACCAGAATGTGATGCCTCCTCTGAATTTTGTATGCAGTTGATGCTCTGCTGCAACAGGGCAGTTTAATACAGGTACTTCTGTTCGCCTGTGAAGACACATGAAGGGATGCCAGCTGATTATATCTGCTGAGTAGTTTATAACATCCATTTGATGGTTAGTTTATAACTTTATTTTGCAGTTCTGGAATAATCACATGAATGAGAATGATCTTTTGAATGTAGTGTCTTGGAAGAATTGTACAAGTCTCTTATTTCTCAGTAAGTCCAAATAAAAGTTTGCATGCAAAAGTTTCTCCCCACTTCTGATTTACTTCCAGTGCTACAGTCAGCTGTGCGCGACCTTCTTACTCTTTCACCTTTCTAACACATCTACTGTCCCTACTCCTGATTCCCCAGCTCCCCTGCATCAAATCGGTCCTCTTTCCTGAGGATCTCGGGCATGCCCACAGCTCACAGACACCTCATTCTTCCCTTCATCCTCCGTGGATCTGCTCTGAACAGCTGATCAGGAAATGCAAGTGCTATTGCCGCCACCGTTTAGCTCTGCAGTACCACTTTGAGGATGTGGTACAGATGTTTGCGATCTTCTGCTCTGGGTGGTGCTAGGTCTAACTCTCATTCCAGTCTGGACAGCGCTGGTTTCGTTTTGTTTTGTGGTTGGTTTTTTGTTGTTTGGTTTTCAATAAGGAGATCTTAGGCTATCAAATGCAGGCAGTGTGGTCTTACCTTGAAAAGCTCTTTATTGGTACATATGCCTGAAACAGATTTGTCTTTACCATTCCTTTGAAATTATTAGTGTTTGACTGAAGAGTCTTTGTGGAATGTTAAAGGAAGTTCTGTGACGGAAAGAAATTCAGCCAAAAATTAGGGTACTTTGCAGGAAGGTGCTAATTTGGCTGTAGGTTTGTTTATCATAGGAAGGTAAGTTAACATAAAACCCCCAAATACCAAAAAGTCAGCTGCTTTTGTAAACATATTTTTAAAAATACACTATGCTGGCAGAAATGCTTGAAGCATCCTGGTGTTCAGATTTGTGTATGGTTTCTCTGTTGTATCCTATTCATGTCATCCAACTCAATATAATATCTCTTGACAAACCAGTGCCACAGAGGTCATTCAGCAGGCTTTATTTGTGGTGTAAAAGCTACAGATATTTATGTATAATATAAGCTTGTTTTTGAAAATTACTTCTCTCTAATATATGCCTTCAGTTTCTCACTTGTTATTACTTTCCTACTTCATACAGTATTTTGAAGATGATATTTCTTGAAAGTTTGAGGAAGTTGGTTGTTATGGTGATAGCCATTTGAATAGAAAAAGTTTTATTTATTTATTTACTTTTTAATTAGAACTTGACATTTCTTTAAAAATTGTGCGTAGAAAGCAATCTTCCTTTCAGAAAGAAATGTGTTGACTCTGTGCTTCCCTATGCCGTGTTGAAAATAGCTGGTGGTTGGACCTTGGCAACTTGAGAGCACTGATAAGCGAGATCTGTGTGGTGCCTGGTGAATCTAATACTGTCATTTAAGGTAGTACACAGCCTAGCATACTAAACTGGTGATGAAAGCAAGTTTGTACCGAGCAGATGAACTGTGAGCAAGAGTGATGGCTGGGTGTGACATCCCAATCTTGTTGACTGTTTTGAAGTGATGATGATTTCTGATGAACCTATTGCAGTGATACAGAGAGAATAACTTCTTAAGCAAGCCTTGCCAGCTGAAGAGTTCAGAGTCCCAAAGCGTATAGTGTTGGCGAAGGGGATTACTGGGGGGGGAAAAAAAAAAAAGTGCACATGTGCAGACGCTGAAAAGGCTATTTTACTGATAATATCTGGAGTACAGTTCAAAAGATAGCTGTGGGGTATGCGTTCAGAGAAGCAGTATTAGAGATAAAGCTGTATTTCTGTCCTATTGATGAGAGGATGACTAATATTGCAGAGGTCTTGCGTGGGGTCCTGATGGGTTTTCAGATGTTTAGAGAGAGGAGCTTGAAATCCACAGTGGGGGGGAAATATGTTATCAGACTTGGGTTACATCACGCCTTGTTTTGGAGAGTGTGAAACACAGGGTGATGTCTGTCTGAGACTGGGAGACATGCTTGCTTGAAGAGGGATTTGGCCTTAAAAGACCGTTTTATCTTGCCATACAGGGTTGTACTAGCTGAGACTGTATGAGTGCAGCACAATTTATTTAACAAGGATGTTTCTGAATTCCGGAAAAGCTGGCAATCCTTTAGTAGCTCTGAAACAAGAGACAGAGAAGACTGACAGTGCTGGTTTGTATGTCCAGGTTGTGGCTGGGGTCCTGTCACCCTGGGGAAAAGAGATTTCAAATAAGTTTTGTGCCAACTTTTGCATGAAGAAATTTAATGTCAGCTTTGCAGTTCTTTTTCCACTTCACAGTAGATGTAATTGCTGACTGGGATGTAGGTGTTTTAATTCTGCAGTATGGCTTGACGTGGGATATTCTTTTTCTGCTTACTTACAAGAGTGCCTTTGGGGAATAACGCGTTGGTCTTGTGTGCCTTGTGCCCCTTAGGGACTGGTGTCACCCTGGGCTGTTGGCTTCAGATCGCTTCTGTGACTCTGCCTGGCCAAGAAGCTAGGCAATGAAGTTTTGTAGGGACTTCATACTGGGTTAAGTAAATTAGATTTGGACTGTGCAGCCAGTGGTTCTTACCAGCTCCAGCATGATCCTTTTTAGCAGGTGGATTAAATCTATCAGCTCTGCAGTCCCTGGCTTCCATCAGTCTTGAGCCTGTGGATTCGTTGGCACGGGAGAAGGTAAGTCCCTTAAAAGGGAATTTTCTTTGGAATAAAAAAAACCCCTACAAACACCAAGCACAGCATCGCTTTCCAACAGTTTTTGAGGAAGTAACTAAGAGTTAGTGGTGTGTACTTAGACCTTTATGAATGAGTTTCCTCCGCAAGAAGGCTCTCTGAAGCCCACTTCCCATTAAAGCTCTATCACTAATGCTGTACGTGCCAAGTGCTCACGCTGTGATCGTAACTCTTGCAGAGAAGCGTTTCTCAGTGTGGCTTTTCAAGGCTCACAAAGTTGTTGTTTTTTTTTTCTGGATCCAAGGGGATCACAGAGTATTCCAGACCTGTGGCTCTTCCTCCCGCAGCCCTGCTTTGCTCCATTTGGCCAGGATGGGAGAGGAAGCGCAGGCTGCAGTTACTGACTGCGAGCATTTGCAGAACCTGCTGGTAGCCATCCCTCCCCTACGAGGGGGACAGGCCCCCAGCTGCTCCTTGCTCCTCTTGCTCCGCAGTAGCAGAGCTGCGGCCGATACAAAGAACTGTGCAAGAACAAACAAGCCGAGCAAGAACGGCGCTTCCCAAAAGTTTTGAGACCTCTCCACTTGTGGGTACGAAGGTGTTGACCTCCTTCCCTAAGGGCGATGGTAGAATTATTTTCTTTCAAGCGTAATAGTGGTTGTTGCCTTCCCTGCCCCATTAGGACTTAGCAAAAGGAATGCTAAATTTACTTCACATTTTCACAGATAAAACATCTGTATCTCTTTTATAGTCATGTCAGACAGTTTTCTCTCTATTGTTAAAAAGTTCATAAACAGACTGTGGTTCTTAATGACAAAAAAAATTAGATGATTGAGACTTCCACTATCTGCAGCTTGAAGATCTCTAGACATTTGCAATTCTTACTGTTCTGCAGTGAACCTTGTGTAGGAGAGGAAGCAAAGATGATTACTGAGTCAACTCACTTCCCTGCTCCCACCGCAGGTCCTGGCCACGTAGGCATTCAACTGTATCTCGGTTTTCAATTCTTAATCTATAAAATAAGCAATAACAGTTAGAAAGATGGAACAGTGTTAAGAAAATAATGACAGATCAAGAATTTAAGAACAGGGAAGAGGGATAAGGGTTGAAAACTGTCCCTGACTCACTTTCTAGACATTTATAACGAGAGAGATATGGGGTTTCTGATGCACACAGGGCTGAAGCTTCTCTGCAGAAGATACTGAATTTTTGTCTTACTGTATTTCTACCATTTTTGCCTGGAAAACAGGTGCTGAATCATGAGTGAGTGTTCAATGCAAATTATGGTATTAGTGCACTGTAGTTCTCACTTTGGAAGCTTCTGTTGTAGCAAATGTGAGACTATTATAATCCATGTTACACTGTTGGTAGCTTGATTTGGAAACTTCCTTTTGCTTAGTCAACAAACATGATGGAAACTGAATCTCCTTTTGTTTTCTTGCTTACTTTATCTATTACAGTCTTCTGCCTGTATTCGCTTTCCTTTACATACTAACATTTGTGTTGACTTTTTCTCAGCTAGTAGAGGGAGCTTTACATGCTTACATTTCACTTAATTCACCTCTAGGGTTAACATTTTAGGGAGAAGCTCACCATTCTCAGTAATAAAATCCTTCCCCTCTAGTCAGGACATCTGATTTATTCTGTGCTGTATTTCCTCAGATACGATGAAATGTTCCCATTTCAATGTTATGCCAAAATTGCTCCTTGCTAATTGCATGTGGAAGTATGGGATAACTTTTACCACTGTTTATAATACTTTTGTTTCTACACTTCCATGGTCAAGAAAAAAAAATATTCTTAAACCTATTTCTAGAGTTTAGTCATGAGACTTTTACTACATTTAACTTTAAAAACAAAACAAAACACCACCCCTGGGGGGGGGAAAAAAAAACAACCACCAATTGGAGAAGGTAGGAGAAGCAACAACCACTACCTCCTTTTTTTCCCTATCTCTTCTTTATAGAGAAGAGATGGAGACTAAACTGAATTAATTCCCAGTATTTTGCTCTTGCATAGTAATATTTAGATCCTATTGTATTGTGCAGACTGACTTTAAAAAAAAAGTCTAACTGGCAGACAATTTTCCTTATTTTCTTTACGTTCCGGTTTATATAAGAAGCAGGTTACTTTTGCTAGGTCAGCAGACCTATAATACATACTATGAAAACCAAGCACTCAGAGAGCTTCTTAACCTTTCAGTATGGTGGAAATTTCTCCTTAGTTGCAGTTACCAGCTCAGAAGCAACCTCATTCTTGTGCTTTTTCCCCACACTCGTCCTTTTAACATGAAGATGAGTAACATAAACAGAAATAGTCAAAATTGGCTCCTTGCCAGTTCTTCTTAATTTTTGTGTGAAATACTTCATCCTGCAGATTTAATTTTTGGGTTTTGGAAGTAACTTTAATAAATTGCAGAGTAACGTTATCATTTCCAGTCACTTTTGGGATATAAAATATTTGATGTGAATGTTGAATATATCTTTTTGTCCATTAAATACTCCACCACCACCCCCTTGCATTGTGGACAAATCTTTGCCAGTCTTAGTCTTCACCTGTAGTGTTTCTACCACTGTTTGAATTCTTCTTACTCTGACATGTTTATACAGACATAATTATTTTTTGTAATTCCACACTCATCAACATTACTATTAGAATGTGCTCCCATTAGTTCTTAGTATTCAATAGCGATTCTGTTTTATTTAATACTGGGAGTTTTCCAATTGCTTTTTGTTATAGAACACCAATAACTTTATTCATTAAGAATCCTCTTTGGTTTATGTATATGTGTATAATAATGTATATGATTTCAGATTATCTGTTCTTATATTCTTGTCAACTGATATATTGCTGACTTACTATTTAAAATTGACATTTTGGAATTATCTTTTAAATAGTACCTGAAGTCTTGGTTTAAAAATAAAATGAGGAGAAAAAAAAAAAAAAAGACTTTGTGTCCCTGTAAGAATTGAAGAGCAACACTAAAATATTTTTGGAGTAATATAATATTGTACTCAGCCTCATTCCTGTCTCTGCATTGCCTGCCTGTTGCCTTTTACTTTCAAAGCTGGTGGTACAGGTAAACACTTCAAAGATTGAGGAAGAGGATGCACTTGAGCTCCCCTCAAAGCACTTTAGAGAGGAAGTACAACTGATCCATCAATGAAATTCTCTATACAGCAAATGCTGGTAAGTGTACTAAATGAACTGAAAAAAAAAATTGTCTATGATATTTTAATTTTAGCAGTCCTGTAATAGGACTACAGTGTCTAGATGAAAATGTATGTTTGCTTTTTCAAGTTGAATGGTGCTAAGTTAATCATCCTGTCTTTTAATTCTTCCCTTCTCTTGTCTTGGATCTACAATTGTCCATGTCTTGCAGATAATCCGAGAAATTACTTTGCCTAGGCTGCTGCCTTTCTTGGCTGGCTTTCTTCCTTACAGCATATTCTCCTGTTCCTTTCACAGTAAGAATAACTCTCAGCAGCAGCTCTACTTATCCATGTATGATCTTAAAGCGTAGCTTTTGTAGCGGAGGAGGGAATTGTTTCTGGAAGTGTGTATGAAAAGGTCTTAGGTGTGTACTTACATCTTGCTGATTATTTGCTAATAATGTTGAGTGTTTATAACACTCAAACCATTTTGAATCTTTCTGTAATCAGATTTATTTTGTCTTTTGAAGATGTGGCGATATGTGGTCTGATAGTAGCTAGATGTCAGCTGAATAAATATTAACTGCCCCATCCACATGCTTAGCTTACTGGAAAGGCACATTAAAATTCATAAGTTTAGTTGGAATTTGCATTTGGGACAGAGGAAGCACCCTGTCACTTCTTGTCACAGCTTAACTGGTGAGTGCTAGTTTGTTAAGACAAGGTAATGTTAATGTGGTTTAAATAACTTATTTGTGTCCTTGGCCTCACTCGAAGTGTTGAAAATGTAAAATTTGACTGTTATTATCCATCCTTGATTTCTGCTCTCTTATTATGTTCTATAGAGTACTGCAATAACAAAGACTGTTGCTCTAAATTAAAAAAACAATTTTTTCTTCTTTTTTCATAAGCCCAAGTAGAGCCTTTTCAATAACAAGACAGATTTTTGAAACTTCTTCTAGAGAAATTATCCTTGCGGTAATTTCCTAGAAAAATTCAGCCAGGCATTTTCAAATACTTTGGTTTTTGCTTGCCTCTGAATTAGTTCTCTCCCCCGACTTGAAGATCCTAACACACTTTTTCATTTGTTACTTCTGCTGACTCCAGGCATCTTCAGATGCTTAACTCTGAGTAGCTTCAGGTGTTAAATGTTCATTTCATTGACTGAAAAGCTTATTCCCCTAATGATTGTATCCCAGTGAGAGGTGGAACTTTTGTGCCCTTTTTTTTTTTTTTTTTTTTTTTTTTTTAAGAGCGAGCTGCATGTGTTGGGCTTCCTATCCGTAGAGGAGGCTGGAACAGATTTCCTTTCAGTGTTTTCAAACATGATACTTGATGACTTGTGTCATTGTATTTTAAGCAAATTACTGCTTCCTTAATTTGCAGACTTTGCTTGCATTGACAAAAGCAAAAATGCTTCCTAAAACACTCTTCCCCTCTGCTGCAGAGCTATTAGACAGCCTCAATAGCATTTTACTCAGTTCAGGCTTTTCTGCTGTTGTTGTTCCTGGTAAAACTCCTCTATGTTACAGTTACTGATGTAGTTAATTATAGTGAACCTTGAGAAGCAAATAGGCTTTCTCAGACAAATTTTTTTTTTTTTTTATTAAATGTGGAAGGAAACCTGTGTTAACTGCAGTAAGGACTGAAGGAAATGAGATGCTATCTTATGGTAGTATTTTGGAGGTTAAGGCTGTAAGGGGCTTCCCTCAGTCCAAGTTAATTTTAAACCAGAATGTCGCTATGAGAAAGCAAAATTCAAAGAACAGAAAACTTAAGACCCTCTGTTTGCATATTGAGAGGCAAATGCTGCTTCACAAAAGTTCATTTTTATGCACTGCTTCTATTAGGAAACACCTGTACAGAAATGCCTGCCTTCAAGGTGTTGAATGATAGCAGACAAGCGTCAATGTGTGTGTATGCTTTTTGTTACCAGTGTGCAGAGCGGCTGAAAACTGAAATGGGCAAGTAAGAAAAGCAGCGATGCCAATTAATGGGAACTTTGATTAAAGAAACAAACAGGCAGTGTCATGGTCAAGAACTGGAATTATTTTTTTTATTTTTTTTTTATATATTGAAACAGAAGGGAGAAACTAAATACATGATGAAGTTAACCTGGATGAGAATCAAAGAGGAAAGGTTGAGGTGTGATGGTAGCTGGTGTGGTGCATGGACAGGTCTAGGAATGGAAGTAACAGAAGAGGCATTAATACTGTGACTGAAGAGGATAACTGATTAAAGAGGTGCAAGTTATGTGGAGTTCTGAGAAGAAGACAAGGGAGAAGTTGAAGAAGGCAGTAACTTAGAAAAATCCTAACTGTAGCTGCAGTACTAGATAAGAATAAGACAGTCATGAGAAGGCTGCAAGATACTTGTGCTGCTCAGGAGCGGTTGAGAAGAATGCCTGTCACCATGAATGGAAAAGCGTCACTCTTCTTAAGGAAAATTGTCTTTCTGGATGATGAAATGAATCAATGACAGGGAAAGCACAGAAGATACAACTGAGCAATGGTGAAGGGTATTAATTCACTGAGGCAGAAAGGTCAGCTGTGGATTGGGAATTTAAGGGCTCTCTTTTCTTTTGATTTTGACAGAAACATGACATCTAACAGAAGCAAGTGATATCGCCATCCTGGAAAGTCATTGTAGTGTTAAATACCTGTTGAAGGGCTTTTGACAGCCTGATGGTTTACAAATGTGTTCAGGGATCATTTGATAAGATAGATACTGAGTAGTGGCAAGGTTCAGTCTGTCAGGGTGAAGAACCGCAGTATTTCCCACTTATGAGCTTGTTTTCCTGGGTCAACGCATCTCTGTGAAGAAACACTTACTCAGTTATTGTAAATAATTGTATATTGGCTGGAGTTGGGGAGAGAATGGAGTAGCATTTAAAGCAGCTGTTGCAAGCATTGGTTAGGTATTTGCCTGAGGGTGTTCTGTGCACTTTTCCAGTAATTCTCATGTAGTACCCACTGGGTTAAGATTTTTAAGCATGTAGCGTGGGTTAAATCTTTAGTGCCCTGGGGCATTTTTTTTAAGCTGCTGGGCTTCATGTTTAATGAGAAATGTTTTTAATTAGCTTTGAAGTTTTGGAGGTATTCAGCTTCTGGCTTCAAACTGGCAACCTTCAACTCTTGTTCACTTGTCCTGGTTAATGCCACATGCAAAGGTTCTCCACTTTCTTACGGATGTTGGGTGTTTTTGAATGGCAGGAAGAACTGGGTATTGCTTCTCTTGTTACTCTGGTCTTACAGAAGCTAAGTGCTTGCCTTCTTTCCCATTTAATATACTTCCTAATGTTCCTTTGCCATATTTTTTTTTTTCTTCTAGTATTTTGTTGGTAACTGTATTACCATAATTTTGGGGTTTTTTTTAAACACTGTCTGAAAATACAGATACCCAGATGCAGACATCTGATTCACTATTTAATTTCTCTGAAAAAAAAAAAAAAAAATGATCATTTTGAGTTACCTCTGAGACTATTCTTCAAGAATAGTCCTTAGCAATCTGTAGAGAGACTCAGTCCTTCAAAATTCTCACCTTAGTGGGGTGTTGTCTGGGCCATGCTCACCTTAAGTGTAGTGAGCTCACTGGGTGTCTCAAGTCAGTAATTCATACAGATACTGATTGACGGACACGCTGTCTTTATCGCCGCATTCTTTGCGGCACACAGGATGTTTCCTGTGGCTTGATTTATTTTGTCAAACAATTACAATTTTTCTCATTTACTAATGTTTCTCATTTCATCCCTCTTTCTTAAATAGCTGCAGTTGCTGGTTGCTTAGAACTACATGTAATGTTCTATACAGAGCTAAAATAGCAAAAACTAATTTTTTTGAGCTTTCTGGCTTTATAGAATAGTTTCTGTAAATGATAGCAATATGTGACTGTCCTTGAAATCTTTATATGATTTGTGGGATCAGTGGGTTATTTTTGATTCTCAGCTCCTAAAAGAGGCAATTTCAAAAACTTTGTGGAGAAACTTTCTTGTAAAGAAAGCTGAAAGGGCAAGGTGAACCTCAAACAGAAAGATGATCTCATTCTTGTTTTCTGTCATCCCCTTATGTATCATCACATCAACCTCTTGTCTGTAGCTAAGCTTTTTATACCTTTGAGATCCACAGAGATTGAGTTTCAAATTTGATAATGCCAGTAAGTTTGGCAGCTGAGATGCCTGTCACTTCTACCTCAAAATAAAAGCCACACTTTTTGATAAAGCAGTTGTAATACTTGGAAAAAGCATGTTAGAGGCATGAAATCTTACGACAACTTTGTCAGGTGTCCTCATTTTAGACAGATAAATTATCTTACATCAGCTCACACAGTTCCTAAAAACACTGTTTTGCACTAGTCAATACATTTTACATTCCTCCTCTTCAAAGACTTCTGAGAATAGGTAATTTTTCCCCTCTGTACAAAGATTAGATTAACATAGCAGATACTTTCATAAACTCCAACAGAAGGAATAGGTAAGTATAACATCCTTGTCCACAACCTTCTAAAAACAGTTATAAAAAGTTATGTTCCTGTAATGCAGATAAAGAATTTCCTGATACACAGACACAGAAAAGAATAGCTTAAGATGGATTATATGCATCGATCCTTTGTACAGTCTTTCCTCTGGGAGTTGCATTAATAGAGATACATAAGTCTTTTCATACCTGTTGTCTTCAAAGGACAGTATCCGATATAGCTAAATACTGTAGATAGTTGAAGTTTTTTGGACTAGTTGCACATCATCTTATCGTAGCAGGAACCTTAAGTGTCGGTAATAGCAATGAAGTCCTATTCCTGTGTAACTTGCTATGCCCCATTAAGTTTCAGCTGTTCTCCTAGTGTTCAGACTGCATGGATTTGGATGCATGCCTTGAGCATGCATTTGGCCTCCGGTAACTGTTTATAGCAGCCTTTCTTTTCTTTCTGATATCTTTAGCAGAGGTTCCTATCTAAGACATGTGTGGCAGGGGAGAAAGAGAAAAATCATCTACAAGCCATCGCTTCTCTCCAGCCTCCTAATGCCTCAAGCAACTACTTTCCTTTTATTTCTTCTTTGTTACAGTTTGGTGATTAAGTCTTTCTAGATTCTCACGTGCAGTTTAGGTCTCCGTGCTGTGGAAATGTAACTGAGATGGAAGTGCACAATCTGGTGCTTCTCTGATGACCTTGATTGACAATTCTTTTGCTTCCTGGTAGGTGGGAGCCGTAACGCTTAGTGTAAGGACTCTGTTGTAGGCTGGAGGAAGAGGAAGACTGCGATAACCAAGATTAAGGGTAAGTAACACTTCCTCCCCTCCCATAAAAATCCTCAATGATATATGGTGATTGTTCTGGAGAAACGATTGATTCTAGATCAAAATGTGTCTGTTCCTGAGGCTTCTCAGGAAGCTTTCTGTATTACTTAAGGACACATCTTGCTCTCAGAGGGTCAGCGTAGCTGAGAATAGTTGCTTCAAGTAACGGAGATGAGAAGGGCACTCTGAATCTGAGAGACTTCACAGTAGCAGGATTTTTGATCTCCAGCATGTTTCGTGATTTAAAGAGCTCAAATAAAGTGTTAAGAAGCGTATTAAGAATAGAAAGTTCACTGTCACCAAAATTTATCTGACAAAATCAGATGGAAGAGCATGATTTCCCTGTAAAAGGAATAAAGGCATTTCAAAGTTTGTCTGCTGTTTGGCTGTATAGCATTTTGATGTTGCAGGCATACATATGTTCATTAATTGAATTGCCTCTGATATATGTTTGGGATGAGGTGTTTCATTCCAATACTCTTTTAATTCTGGGTGATGGTATGATAGGCTTGAGGAAGAACGAGATATTGGTGTTTGCATATTGGTATCAGTGATGTCCATAGCGCTCTTGTTTGTAGCCAGAGGAAGAGAAATGTGAAATAGTGACAGCTACCTATCTTCTCTATTTGTACAGCAGAAAAATGAGCAGTGCCACTTTAAATTCAGTATCTATTGCCTTTTGTATAGCCTTGCAAAACAGACGATGTCTCGATGCTGTGTGATGGAAAGGATTAGTTTTACATATAGCATCAACAGCTCTCTTTTAGTGTTGATTTTCAATGGAAAGTACATGACTGATTACTGTGCTAGAGTCAGCACTTAAAATTAATGGAAAGGTTTCAGGAATTACCCTGGCTGTGTTTCTATGCTAAGATTGCCCCAGGCTGCTTAATAATTTTCATGAGGTATTAGAAGGTAATGATACTACCTAGGAAAAAATATGGTCACGGTAACCTGTGAAAGTTACTGTGTTTTACAAGTAAACTTTGCAATATTTTTACAAATGTAATCACAAAAGCAGGTTGTGAAACGTTAGTTGATCAAATGGTGTTTGCCATCCTTCTGAGGAAGCAATGAGTTGGGGTAAATTGTGTAACCAGAATGGAAGCCTCCAGAAAGCCTTGAACAGAGTGGGTAAGGTAGTCTATGCTCACAAATTTGCTTAGGGAGGTGAATTTTTACATTATTTGCTGAAATTTGCATGATAATAAAAAAGATGCTGTGAACAAAGCGGGGGTACAGATGGATTACAAATGCATTATCGTGTACCCCAGGTCCTAAGGTAAACGTATGCAAGAACAAATGGTTCCTTTCTACAGGATAGAAGAAAGGTTTGTTATGAAATAAAATTGCTGTCCCTTGTATCTTTCAACAGTACTTTAACAAGAATTGGAAACATTGGAGAATGAGAGATACTTGCTTTGTTAATGGGGGTTTTTTATAGGCATGAATATAAACTAATCTTGTAATCTTTGTGACTGTCAAACTTTTCCTTCACCTCCAGTTTACATGGAAACGTTGCCTTCATAGTTTTCTACTTAATCATCAACTATATTTTTTTTTCATAATTTAATACTTCCCTTGTTTTTATTGTTATCAGCTTTTTCAAGCTAGAGTTAATTTTGGCAACACTACTGTGTTTTCATAGATTTCTACCCTTAATGCCTTGAAACCATCTTAATGTCTTAAAACCATACTAATGCTCGATCAGACTTTCTTAACTTCAACTCTGCATATCTGGAGTGTAGCCTGGTAACTCAGCAAACATAAAAATCTAGAGTATCAAGTTTTCTGTAAGTGTGGCAGGCTTCCTTCTGGGCCCTTTTGAAAAACATAGTCTTTCTGCTCCAGTTTCTCCATCTGAAAAATACTACGTATCTCTGCGGAGCTTGGTAGAGATGAGAGGGTGCTCCTGTATTTTAGTATCTCTAGTAAGAGAGGCGGGTGAGGCTGAAGGGCCAGGCTTGCCGGACTCTACAGAGAAATGGAGTTATCCCTCAGTTGATTTTAGTGCAGAGTTCCATTTTAGTGAGGTTACAGGAGCTGAAAAGAAAATAGTAAATTAGTACTGAGAAACTATTGGCATCATCTTGGAGCTATTAAGTCATAAATGTTTAACTTGTGTACACTTCCAGATACCTGGAAGGAGAAACGTTTTGGCTGTACGTTGTGCAATAAAAGATCTGGGAAAGGCTGGTGTATATGCCTTTAGCCCTTAGTTTGCTGCAAGCTCCATAGTGTCTCTTTCACAAGCAGTTCATCTCTTGCACTAATGCTGCTGGGGGGATGTTCAGCAGTAGGGCTAGCTAGAAATGGCCTTGCTCTCTGCTTTGGTACATCTAGTTAGCACCCGTGCCATCTTACCGCTTCTAATTGGGAGCAAAGGGTGTGATAGTCAGCTGGAAGAAGAAACAAACAGAATCAATGCAACACAGAGACAGGTCCTCTATTTTTATTTTTTTTAACCCTTCTTAGAAAACACCAAGGGCTGCTTAATCACTTTCTTTCCTCTTCCTACCCCTGCTCAAGTTGTTCAGAAAATCATAGTGGTAATATTCTTGCAGATTTCTGTGCAGCTTTTCTTCCCCATTCTACTTGTTCCCATGTGTTTGAGAAAAGCTGTATTTCCTCTCTCTGTAAACAGCTGATTTTTCTTCTCAAAGGAACTATATGGATATGATAACTTCTACTTGTGAAATATCCCATGTGGAGATGGTCAAAAGACACTTAACTATGAAATAGTATTTGATGTGATAGTACCACAGTTATTGATACTCCATTGGGTGCACAGGGAAAAATATAGCCATCTGACTAATAATTGATAGCTTTTAGGTAATTATTGTTAATGGTAGTTGTTACAAATTATTCATGGACCCTAAAGAGAAAAAAATCCTCCAAGACCAAAAATTATTTTAAATGTATATTGCAGTTTGAGTGAGGGAGAACAAGACAACTAGTCAATTAAAAAAAAACTTCTGGAATCAAAGATGAACAGATTTTTTCAGAAAAGGCACTGTAAAACAGTTGGTGAGTGATATGCAATGAGAGGTAGTACTGCAATGTGAATTAAAAAAAAAAAAAAACCAACAAACTGAAATTTCCTGTAATGAAGCAAGCAGCCAGCTTCATAAGAAATCAGAAATGCCCACTGTGACTAGTACATTGGGCTGAAAGAACATGTGCTCAAGAGAAATCTGGCACCTAATGAAGAGGATTGTTTAGAGTTCAGAAGTAAGTAAAAGTAACTGAAGTAATACATTTTCAAGTGCAATGGTTGCAGGCTGCTTTCCAGGCAGCCAGATCTGGTGTTTGACCACCCTTCCTGTGAAGAATGTTTTCCTTGTGTCTAACTGGATCATCCCTTGCTGCGGTTTGTGACTCCACTGCACTCGCCCTCCCACTGGGCTCCTCTCAGAAGAGTTGGATGCTGCTGCCTTCGTGGCTGCCCGTCAGGCAGTGGAAGCCAGCGGCTGGATCCACTTCATTGTCTTCCTTGAGGCTCAACGATACCATTTCTGTTTGCTTCTCCTTGTGCATGTTGTGTGCTTCGGAGCCAGTTCATCTTGGTGACTCTTTAGGACTTGCTGCAATGCATCAATACCATGTCCTGAGGATCCTCAAATTGTATGCCTAGTGTTGTATCCCAAGTCACAGCTGGAGTGAAATAATAATTTTCTTCAACCTGTGGGGTAAACTCTTACTCCTGCAGCCTGGTGTCTGGTAGCCTGTGTTGCCACAAGACCACCCTGCTGACTCACATACAAGTTGTTGTCCAACAGGGCCCCCAGGTTGTCTTGTGCAAAGCTGCTTTCTGACCAGCTAGCCCCAGCCCATGCTGCTGCGTGGGGTTACTTCATCCCAGCAGCAGTGCTTTTGTGCTCACTGAACATGTCGGCCTGTTTCTCCAGCCTATAAGGATCCCTCTGAATGACCTCTGGTTTATATCAGCCGCTCCTCCCAATTCGGTGTCATCTGCAAACTTGCTGAAAGCATGTTCTGTCCCATCATCCAGCTCCAGGAAGAAGCTAACATGTATTAGTTGCTGTAAAAGAGCCTTAGGAGGACTTCTAGTAACGGGTCACCCAATGGACATCAGGTCTGTGACCATCGTGCTTTAACCCCAGTACTCTAGCAGGTTACTCAATCACCTTATGGTCCGCCTGTGCAGTCCGTTTCTTGTTTGTTTACAAAGATGTTACGGGGGACTCATGTTGAAAGCCTTTTGAAGTCAAGGTAAATGATGTCTATTGCTCTCCCCTCATCCCATCAAACTGGTCATTTTGTTGTAGGGAGTGATTAGGTGTAATTCAATTAATGATAGCTGTTCCCAGTCACTTACTTCATGTACCTAGAAGAAGCTTCCACAAAGACTTGCTTCATGTTGTTCTTGTGTACTGAGGAGTTCTGTATGTCCACTTTGCTCTTAGCTGTCTCCAACTTAATCTTTCTCAACCCTGAGATCGTCCTTCATCCTCGCGAATGTGCAGTGGTAGAGGATCGGGGAGGGCTGACAGTAGACCTTAGCAGGAGGGACTGAGGCAAAGGAGACCTAGAGTAAATCAGCCTTCCCCATAAGCTCTTATTGCCAGGTTCTCCATCTGCTGGGCAGCTGCCTTTGCTTTCCTTAATCTTCTTTTTGCTGCCAGTGTAACCTGAAGAAGTCCTTGCGGCTTTTACCCCCATTACCAGTTTCAAATCCAGCCCAACTTTGGTGGTCTTAATTTCATCCTTGTGTGCCTGAGCAGTGTCTCTGTGTTCCTCCTGAGCAGCCCCGCTCCACTTACACTTTGTGTTGAGTTTGCCTCATTCAGGAAGTGTCTGGGGAAAGGTTTGGTTTATTTTAGCTGTTCACAAGTTTGGGCTATTATATCATGAATATAACTCTACAAATTAAGAAAAGGTTGACACTTTTCACAAGGACAACAAATTTTAAGAAATAGTTTGCGGTAGTGGGGTTAACTGTCTTTCAGGTCTGCAAGAAGCAGGAAAGAGGCTTTTCCAAAAATCAGCATTAAAATTTCAATGAAAAGCTTCATTGTTGTCTGTCCTTGTTCCCAGGATATTAAGTGGTACATTCTCTTCCTTGATGAGGTTGTATGGAAAAAAAAAAAGAAATCATGTTTGAAGGACAGATAAAAGCTTTAGAAAACCAGCATTTGATAAAGTTTATTTATAAAACTTCCAACAAAAAAGTCCAGATGATGAGAATTTGGGAGTTAACTTGCTATTAGCAGTCCTAATTTGGGTTGGTTTTTTGCACTGAGAAGAAATCAAATTTCTTCCAGTACGGTTATGAAAAATCTATGAAAGAAAATAACAATAATTGTCTATAACTTTAAGTCTCTCTTCATACTTTCCTTGTAAATTCAAACATTCAGAAAGTCTTAATATCAATGTTTTGTACAGAACACATGCTGTCTATGATGAAGGCAAGCGGGAAGGTGACCTTGTGCCTGGGTCTGTGGCCAATGACCATAGCAGGGCAGAGCAGCAGCTCCCACAGTCAGTTCCTTGGCAGAAGGTCCTGCTCAGAAGTATCTTTGTGAGGCTTCTCCCACCTTGTGTGTCTGCTTGAAGAAAGGATTTTTTTGCTTTGTAGCTGTTCTGCCCTCTGATTTTTTTTTAATTAATTTTTTTTTTTGATTGACTGGCCGATCTATAGCCTCCTCACTGGTTTTGTTGGCTATAATTTACTGTAACAATGTCACATTTTTCATACTGTATTAAATAGGTGATGGGAGTTAGATAGGTGGTTCATGAATTGTACAATATTAAGCAAGATAGTGTTCTTGCCACCCATTCCTTCCTGAATTTTTCTCTAGTCTTGGTATTTTCATGACGTTGTCAGTTCTTCGCTTTGTTCTTGAGAAATATTGAGGACTTAAGTCCTCAAGTAAGTGTGACTGTAATAAAGCAGCATTTCAGATGCACCTGAAGCTGAAATACTCACACACATTGGGAAGCAGCGTAAGTATAGCGAAAGACAATATGAAACGCTATATGTTGAATGTAAGAGTATCTGTATATTCAGGTGCTGCATCATGTTGATAGAGTAAGTTTTTGTGTTGTCAGTCAGTGTTCTGGAAGTGGTAATAAAGAGCGTATGTATTAAAGCTTCCATGGGATTAGGAATTGAACTGTAAGAAGCAAAGTGTATTCTGTGTAACAAGCTCTTCTCTGAAATTTTCTGTCCATACTGTTTAGAATTTCTTCCTCTTGCCTCCCCATAATATATAAATAATTAGTGGGGGAAAACCAACAAAACCTGATCACTGAATGAACAGTGTAATGATTAAAAGTCTTTCGGGATAGTTACAGCTGCAAGGACATGCTGTAATTAGGTCATTTGATGATCTGTTTAAATAGCCTTCACATACTGGAGCAGGAATAAGAGATCTTTGCTGAAGCTGTGCAGAGGATCATCATCTTTTTCATCTTCCTTCCTTCACTAGTTTTTCCCATTTCAAATATATACACCTTACATCTATTAGTGTTGAGATTTCATAAATGGAAATTCTAGATCTGGTAACTCATAATTGTTGAAATTTCATTTATTCCCTACTTTTTATAATCAGTCCTTCGTGTAGTGATTTCTGTGCACAGAGGAGCTTGTGCAGATTTCTGCAATTTCAGAACTCCCTGTATTTCTTGTTTTTAAAACAGCCATGTTAAATGTAGGTATAGGTCATATTTTAAGGACAAAAAGGAACAGTTTATGCCTCGTAACTTGCTGACTGACTGTAACATAGTCAGATCTAGCAGTGAATGAACATCCTGGGAACTGTCATTCAAGGAGATTGGGCACTTTATTTCTGCTGTGTCCTTAAAATTTAATTTTTCATGCAACTCTGTTCATTAATTATAAATTCTTACTTCTGTGGTTTCTTAACAGGACCTCTTGAGAGTTTAAATGATATTTCATCATCTTAAAATCATACTCCAATTTTTAGGTTTTGATTTTATTTTTTTCTAGAAGAATATTCAGGAATGAAAAGTGAAATATTTTCAGCAGCAAACTGGAATGTTTTTGGGAAGACAAGCCAAGAAGCAGTGGAGAAAATGCTTAGGACTGATTTGAAAGATTCTCCCGTTAAGTTGCTAATCATGTCAACTTTCAGCTTGTGCTGCAGTACAAATGTGGAGAGTATAGTACTACCTATAACAGGTTTTACTCTGAAGTAGTAGAAATTAATGAAATACAGGCATCTGTTTCCTGGATGTTTTACTAAAGTAAGGGGATTACAGTATTTATAAGGGAACTTTGAAATTTGGAGTAGGAGTTCCAAAAGGCTTATTAGTTACTCCTGATCCATGAGTAATTTTACTATGTAGAATTCAGCATACTTTTGGGTTACAGCATTTTGAAACCCCAAATTCTTGTAGTTTACACTAGAACATACCATCCAATCTGACTTCCAGTTTAAAATGACAAATACAGTTTTAGCCAGTGCAACTTAATTGAAAAGATTAGTAGCAAGATGATCCATATGCAATAACTGGTAAAAATACTCTAATGCGGTACGCACCTTAAACCACAGCACTCGTTCTTTCCAAAGGAAACTTTACATTTAAATTCAGACCTTACTCTAAGATGAAAATGGGCATTCAGGCTAGTTGTTTTCAGAATATATAATAGAAGCAAGTGTGCTGGGTAAAAAAAAATTGCTTGTATATAACATCAAAATTTGTCCTCATAATAATTTTAACACTTTTAGAAAGAGAAGCAAAGATCCTTTTTGTACTTGTGATGGCTTTGCTGGTTTGAATGCCTTGAGGTAGAGCTGTCCTGCTCCACACTGGCAGCGAGGCTCCCAAAAGACCTAAGTTTTGCCTTTGAAAATAGATTACGTACGAGTAAAAATACTAACTTAAGTCAACCTGTGTACCGTAGGAATTCGCATCTGCTTGCTGAAATGTTAAGATTAGTGGTTTAAAATCAGAAGTAGTCTATTCTGGTTTTGCAGCATTTTGCTTTCCAACCAGGCAGTTCTCAGAGGCTTCCTGAGTCACAGCAAACCTTTCCGAATCCCCACCTAGACCCTGGGAAGGTCCTGTTACCTTTCTTACATCCGTGGCTTGTCTGTTTACCTGTTCTGCTTTCTCAGGGGTCTCCTGTGCGTTGGGATCCTGGCTTGCTTGTCTCTGCCTGCCTGCTCTCTTCTCCCTGACTGCAGCAGCTTCCCCTGGCTGGGTACGGCCAGCTGCCTCCAGGGAAAGGGGCACTTTTCCCTTCTTTCGTAAGACCTCACCTGAAAGAGTTCAACAGGCTGGACAAAGTAAACAGGCAACCTTCCTCATGGCTATTCCACCACCTTACCTAACGGAAGAACAGCCTACTCGATGCTAGAAGCGTGCCCTCGGTACGGTGCACTGCTATGGGTATGCCTGCACACGCTTTGAAATGCCGGCTTGGGTACTGGAAGAGCATCGC
Organism: Aramus guarauna; assembly: GCA_013400195.1. Taxonomy (NCBI): domain Eukaryota; kingdom Metazoa; phylum Chordata; class Aves; order Gruiformes; family Aramidae; genus Aramus; species Aramus guarauna. The sequence goes on along the minus strand of VXBL01010531.1, from coordinate 1,239,590 downwards.
TGTCTTAACGAGCACTTGGCAGATTAATCCGTGGTGTGTTGTCTCTGTGAAGTGTCTGCATGGGAAACTGGCAGGAGAACTCCCCAGCAGCCGGCGGTCTGCCTTGGATTCCTGCGGTAGCCCCACAGCGCTCCCAGCTTACGATTCACCACAGGGTAGATGCTTTGTGGTGAACCATAGGAAGTCTGACTTGAGACTGTCGCCGGCTGCTGCGGCTCCAGAGGCAGGAGAGAGGCAGAGCTAATGCAGGGTGGTACGGCCAGTAAGGCCAAGGCAATGATGGAAACCAAAAGGAAATCTAAAAATGCAGTATTTAAAATGAAACACATCTCTTTTTTTTTTTTTTTTTATTGTGATTTTTCTTTAAGGCTCTGTAATAATAGCCAGCTCCAAATGTTGTATTTCTGGAGCAAATTTTCCTTTCACCAGGAATCGTCATCTTCAGCTAAAGCTTGAATTCTCCTGGTGGTAGTTAAACATGAGATGAGCCCCCACACCAGCCTCCCCTGCCCTGAGGAGTTCTCTTTCAGTTGGGCATAGTCAGCCGTTCTGCTCTCCTGCCTGGTCATCTGTCATACAGTATCAAAATGCACATTTACCAACTGGCTTCGGTTGACAGCTTCATTTTTATTGAAATTTAGCTGATAAAACTAGACAGGAATCTTGAATTTCAGAACGTAACAATTTTAATATTATATCATCAACATAATCTTGTACTGCAATCATATGCTCATGAATAGCTCTTTCACTTTGTTTTATCCACAGCATGTATTAAAAATGGATATTTATTCTTTGTTGTGAATTGTAGTAATGAAGTGTAGCAGTTAGAACGATCAATGTGACTGGTAACATCTCTTTGACTTGTTTTGGTTTGGGTTTTGGTTGAGGTTTTTTTTTGTTTGTTTGTGGTTTATTTTGTTTTTTTTTTAATGACATTACCATAATGTGTGCCTGGCTTAGTGGCTCCAATTGCATTTTTGAGTTACACAAATTTAAAACAAAAATATTTTTCTGTCCAACTTATACAGAAGCGATGGATACCAACAAATGTGTGACTGCAAATATTCAGTGAAAAGTTGCCTAGTATGGAGGATAGCATTGGAAATGTAGTAGTATCAGGATTTGTGTTTGCTATTTTAGAAGGAGCTTCATAAGGGTCTAGGGGTAGCGACGCTGTGGGACAGTCTAGTAATCTGAGGGTGGCAGCCATGCTTTATTTTGGAAGGGCGAGTGTCCATTTGTCCTTCAGCCTTGCTGTTCAACTGTTGTCTTTATTTTATCTGTTTTTCTTTAGATTATGGTTACAGTGGGACAGAATTAACATATCTGGATGATAATTATGCTACTTGAATATTCACCACTTGATTATTAAGCAGTGAGCAAATACAGGTCAGTTTAAAGCATAGGTTGCTTTTTCAGGGCGCTCTAACTAAACCTTGCCTAAGGTATGGTTGTAAGATGTGCACTCTGCTTGTTTTACTTCTCTCTCTCT
>VXBL01010531.1:1224747-1235696 GCA_013400195.1 Aramus guarauna | reverse complement strand
GGGGGGGCAAAAAAAAACCCCACCCAAACACTTGCAAGGGGTTTTATGCCCTCTTCCACAACTGTGAACTTCTGTGTAGGCCTTCAAGGAAAAAGACGTGTAATATCTATTGCTAGGCTGAAAAAGATGCAGTGTTTATTGCAGGGGAAACTTTCTAGGTGTGCTCATAATGGCACATAGGACAAGAAGGCACTGCCTGGATCATGCCATTCTCTCCTTTGGGCATAAAGACTAATCATTGCTGTCAGTACTACTTCTGAAATAAAACTTCAAGGGTTTTGCTTCTTTCAAAGAATTGTGGAAGAATAGAAATACCATCCAATTCAAAAATTATGATAATCATGAACTGAATGTTTGAATTTCATCTTCTGTTTTCTCAGTATGCTCCCATCTTAGTGTCATAAAAATTGCAAGTGTTCTGTTATATAAAAATATTAATGATACATTCTGCATTACATGATAGGTTTAATAGGGTATTACAATACCACGGTATTGCAGGAAAATGACAATTTTCCAAAACAACTTTCATATATTTTTTGAAATGTTACTGCAATCTTCTGCCCTCAGATCTTGGAGGAGGAAGATGTAATTACTAATCCTTAGAGTGTGGCTTGATTTTCATACTAGTTTGCAAGAAAATGGCTCTCGGTAGTGTGTCTCACCTCCTATGCGACATTCATTAGCATATGTTCTCCCTTCATACTGGCCAGGTTTTAATTTCGAAGTCCAGTTGAGGCATTCTTGGCTTGTTTAAGAAGTACAGAAGAAATAAGCATGAAGTATTGTCTGAAGAAATCAATTTTTTAAAACATAATGTTTTAAAATACAGATGAAAACTTTCTATGTAGGTATTTACATTTTTGGAGAGGAAATACCCAACAAATGTTGGCATCCAAAATTAATTTTCCCAAGTAATTGTGTTGCAAATAAATACAGAGTAAGGGTGAGAGCTCTTTTGTTGTTCTGCTTTTGGGGTTTTGCACCTTTCTTCCCTGCTGCTTTCCATCAATGTCCTACGTTGCCTCAGCAATCTTTTGGTGTTTTTCTGGTTCACTGGAAGTGCTATAGAGGTTTGCACTTTGACAATGTGAAAATCCTGACTTGCAGAGTAAACTAGGCTTTAACTTTCTGTTAATGTGATGGTAGCTGCTTTAAATTCAAAAAGGTGGAAGATACTGTAAAGCTTTTTAGACTGATCTCCATTGCCCCATGAAGTGCTTAATCCTTTAATTCATAGAGATAATATAAAACTAAAGAAACCTTGCAAAAGTACAGTATTTCTAGTTTGAAACATGCTTTCCATGTCACACTAGCTTACCCTACCAGAAGAACTTCAGCAGGACAAAAATACTGTTTCAATGTGTGAGACATTTCCCAACTGTCCCCTGCAAAGCCTCACTGAGGAAGGTGTGCAAACCAAGCTGTGCTCACTTTTTGCACGTGCCGTTGGCAGTATAATTTTAAAGCATGTGAATAAGTAATCATCTGCCACTTCTCTGCGTTGCAATATTTGGAGATTGACAGGGCTGCTGCTTGAGTTAATGAGGGCACTTGAGCTTCTGCCCCTGAAGTAAAAGGCCTTCAAGAAGCAGCTTTGTAGAAGAGCCATCAAGAGTTTGAAGCTGCCCCTTCAAACAGCAGTAGGAGCTGTGTAAAGCATCTGGCAATGACTGCTGGGTGCTGCCAGTACCCAGAGTTTCTTCCCGCTGCTGGTTGAATGGGTCCAGCTCCTCCAGCCCCCTTCCAGCTGCCTGTTCAGATCAGCCTCTCCCGACCCCTCCGCCGATGTCTCTTCTGCACTGCAGCTTTTGCCTTCTCCTGTACTCTTCTGTACAAATTGTGGCACAGCGTTCATGATAAATATAATTATGAGTATATCTCTTCTTCCTACTTCTAGCCTACTTAAAACAGCCTGTTTTGCAGCAAAGGTTTTGTACAGTGTCTAGCAGCGCTGCAGCATGCTCTCAGCCTTGACGTGGTTATTAGCATATAAACATAGGCTTAGTATAAAAATTACCCATAATATTAAAAATGAGCAACAGGTTAAACTTTTTTCCTTTATAGAGTGTTTTGTCTTTGTCTTGTACTCTCCCATGTCTCTATCTGAAAAAAAAATGCCCAAAACTGCATGTTTGTCAGTACTGTATTTGTCCCCCTCGTTTTTTCCTCAAGTGTTAAACAATATTTTAACTCCTTCTCATTTTATACTGTAATGGAGTACTACTATACATAGTAAAGTACGGTAGTACACCTGTTCTTTGAAAGGGTTGAAGATTTTACTGGGCTTTTTGGATTAGGTTAGTTTCTGGTAGGCATAATTCTGATGCATTCTACCCTTTTTTAAAGTGTCAGAAGTATGAAGTTGTTGCGTTGTGGTTAACAGAGAAGGCTGGGGAAGATGATCCAGGCCACCAAAGGTCTGATTTGCCTTTGCATGTATCCAAGCCTGTCTGTAGCGTTATGTCAGTGTGGGGAAATGGGGTTCATAGTTTAGATGCTTCAGCTGGATGCCTCAAGTTGAAGGCATCTTGGTGGCACAAAGCTCCTGGGTCGTTGTTATGTGAGCTTGTGTTTTATTTAAGTTTTCCTGACTCTTTCTGCATCTTTCATGGCACCTGTATTAGGCAAAGAAAGATGCACAGTATGTAATTAACAGCTAAACATATGATGTTTGTCTGTCAACTATTCTTAACAGGCAAAACAGTATTAAATTCAAACAAAAAAACCCACAAACCCAAACAAACAAAGCCCAAGACCCCAACAACAAACCTTCCCCCCATCCTTCTCTACTTTTCTGTCTGTCATGCCACTAATTAATGGCAGTAATTGGGTACTGGCTTTATGCCTCCTTACCCCTTACCTTTTATGAGCTTTTTTTCCTATGTTCCAAACTCTGTCCTTATTTGACTGGAATTGGCAACAAATTTAAAACCTCTCAGGTAGAGGTGCTAGCAGCTTGCTTTCAGCCCTGGCAAGAAAGGCCAATATTGCTTCTTTTCTCTAATTTCCTTGAAGAAATTCAAGTTGATGGTGCTGAGATACTGTTTTTTTTGTTTTGGTTTTTTTTTTTTTTTTTCTTCTTCTTAATAGTAAAGCTGGGGATGAAATACAAATGATTCCATGTTAGAGGGCTTGGTTTGCCAGTTAGAAGCAACCAACATATGATTTCAAAGGGAAACGGTAAATAGTGTTAATTGCATTTCATCATTAGAAATTGTGACCAAACCAGAGACTTTTGATGCTCTCTTATTTTGTTGGTTTGGGTGGGGTTTTTTTCCCTATCTAGTCTTTCAACACAACGTACTTTTTGTTTTAAAACTTTGGGAAATATCCATGACACTTGTGGCTGGGTTTCAAAGAAAACCACAGACACACACACACACTTAAATTGTGCTGGAAATCAGGAGTTGAGGGGCAGGGTGTTGAATGGGCTTGCAGAACTAGTGACTGGGTGGCAAGCAGTATCAACAGGCTATTTTAAGACACTTTTTTGGAATGGAATAGGCCAATGCTGCTTTAAACAACAACAAAAAAAATCTTAGTTGCAATTATCTTGACGTAGATGATTTCCAGAAAGCAAGCTGTTTCCATTTGCAAAAGAAGGCAACTTAATGTGGACTATCCAGGTCTGAAGAAAAGGTCGGGATTCTGTACTAGGCGAGTGCACAGAGTACTCCATCAGTCTCTTGGGAATATGCAGAATATAATGTTGGGAACAGCAAGAGATAGGGTAAAACTATCCAGGTAAAAAGGGATTAACGCACCAAGTAGACAAAAAAGGAAATTAGCAAAATCAACTAAACGGGGGAAAAATTGTATCTAAACAGGGTTCAGTGCTAAATCAAAATCAACCTGATAAATAGCCTTGAAGAAAAAGACCTAACTTTTGTTCCCAAGGAATATATTTTTTTCTCTATAAAGTAAAAATTACTCTGTCTGCCTCAAGATAGGAGGAACAGATGAACCTTCTGCTCTAGAAAGGTTGAAATGACCCTTTAGAAATCAAATCTGAATCCAAGATGCTTCTTGCTATTGACAGACTGTTTCACGTTCACCTTTTCTGACGAAAATTCATGCAAATCTCAGATAAAGTATATCTGGGCACTTGAGAAACACTCCAACCTGAGCAGCCCGACCACTTGCTGGCATATTGGGGTTCCTGCGCCACCGAGGCAACTGCCGCTCCCGGAGCGCAATTGTTCTTCTGGAGCAGATTAGAAGTTGTACAGTTACAAATGCCTTCCTTCTGCCTCCTGTTTCTCTTGTATTTTACAATTGCCTGTTTGTTGGATCTGAGAGATAATTAAGTAATTTAAAAGATTAATTGGTTTCATAACTGAATTTGCATTCCAGGGATTCTGAAATTGCAGGAAAGTATTCATGCGGAGAATGCCTTTGTGTTAATTCTAAATAGCTCTATAAATATGAGACCTGATTGGTTTTATGACTGTAGCCTTTTAAACAAATAACTTATCTGTCTTCAACATGATTAATTATTTTAAACATTTAGGGTGAGATGGATTGTGAAAGGTGATTAAGATGTTTTTATCTAATATTTTTCAATACAGAATTTAGAATTTAATTAAGAAGTTGCTATCCAGCTGTCTTTTACATGGAGGAAAATATTCTTTTTGTATACTTGTTTAACAGTAGTTATTGGCAATAGATCTATTGAAGGTATATACTGTAGCACAGACAAAAAGATTAATAGTTGAGTTTGTTTATGCTATTTGGTTTAAAAACAAAAAAATAAACAAACTCCTGCATTCTATCTTACATTTGTAATTTCATGTGTCTTTTTCTTTATGTCGATAGACCTTAAGGCCCAGATGGTGATAGTGTGCCATAATGGATGTCACTTTGTGGTGCAGTGTAACCCTCTATAATTTTCTTCTGGCATAATAGGATTTTGGAAATTGGGGGAAATTTATATAAACAAATGTCACTTGCCTTTCCCCCAAGTCTTGACTTTTTTCAGATGTAGCATATGTGTTTTTAATTTGGTTTTGTCCTAGAAGGCATTAAGTAATTACATAGATATCGTTGCTTTGCTGTAGATTGACATGAGTGTAGAAATGTTAGTTCATAAAATACTGATTTAATTTATTGGATGCAGCTTTCTCATAGTTTCTTCTAGTTAATTTGTATCTGTTGTTCATGAGATTGGTTGATATTTAAACTGAGTTCCTCATATAGCTGTTTATAGCTGGAATGTTTCCAGGAATTTCTGTGGGATAAAATCTTCCATTTTATTAAAAACACACTAGACGACAGTTTCCGAGCTTCAGATATATAATTTGATTTCCTTTCAAGTTTCAAACATATTTTCTTAGAACTTAAGATCTAGTGAGCTTGACTTATGTCAGCTGCCTTAATTTTAATTTTACTTTTTGTTCCATTTTGTTTGTAGGTGGTGTCCCCTTCCAACTTTCCTGGTTGCACAGTGGGACTTCTCCCACTGCTGCCAATGGCCCGGATGTTCTCCCTGCGGGAGGAGCAGCCTCTGCCATTCTGTGGGTGAGTAGAGGCCGCAGGGATGGAGGCCAGGACGGTAGTGCCTCTCCTCCTGCCTGTTCTTCCCAGGCACCACGTGAATTCGCCTCCGCCTTTAATTATATGGCATGCCATGTTTATGTTTCCCTCCAGGTTACAGGCATGGTAGAGGTCTTTTGACATATATTTTCATCTGGAGAAAAGCTGTAATGGCCTCCCAGTTACGTGGTTATCGGACTGTGCCTTTCTGCAGCTCCCGGTTAATCTGTTAACTGCCGCCTTCTCCTTGTGCTGAGAAAGAAGCATCCGTTCTCGTGTGCTTCTCAGTCTCTGTGATTCCTTCCTTCCATCAGTGATCGTGGTCACAAAGCTAAAAGACCACTGATTGTGACTTGAATGTATTCTTGTGCTTGCTCTGTTTCTTCCTCTTGGTCGATCTGGGTCCGACGAAGTCCTGCGTTGTTAGTAGAAATGGGTGGAGAGGTGCAGGACTGATACTTAAGAACGGGAGAGGGAAGAACAAACAAAACCTCATAGCTTTTGTCTTTGTTTTTTGTTTAGGGTTTTTTTTTATCAAGATCTTTTACAGTACTATAGGCTCCTGTAACCTCTACATTTTTTGGAGGTGGTTAGCTAAAAGAAAATTGTAGGTTGAAAACAATCTATTTACCTCTTTTTTAAGACAAGTTCCTTATCTTTTGACTGAAGGAGTTCAATATGGTACTTACTCATTGATCATGAAGCCTTTCTTGTCAGTTGGAAGTGGTACTTGATTCAACAAGTTAGACAAGTTTTTTTCTAATAAACAAGTTTTCTCTTTCCTGAAATGATGGGATTGAAAGTCATCTTCACACTGAGTATTACGTTACTTGGTTAGCCAGTAGCTCCATTTGATTTACATATTGCTGTCTAAAATAAAACTACTACAGTTCAATAGTAGTATATAGTAGCTCTTAGTACTAAATGAGCATCTCAGAGTTCGTATACTCATGATTTAGCAGCAATAATCTGTCAAAGCCTTTAGTAAGTGGGTCCTTGAGTTTGTGGACCAGCACTCGATGGTAGTTTGTGGAGAGTAAAAAGATGCGTAAATGAGTGTCTGAAGAAGGTGGTGGTAAAAGGACCGTTGCCACTCCTTAGCATCTTCCACCATTATTTAGAATATAGCACCTCATGTCCACAAAAAAAGTATATGAGGAAGCAAAGTAGAACAAGGGAAGACTTCTGAAGTAAATGTATTTTGAGGTGGAGAAGACGTCCAGGGTTTCTGCAAAAGTGATAAGCTGTGGTCAGTTAAAGTAGATTCAGTGAATCCTTTCTCAGGGTAATGTAAGTAAAGTTATGTTAAATCCAGATTATTTTCTTTTAAATTGTTTATCAAAAGAGATTAACCTTTCTCATGTTAATTTAGAACTTTTCTCATTTCAAGTTTTAATTGATATGAAAACTTTGAAGAAATTTTTTCCTCAATTTCATGAGGGTTTTTTATCTGATGTTTCTTCATCTCTAGCTCTATCTTGACCTTGACTGTACATTACTTCTTGTTATTGTTTACTGCTGCTCTGTACTTAATTTTGATATGAAAAATACTTCCAGAAAACAAATATCACTTAACATGTACAGTTTGGACTGTTGCCCCATCCAGTGTTAGGCAATGTATTGCTGTTATTGTATTAATATGTTTAGAAAATACAATAGGTTAAAAAAAAAAATCAGTTACTAATACCATCTAGGGTGGTAAATCATAACAGATACTATTTGGAGATGCTTATGTCTTTTTTTTTTTTTATCATTTCTGCAGAGAGCAGTAGCACTCGTATAACAATGAGTGGTGGTAGTGGTGTTCTAACGATGTTCGAAGTGGTGACTGATAATATTTTTATACTTTTGTGCTTGGTTTTTATGTATCTTTTGATTGAAGTAGTGTCTTCATTCAAACATGAAACTAAACGTTGTCTGCACTTAAATTAGGTTTTGTCATCTTTTTCATCAGTCTTTGGGTTGATACGGGTTTACAACTTGCACCTCTCTGTGTACTTGATCTGTTACTGAGGCAGAGATATTCATTACTTTGACGATAGTAGATAAAAGCTGGAAGTAGACAGAATTTAGATGTAGTATCTAAGTTCGTTTTGTTGATGACTTTATTAATTCCTGCACGATACCCACCAAATCCATGAAAGAAATCCCTGGTACTCAGGTAGATATTAGTACCAATTCTGGGTAACTGAATTATATTTTTAGATAGACATAAGATGTGAGGGGGCAAAAATGCCCTTGCCTGTTACAACTGACATGGCCAATGCACAAATACCTTATCCACGTAGTCAGTGTAGCTATTTGGTATCCATGAAAAGAGTGCTCTCTGCGTTAAGTGTCTGATGTGAAGATTTTTGGAATTTCATTGCACAATTATGTCCCTTTGCTCTGTGTGGAAAGATCTTTGCAGTATGAAGCTATGTATTACATGTTTATCATAAATATATCTTGCAAATGTTTTTCACCATTAGCCTGAAGTCGGAAAATGGTATGAAAATTACCTTTGATGCAGGTATTTTCAAGCCTGCTGTAAAAAGTATGATCAGATAGAGAAATGAGTAGGTGTAGCGCTTGCGCTTGTCTGCAGCACTTCGACTCTGCGGCAAGTGACAGGAGCTGTTCCTATTGCAGGGACGTTGATAGTGGGCAGGTGGCCAAAACTGTTTTGGCTTTCTGAGATGCCACTGAGGACCAAGATGCTGGCCAAGTCCAGCTCGGGATTGTTTTGGGATGCAAGCGAGCTAGCAGCCCAGCCCTGCCAGGTTTCCCTCTGCTGTGTGCGGTGCTGTCGCGCTGCCTGCCTGGCTTTCCCTGGCAGTACCTTCAGGCGGAGATCCGTGCTGTGGTGGTAATTCCCTTCTGTTTACTCTGCCTAGCATTAAGGGAGGAAATTAGTGTTGACTGCACCAGTGGGTAAAAGCCATTTGCACAGTATGATATTCCTTCTCAACTTTATTGCCACCTTCATTCCTTCCAAATCCTTCCAAACTAAGTTATTGCACATCTGATGGTAAATTTTGTTGGTCATAAAGAGCTTGTTTTGTGCTTGATTCTACCTTCAGGTGGAGTTGTATCAATCTCTTCAGTTGCTCATTAAAACAGTGCCATGGACTGTTTGATATTCTAGTAAGCTCTGCATATTTTATAACAATATCATCATAAAAAAATAGCAGCAGAACTTGATTTGGATAATTTTTCTCCTGTATGTGCTTTTATGGACAAAGTGGATGAGTTCATCACTTGTTTTGTCCCGGCAATAACATTTAATGGAGAAAGCAGGTGTGCCAGAAGAAGCTGAAGGTCCCTCTGAGGGTCAAGTAGGCCTGAACCCACTTGCACTTTCATTTTGCTGTGCTCTTGCTGGACTCCTTCCAGCCTGTTCCTCAACAGCATGCTCTGTGGCAGGTTAATCAACACATTGGCTGTTTTTCTTCATCATCATCGTGGATGATGTGCTTCTGCAAACATAACCACCTTCTTGAAGGGAAAAAAAAAAAAAGGCTTTTTGGCTGCATCTTTTATTTCCTCATTTTATGCTGCTTCTGTCATGCCGTTGGTCCCATGAGGAGATCAGGCTGAGACCTTCAGGGGAATGCAATGTGGTGAATGCAAACGATTCTCGCTATGCAAGGCTGCCTGTTTGATTAGTCTTAGTCTGTGCCATGTTTTGCAGTTGTGACGTTCCTTGTGATGTATTAACCATAACTAACTCTTCCCAAACTTGTTGTCGGTCTGAGTAACTCGTCTGTCTTCAGACAAAACGAGTATTTCTCGTTCGTTTACTTGTAGCTTGCTTCAGTGATGCCCCCCGAGAGCCTCTCTGGGCGGGAGGTGTTCTTGGCTACCTCTTCAGATGCAATGGGACAGCAAACTCCTCTTCTTCTGAATGCAGCAGGGCTTTTTCAGCCCGAGCTGGATGTGTGCTTCCTTCTCATCCACGTTTGTCATGACGCAGAGAATTAGAATATGGTTGAAGAGATTTGACTACTCTAGGATATTTCAAAGTGACAGTAGTTTGGTTTTTCTGAAGATACAGGTCTGCTAGCTCTTTCTTTTCCAGTGCTTGTTTGCAGTGACACTTTATGCTTTTGATTTACAGCTAACAATAGTAAACAGGACAAAAATCCACCAACGCATTTTATAACTGTTATTAGGAGTATCAAATGTATGAATAACATTGTAGCAAATTCAATGATCATTTCAGTGAGTGGGTTTTCCAGGATCATAAAATGTTGTCGGGTTTTTTTAGTTTGGTTTTGTTTTGTTGTTTTTGTTTTGTTTTTTGTTTTAAATATATATAAAACCCTAAACTATACATATAGACTCGTCTACCTGAAATTTCATCATGTGGTGTAGCACTGGTTCATAACCTTGATTTATAAGCCACTTCGTGAAAGCATTTGTTTTTATACTATGAACTTCAGGGACATTAAAGGCTACTGATGTAGAATACGGGATTTGTGTGTGTGTTTCAGGGGGGAAAGAAGAGTCTTCTTAGGGTAAGCAGTTGAGTTTATTGTTTTGGGCTTTTAGCTTATTTGTGTGGAAATCTTCTTCCTACCATTTGCATTCTGAAAGAAAACAGCTAAGCAGTTCATTGCTTCTGTATCATTTCAAAGAACAGCTCTGTATCATCTCAGATGTTCAGCATGGTCAGAAATACATGGAGCAAAACAGTATGGTGCTTTCTGATGAGAAAAAATGCACTGATGGTAATGGAAGATAGATTTGTGGGGGTTTTTCCCCCCCAAGGTTTATCTAGCAGTCTTAAAATAGTAATATAGCAATTACTTTTTCCCCTTTGATCAATGATATCTAACTTACTTTATTGTAGAGTACTGTTAAGGCAGACTTCTTCACGTGTAATGAAGCTGCTATATAGGGACTGTGAAGGGACTACATATCCAGGACTAAATAAATTTGTCATAAACTATAGATATTTCTGATTGCAAATGTTTGTAAAAATGGCTTGACAGTTTTATTCATTGACATTTGTCTCAAAACAAGATTTAAGAATTTATTTACTTTCTCCTCACTTTGAAATACAGAGTAGGGGATTCAGCATTGTATATTTTAATATTTGTTTACAGCTTGAATTAGTAAAATATTTTTCCAGGTGACTGTTGTTATCAGTATGTACATTTCTACTTATATTTTCTTTTGTTCTTTAATTGTGAAGAGGTGTTACTGTCTATACATATGAATACTAAATAATTTTAAAGCTTTGTTTTTTATCATTAATTAGAAAATTATTGGCAAAAAAAATTGAACAGTAAACAATTTTACAGCACAAGGAGAATAATTTTAGGACAAAATGAAAACCTGAAGTCATATTTTAAAAAATCATATTTAAACTGAATAAGCTCTTAATATTTTTTTTTCTGCCACATTATTTTGCTATTCCAGAAGGGGCGGGG
>VXBL01010531.1:1144956-1224715 GCA_013400195.1 Aramus guarauna | reverse complement strand
GGGGGGGGGGGGGGGGGAAGGCTATCTTGTTTGAAATTCTTGCTCTGAAATTTTCAGTTTCATTAGATATTAAAATGGTAACTTGTGGTATGAGCATGGAAGCCTAGTTCAAGTACGCTGATTTGGTTGTTCCCATCTATATAGGCAGTATTGCTGGACTGTATCTAAATGATGTTTACAGCCTTAGTTACTGGAAACAGCAGAGCTAGAAATAGCATACACGTGGTGTAACATCCGGCCAATTATTTGGGGTCCGTGTAGTCATTCTGCTGTTTGCTTATTAAGTATTCCAGAAGGTATTTCTATACCCTTTCCTTCTCTAATAAAACCTTGGGTTTTACTATCTGACATTAGGACAGAGCCTTGTTAGTCATCATTCCTGCCTATTGCATTTTTATTTTTTCAGAGAAATCGCTGTGCCTTGTACTTCATTGGATTATGCAGTTTGCTTCTGCATTCATAAGTGTGTGGAGTTGCTTCAGTTATATCGTGCCTGGTATAATAACTAAACCCATATATTAATGGAGAGGATGCATTTAGTCTTTAAGTAGTCTCTTTCCTTTTCAGTGCTACAAATTTGTTTTCTTGAAATCTGATGCAATTATGTTGAAAGCCTGCTTTTTTTTTTTTTACACCTGTACTTCTGTGCATCTCATATTTACGAGCACTGCCTCCCCATTTATTTTCTTCTCACTACATATTTTCTTGAGTCAGCAATGATGAATCTTCAACTCTGACAGGTTTTGGCTGGAACCAACAAGAAACTACAATACTTTAAAAAAAAAAAAAAAAGTNATAATTTAAAAAAAAAAAAAAAAAAAAAAAGGAAAAAATTACAGCAGACAGCAAAGGACAGAATTCTCATCTTAGTGTTTGGTGCAAGCTAGTAGTGTAAATTTACAGTGTATTATTTTTTAGGGTGTGACTGCCTGTATGTACTCTTCTGTCATATAGTTGCTGTGGGCTAGCTTGTGACATTTGAGAGAGAAACTCCTTACAATTAACTTGCTTTTACTTTTTCTTGAGAGCACAGTGTTTCTTCCACCATTGGTGAAATACCTCAAGTACAGTAAGTAGCCTTAACACCATAGTTTTGTTTATAATAGTTATGGCTTTGTTCCTGTCAATAAAGAGTTCATCCAGATTTCATCTCCTGTCATTTTTCTGCTGTTCTGTGAAACCTGAGTTCACTTTCACAGTCATTTTGCTGATGTTTTGATGAAGCACAAAAAGATGTCCTTTTAATAATTTACAAATGGCAAATTCTCAAATGGCAAATTTTAGACTTGCCATTCTCATATTTGTTACTTAAAATATGATTTAGCCTATTAGCAGCTTGCTCTTCTACTTTCTGATCTTTTTTATGTATTTTTCCCCATAATGTTGGGTAGATGTGAGAAATCTATCTTCACTGAAAAGTGTGTGGGATTCGTTGGTTGCTTTGAAGCTGAATGTGAAGCTTAGAAAGCCAAAAAAAAAAAAAAAAGCACTCCCAAAACCTTGCAGCTTCCCACAAAAGTTACATGGGAAGTAGTTTCATCCTCTTTCATCCTGCATCATGCTTTCCCTGTTGTATTCTTCTGCTCTTAATATACATAATCCAAATGTAACTAATAGATGCAATGGCACTTTCCTTGCTGTGTTCACTGAGAATACATCTGCCAGTTCTTACTATTCCAGCTGTACCACTTAAAGCCCAGCATTTCAGGTGTATGAAACTATTCTAATACTTTGTCAAGGCTAGAGCCTTCTCTCTCTTAGCTTCATCTGTATACTTAAGTGCATTACTGCCAATGTTCAGTTGTTGGCAGCATCTGTTTCTCAATTCCAAAAGCACCTGTGCTTGACTCCAAAAGAGTATTTATAGGAAGTGGAATTGGCAAATCTAATTTCTTTCTGGGTTCTTACATTATAGATTTGCGGAAAGTGACTTGTGTCATTGTGGTTGAAACTGGTTTACTCTGTGTAAAAAAAATTGTATGAGTTTTAATTGATGAAGAAAGGGAAACTTGGTTTTACAATGAAGTGAAGCTTCTAATCCCTGAGCAACATAATTTGGAGGGAAACACAGTATTGAATTTTTAATGCCTACTGAAGTAGCCTCAACTGGAAAAATTATATTCCTGTGAAATTCTGTGATGACTATGCTCTTAAAAGTGTGTATTTAGATTCATATGCAGAAAGAGGATTTGAACGTGAGTTTCTTCCACATTTAAGGTGGTGGGTGTGTGCTTACTGTAGATTCCTAAGGAAAAAAGGAAATAGTCTTTTATCATGAGAAAGTGCTGGGATGTTGTAGATGCTCATCTCCAGGACAGGGTTTAGAGCCTGAGTCCTTCAGGAAGGTCCCATTGTGACAATCACCACAGGCCATTCTTTTTCCTCATCCAGGTGTTTATGGAGCCCCTCTGGGGCCTATGCAAGACCTAAAGAAACTTCAGGAGAGGCATATACAGGGTTTTGACTTACGCTAGCTATCAGACCGCCTAAACACATTGTACTGTGGCATGTAGTTCAGGTGTTCTTTCAGAATATAATTTGAGAGAAGAGTTGTTCTTAATTGTGTTTCTCTTTGAGGAGAGTAAATGTACAGTTGCAGACCTGCTCGGTTTCTCTTGAAGTTTGTTGCTGAACCGATATGGCAATTGTAAAGTACTTACAAAAAGTATAACTTATTCTAATATATTTGTCTCAGAATGGTCCAGTTGTGTAAACACTATGGATAGCTTTGCTAGCATGATCCTGATGCACTCAAGAGAACCAGCAGCGACTAACTTGCCTAAATTTTGGTGGATTAGGCCATTAAGGCACTGGTGTGGTTGAGTTTTGGTACAGCCATACTATGTGGAACAAATATGCGGGTACACTGGGTATTTAGTTCTCTTTATGTTCGTGACTAGGTCAGGTCCCTGTTTTATATCATGTTTCAGGTGCAAATCTGGTATTACTAGCCCTCTCGGCTATGTTACTGTCTCTGAAAGTTACTTAGAGAATTATTGGATTCTGACTGTTTTCTGATTGTGTGTGTCAAGTGTGCTTTCAAACTAATGATGAGTTCTAGCTTTTGTGCTTCTGCAGGTGTACCTTTAAATGTAGGCAAATGTATCACTTAAAAATCTTGAGAGGGTTGAGGAGGTGTATTTCCTTCTACTACTTGTTTCTTTCCATATGCTTTGTATGGTACAGGACGAAAAGGCTGTTAAAACTACCGTGGTGGTTGCTGTGCTCTTCTCTTGCATTCTTGGTGGCATTTCCTATATGAGATGAGGTAGGTAGGGAGCGAGTTATGACTAGTTTTGAGATAATTTAGCAATTTAAATATTTTTGTCTTTAGTTGCGTAGCTCTTTGAGCTTTAAACATGTGAATTGAAGTGCTCTTTGCTACAGCTGCTTCTGGATGGTTTAAAACCAAAGTGAGAACAACTAAGTGCAATCCCAAAGCAAATAATCACTGTAAGTTTTGTTATCTTTGGGGTTTTTTATTAAGTACATTCTAATGTTCATTAAAATCAAACAAACAAAATCCCTTCCTGAAGTATTTTCACAGAAAAGCTCTGCCACAGGCATGTCGTACATCAGATATAACTTTGACATTGATGATTTTTCTACTTGGAGATTACTGGTAGGAAATCGGTATTCATTATACTCTTTCCCTTATGGGCTGTCCCTTTTGTTTTTGATGTGACATTATCTGTCAAAAGAGACATTGCATGTAGTTGACTAGGATATAAACCATTCAAAAAAAATGTTTGCAAAGGTTCCATAGAGATTTAAGAAAAATCTTTCCCATTTTACTTCTCTGGGGATTCAGTGTGCTTTGGACACGAGAAGGTGAAGGAGGATTTCATGTAGTCTTGCAGCTCTGCGTTGTTGTTGGGTGTAAGGACTGAAAGCAAGGACAGACTTCTGTGCTCTTACTGCTTCGCTTGCACTCGGACCATGAAGGGGCTTGTTTGAACTGAATGGAATAGGGATGGGATCTGAAGAAGGGGAAGGAAGAGTATGGAAGAGGGAGAGGACTAGATACGTAAGTGTGAAGTGACTGGAGATGAGGGAGCGGTGGCAGGAGTCAGAAAGGAGGAACTGGAACAGATGGGGAGCGGTAACGGACTGGTATTTGAAGAGAAGGTGTGGAGAGGAAGATCGATGAGGTTTTTGTTTTTGCACCTTCTGAATCTGCAATCGAGGCTTGGAGTAACTGACAAATTTCATGTATTTGTTAACAAATACCAAGTAAGTTGAACCTTGACTCACTGTAAT
The DNA here is from genome assembly GCA_013400195.1 of Aramus guarauna. NCBI lineage: Eukaryota > Metazoa > Chordata > Aves > Gruiformes > Aramidae > Aramus > Aramus guarauna. The sequence goes on along the minus strand of VXBL01010531.1, from coordinate 1,220,455 downwards.
GCTAGTCCAGATAGAGCAAGTTAAGAATTTCTGTTTTGCAAGGTATTGTTAGAAATTATTTACAAACACTGTAAATCTGTGGTGAATCTAATAAATATCCTTTCTATTGATGAATTAATAATTTTCTCCATAGTAGTTTATATGGTGCTATGTTTTGGATTTGTGATTTAAAAAGTGTTGATATTTCAGTAATTGCTGAACAGTGTTTATGCTGAGTCAGGGCCTTTTCAGCTTCTCACGGTGACTAGGCTGGGGCTGCACAAGGAGTTGGGAGGGGACAGCTGACCCCAACTGACCAAAGGGATACGCCATACCGTAAGACGTCATGCTCAGCGACAAAAATTGGAGGGGGCAAGGTTTGCCAGCACTGCTGTTGCTCTGAGACTGGCTGGGGATCGATTGCTCAGCTGGTGGTGAGCAATTGGGGTGTTTTACATTGCTTATCTTTCTTGGTTTTGTTTTTCTTTGGGGAGTTTTACTTTTTCTCCTTCTCCTTTTTTCCTTATTAAACTGTCTTTATCTCAACCCATAACTCTTACCCTTCCAGTTCTCTTCCCCCATCCCACCGGGGTGCAGGCAGTGAGCGAGCAGCTGTGTGGTACTTAAACTGCCTGCTGGGGTTAAACCATTACATAGCTCCAGTTCATTTATGAAGGTTCATCAAAATGAAGTCCTGAGAAGTTTGACTGATTGCTGCTGAACATTTCAAGTTAAGGTGAAGTTGTAATCTAGACTCTGACATGCTTTCAAGATCTGCCAGTGGCTTTTTGCGTTGTTTCCTCTGTACGTACTTGAAGAGTTTGCTTGCTTATTTTAAGACTTCACCGTATTCGTGTAAGGTTTGATGTTTTGCTTCTGTATTTCACTTTGACTTTTTGCTCTGGAATCTAAAGTATTATAGAAATCCTTTTGTTTGATACTACTGCTCATGCAATTGAATGTTGAGAGTGCAGCGAGCCTGCTACAGTTGAAATCTCTCTGCTCCACAGATACATGCTGTAAGATGATGTTTAGGTTTTGCTTCGTATGCAAAGTGTTTATTTTTCGTATACAAGATTCTAGTGTCCTATCAATATGTCCTTAGTAAATTTTCCTTGAAAGTCCAAACAGTGTTTATTTTCTGTTTAAAAAATATTGGAAGTGATTCAAATTTTAAAAGGGAGGAGAAGAGGTTCCAGTGTTCTTGTTGTTCTTCAGGGGGGAAAAAGTGTGGTGCATTATACATTTGGTCCTGCTCAGTATGCAGATCTGAATTTAATATACATGTATGTATACACATAGAATCATAGAATGGTTTGGGTTGGAAGGGACCTCAAAGATCACCTAGTTCCAACCCCCCTGCCATGGGCAGGGACATATATACATACTGTTGGCTACTATGCAACTTTTTGTTCCCTTTATTTTAAGATCTCATCATATGCTGCTGTTTTGTAATAATCAACTGCATCTGCTACTGGAGAATCAGTGTGCCTGGTGTTAACAGGGCAAACACAGAGCTTTGGCCATGGGCATGAATGCAAGTGTATTTGTTTTATTTCAGTGTTCATCCCAACCAAATCTTTTTTTGAAGGCAAGCAAGCGCTTTGTCGTTGAAGTGAAAATGATTTCTGTTGGAAGTCTTGCTCACTTATATCCAGTTCTTACTGGAAAAGAAAAAGTTACTGTAGGCCAGTCATGTATGTAATATGTAATTAAACACAATGTAGGTATAAATAATACACATCTGTTTAGTTATTCTATGTGGTCATTTTGATTTGATATGTGTCCACACAACATGTGTGGTAAACCTGTCACTCAACGTGATCAAGAGTTTCTGATAGCTGAACTGTGGTTGTTAGTATAGGTGGGTGTGTTTAGAGGGAAGAATGTAACCGGTTGTATCAAAGTTTGGTATGTTGGGACATGCCTTCTGCTTGACCTGTATGAACAAGGCTGTAGTCTTTCCCAACTTGTCCGGACAGGAACATGCACCTGAAGAGGGGCAGCACTGAATGAGTGAAGATGGAGGAGATGAGAACTCCTAGACTATGCCAGCCTCTTCAATCTTGGGGTTTTTGCTTGGAAGCAGATGAGCTTCCAGGATAACTTCACATTATATTAAATTTTTTGGGACAAATTTGTCTCGCAGTTGGGGGAAAGAGTACTTTTGTTTCTCTTCAGTCATTATTCAATACAGATACTCCCCCAGCACCACCACCCCTCCACCCCATGCACAAGTACTAGAAATAGAAACTTTGAGATGAGAGGAAAGGTTGTCGTAACTCATCCTAATGCTTCTGGCACTATCCCCTTATATCAAATTGGTAAAGTATTGAAGAACATATGTTAACTCTAGGAGGAAGCTTATTTGCTCATTAGTGTCCATATAGCGCTCACTTAGCTAGCAAATTAAGCTAAGTTCAGAGTTAATATTTAGATCAAGAGCAGAACGGGGTGTCTGATCTGACTGTGTGGAGATTATATTGCATACCAAAACTGAAGGCTGGATGACAAAATGTTAGGCAGGATTGTTTCCTTAACAGCCCAAACAAGCTGAAGTTCCTAACAAAAATAAATACTTCTCTATGAATAGAGCAGTAAACAAAGTTGTTGTACTCTGAAAATTTCCTCTTGTTTATTCAGAATTTGTCTACTACAGGTAAAGTTGAATTCAGGCCACAATTTAAGAGATGAGGAGGACATAAATTCCCCACTGTGGTAGTAATTTGTGGACAGAATTAATTTCTTTTTTTTGCAGTGCGTAAGCCTGAGCTACTGCTGAATGCTTGAACAGCTTCAGGAGACATAACTGAGAGGGAAGATAGAAATTGAATCCAAGATGAAAAAATAATTTTTGAACTTCCCTTATCACATTAGTTGCTCATAAACTTCTAGCTCAAAAAGAAAATAGTTAGAGTTCTTGAGGCTTCTGTTTGGCTTGCTGGACTGCAGAAATCGATGATGGGATGCAGAACCTACCTTAAATTGTTCTACTAATAAAGAAAAGGTCACACTGGGAGCAATGTCTTACTGATTGTAGAAATTGCTACCTTCATGAAAACTGTATCAGGAAAAAAGCTTATGTGTGACAGGCAGGAGTAATGACTTAGCCTGACCAAGACTGACAGTGCAGCAAGTGGAACGTGAGTCAGCAGTGTGCCCTTGCGGCGAAGAAGCCAACTGCATGCCCAGGCTCTAGTAGCAGGAGCACAGCCAGCAGAGCCAGCATGGGAGCAAGAAGGATGTGTGAGTAGGAGGCTGGGGAACATGATCTACAGGGAGGAGAGGTTCTGTTCAGTCTTGAGGAAAGGAAGAAGCAGAAGGGGCTTTGAGGCAGCTGAAGGCAGCGATATACAGAGAAGATGTAGCTAGGTCCTTCTCCGAGGTGCACGGTGGAAGGATGAGAAGCATCAGACAGCTGCAACAAGGGACACTCCAGTTAGATGCTGGGAGGTGCTTTGTGAGGGTGGTCAAACAGAGGGACAGGCTTCCCCCAGAGGGGATGGAATCACTGTCCTCAGGGTCGTCTGAACTCCCTTAGAGCTGAGCAGCTGACCTAGCATCAGCCCTGCTCCAGTCTGTCCCTTTGGACTGGAATTACTCTGCTGCTGGCAGACTCGGAAAGGATAGATCCTCACCAAAAGTGATGGAGGGACTCAGACTTGCCTTGAGAGTTTTGAGATGACTTGTCTTGGAGAAAATGCCCAGAAATTTTACCTAGCAACACTTACCATTCTTGAGAGGAGTTGTGGACTGCTTATTACCTGCTAGGGCTTGTTCTACAGGACTTGTTCTAAACATTGCTGGACACCCCCACCTCCCACCCCAAAAATAGCTCAACAATCACTGCAAAGGGCAAGCATATTGCTGTTTTGCAGGGAAGGAGCATTTTGGTGCTGTGTTCACAAAGCAGCATATGCAAGACAGCATCCACGATGCGTGCTGTTGTGGCCTTGAACACTTTATCATTATGATACACATTCCTGTGTATCTGTCTCAAGAGAACTCTGATATTCTTTCTCATAATGTCAGGTGCAGAAATGTTAGGAAAGGAAGCCCTTAGCTATCCAGGTATTCTATGGTGGATGTCTTATTTATATTTTAGGAAGCTCATAGTGGAAATTTTAACAGCTCAGAGTATACACAGAACTCAGGCTTCACATCAGTGTACCAGAGCCCATGTCGTTTGCCTGTTACGTATTCCCAGATCTCATTGTGGGTCAGCCTAGACAAGTAAAGGTTGCTAGTATCATTACTGTGGGTTTTGTTTGGAAATAAAGTAGTCCTTTCTCTAAGAGATTTGGTGACCCTGTAATACTGTTTTGTTGAACATAAAGTTCTCCAGTCAGCAAACTTGCCTTTTAGTGTTACTGATGACTAAGGTTATTTCCAATGATGGAAAATATAGTCCAGTAATGAATATAACAATGAGAGGGGCTAGGGGCCACCCTGAATTATTTTTCACACTCTCTTGTAAAAGTCTTGAGACCTTTGCAGAAGTCTCACAAGGGTCTCATGCTCTTTTTTTTTTTTTTTTTCTATATATATTGTCAGTTGGAACAGATAGTTTCTGAGACATTACTTTACCTGCTTCTAACTCTGCAGTTGGTTTAGCTGCTGCCTGTACCTCGTATATCTTCTTTCTTACTATGCATTTGGAACAGCTTGAAAATTTACTGCATAGAGCTCACCCTGCTGGCACAGTGATTGGCTCCTCTACCCGGCCTTTGAAACAACTGCCTTCTGAAAAAAAATTTTACGAAAGATTTACCAAAATGTGTTTTCTTCCATTCTTGCTTTATTCCAGTCAGTACAATATGCTTCTAGGAAACTATCTAACTGCATCATGGGTATATAGACTAGGGTTTAAGGGTTAATTAAAAGAAGAAAAATGAAAGTATTGTGCTTTGCTTTAGTCTGAATTTTGACTGCCTAAAACCTGGTAAAGTGAAGTTTCTTTGCAAAACACCCATTCACAACTGTTTGCCAGGGACTGATTAGTGCATATTCACTAATGGTGAATGGCACTTTGTGTTAGCTTTTCTTCAGCTGATTCTAGTCAAGGAAGTATACTCAGATGCAATTTTTCTATTAATTTAAAGCTTGATTTTTTTTTTTTTTTTTTTCCCCCTGAATAATCAGATTTTTCTAGCAGCTGTGTAGTGTTCCTAGTTACATACTAAACAGTTGGGCGTTTTTTGGTTGGGTTTATTGAGGGTTTTTTGTTTTGTTTTTAGAAGCACCTAGGGATCTGGACTGAAAAAAGGATCCTGTGTTGTACAAAGCATGGTACATGCTGAACAAGTTCACCTGCACATGTGAAGCAATTGTGTTTATAAAATGACTTATAGATTGGGAAGTGAAACAGGAGCAAAATAGCTTGTCTGAATTACTGAAACTAGGAATAGAAACTCGGTCCAGTTAGATGTGGTGCTACAATTTGGTCTTGGGTCTCCTGAATTTTCTATCTGTTGGAGCATCCTTTCTATCCATTGGGTGTCTCTTGTTTTGTCTGCTTAGTTATAGAAGTCTCTCTGTTCTTTTGGTATGTTTTTGTTTTGATGTCTTCTCTTCTTATGATGCTTTTTTTTATTTGTTTGGGGGTTAGGGCTTTTTTGTTTGTTGTTTTGTTGGAGGGGGGTTTGGGTTTTAATTTTTTTTTTTTTTAGTCTTGATTACCACATTGTAATGTGCAGAACATAAGACAGCATAAGTTCACACAAGTACTTTGAAGTCCTTGATTACAAAGTCAAGCATCTAAGGCAATTTATGCTAACTGAAGACTTGTTCTCTAAATCTTGCTAGGTAAATAATTTATTTCAAAAAAGAATGTTTCCATATTTCTTAAACTGTGCATTTACAGGTTAAGCTTGTTCTACTGTCCATTTTTATGTGTGATCTAAATTTTGCTTGTTTTGCCTTGTGGCTAGATTGTGTCATTGGACCAGTTTATTATTTTTTTAACTTTTTTTTCTGAAATAAAATAAGTTAGTGCTTAAATGCTGTTTTAAATATCTTGAGATCTACAACATGATTGAAGAAAATTATGTGAAATGGGAGAAGTTCAGCATGTTAAAGGTGATACTTAAAAACCTGCTTCACAGGACATTAGGTGGGTTAAGTATCAGGTTAGGATTGGTACTGGATGTTAAGTATGTGAAAGATTTCTTAAACTTACTGGCTTTGCTTCCTTTTAAGCATTCACCTTAATACATTAATGGAGCACAGTGCATGGGGAGGGTATGCACGTGTTAAGAAATGTAGAGTAAATTCTGAAGGCATGCTTCAAAGGTGATAGAGTTAATATATTATTGATGTATCAGTATTAATCTTGTCATTCCTGCATGCTTATATTGCAGAGATTTCTAATACATCTTTGTAAGTCTTGATCCAGATTTCCATGAAAGCAAGTATTTATTCTGTGTTGAGAAAATGCATTCATTGCATAGATTGCAAGAAAGGTTAGAGGAGAATTCTTTGATTGTCAGCAATAATACTAGGTGGTATGTTATGCAACTTGGTCTTTTTGTTGAGAGAAGAAAAAAAAAAAGTGTCCTATAAAACTCACCTTATCATTACTGCCTTCATTAATGATTAGCACCTACAACTGCTTTAACTAAAAATGTGGTTTTGAGTCTAAAGAAAGATTTTCATCCTTTCTTATTCACTTATGTTGCTGCTGGTTTAATAGAAACACTGTTCAGCGGACTGCTGTTTACTGATGTGCACCGTGGAGGAGGTACCTTAAGTGACATGCAGCATCATGTAGCAATACTAGATTTGATTCTCTCTGGTGTCTCCCTCCAGCCAAATGGGGAAAAACAATGAAAACACAGTGCTGTTCAAAGCAGCATTACTCCAGGATTGCATAAGCATCAGCGTCTGTGCTATTTGGTAGAGCTATTTGGCAGCTTTTGCTTTCTTCTGCTTTCTTCTGCTTTCTTCTACCTTGTTGGATATCAGCGTTTCCAGGCTTTCCTGGTTAGCACTGCTCAGGCTTTGCTGACTTCTGCAGTACTAGTTCTCCGCTTGGCCTGTATGAAGGAATATGTTCTCAGCTTTTGGATTCCTTAAATGTATTGCGTGAGTTTGTACGATCAGTGCAGTGTCTTGGTTGTGAGGATCATTGTATCTTTTGAGATGTAATTTCCTAGTATTTGCTAGTGACCTCAAATATTATTTTTTTCTTCCCATTTTTTGTTAGTCTGGTTCGAGCGGGAGAATAATGTTGTTCACAACAGCTATCAATTAAAATTCTGGTCTTCCTTCTTGTGTTGCCTCGCAGACTGTGTTTATCAGGTAGGATCACTGCCACTGTAACACGAGTGTTCAGAACCGGTTGTTTGCTTCCTTGGGGCGCAGGGTGGTTATCATCCAAAACTCTGCCTGTCATCTTCCTGCTCGTAGACTCTGTTCTGGTTCCGTGAGGAGCCTGTCTGCTCTTCACGTACATCATGGATGGCTCTCTCCTGCTTTGGAGATGCTTACTTCTCGCTTACTTGACTGGTTTATTAATAAACTGGTATGCCTTGTCTCTGAACCTCATACTCTGGAAAATAATGTATTTGCCAGAAACTTGTGTGTAGGATTAATGGACCTTGATTGTGTTAGGTTCCTGAGCCATGCCTTTTACAGAGTTTGATCTAAAGATGCTTTGGGTGTGACTGAATCTCAAACTTACATAGAAATCTTACTAGACGTCACACTAATTTGCTTCACGTCACTTACAAAATTGTACCTGCAGTTTCCTGGCAGTGACTTCTGTCAGTATGCATAATGGTCTACATCAATGTAAACTGTGTTTCAGTGCTCAGAAACCGGTGAGCAAGGCTTAGTCAAACTGCCTTAAGAAATTCCACTAATTAAATACATTTGCAGCTGAATTTCTTTTTTCATTTTTCTAGTTGCATCACGGTAGTTGGTATGCAAAAAGCCACAATATGCTTTTCTCCGGTGTTCAAGAGAAAATAATATTTTGTATTAAGATAGATTGTTACACAAACCAGATATGTTGCTGTATATTATACTGATGGAGATGTGTGGTAAGAAAGAGAAAAGGTTAGAAAAGATGAGAAGTAAGTAGTTTTGGGGTTTGCTTTAAAGAAGGCGTAAACAGTAAGTGGACAACTTAAGAGGGAAGGACAATGAAGAAGAAAGAATAAGGAGAGCATAGGGTAAAGAACCAAAATAAATCTCCGAGCCAGGGTAACTTGCGATAGTCTTCTAGTTTGACAGTTCTGCTAAAAAAATAAATAAATAATCAAGAAAATACCCTTGGGAAAAACTGATTACCACACTTGCAGTCATCTAGATCATTCCCCTGTAAGCTTTTTTTGGAAAAGAGCTTTCTAGCTAGTTAATACTCAACTGTATGCTTCAAATGAGATCAGAAACTGAATCTAATTAAAGAACATTGCAACTAACAATATGCTGAAATTGAGAGATTATTTTTATATATTTGGCATAGGGTTGTTGGTCTTTTTCCAGACTCGCTGCCTTTTGTTCCTAATAAAAGGTGTTGGCATTCATCCAGCTTGAAGTAGAGGGGTGCAAGTTTAATGACTACTGCAGTCAGCAAAATCCGTGTACTGGTGTTAACAGAAGCTCAGTGCTGTGTAAGCTCTGACTTTCTGCTTTTTTGTAGTTTTGACATTTAGTTCCCTCTGTGGGATGTTGCCGCTTTGATGTAGAATAAGGGATGCTGCAGTATTTAATGTTTGATGGACGTGAAGCTGTGTCTAATTCATATCGTCTATTTTGAATATTTTATTTACGTACCTGACTAGCCCTGTGTAGGCGCCTGTTTAGTGACTGTGTGAGGAATAATGACCGTGGATATTGCACATTTCTCAGTTTGCCTTACTAGTAATCTGGCTTCTTACACTGGGTTTCATATGGCAGTATTGCAGGACGGAGCAAGTAGTTTGCCCTTCCCGTACTGTGGTTCCCTGTGCTCTTCAGTCTGCCTGAGGGCTGGCTGTGCATACATGTGCGCATGTGACTTGCCTTGCTATTCTGTTTACTTATTTATTTTTCATAAATGCATAGATATTTCTGGTTTGGATACTCGGGTAGTTTGGAAGCGGGAAGAGTAAGTTGATTCTCAAATTTCCACTTGTCTGTTTTATTTTTCTAATCAGTTCTCAAACTTTAGTGCAGTTGGACAGCTGTCTTCTCAAGGTTAAACTGTGTAGATCTAAGACTAAAATTAAAATTTCATGTGATTCCTTTCTTCTTTTGATGTTATTTTTCCCAATTTTTTTTTCTTTTTGTGTGATTGACAGTTATGAAAAAACCAAAACTCATCTCAGCTAGCATTTAGGTATTGCAGGCAGGAACTTGGAATTTAACAAAATTAATTGTATGATGTTTAAGTGCTTTATTTAATTTTATTTTTCCTAATGCACATGTTCTCTGGATACAGGCTTTCTTGAATTCAAAGATGATTATATTTTAAATATTCCATCTTTGTGTATGGAATATGAGAAATTGCCTCCAGTATAAGAACCAAAGAAGAGGGTGCTCTGACTTGTTTTACAACCAAGTCTTTTGATATACTGCTTATTTGTGCCTCTTGCATCTTAAGTGTCAGATGTGGCAGCTTATTAAAAGACTTTGTCTTTGGAGAAAAGATAATGTTGTATGTGGATTATCTACCATCTCTGTATTCAGTGAAAGGCATTCAACTAGAGTTTTGTTAAGTGTCATTTCTCTGCAAAAATAAATCTTTTAAAAATCCAGTTCTACTTTTTCTGATGGATTGAGCTGTTTAGTACTTTCTTTCATGTTGACAGTTTTTCTTGTAATTGGAAATGTAGTAAAAAATATTGTAGAATCTCTTCACTGCAAGGCACCAAGAATTTTTACATAGAATTCACTATGTCAGTATAGATTTCACCCAAAAGTATAACAGCCCCTTTTGCTTTACTCTCATATTTCTTATTGTAGCTAGAGTTCTCCTTCTGTTGTCCTAAGTAACGCATAGCAATTTTTTTTAGTAAGGATGCAGGTTTAGTAACTGGTGAATTACAAAGTAATAGTTATAGTAGTTGGTATTAAAATCCATTCTAGGGAGACAAATTTAACAGAAATAACTTATGGTTAAAAAAAAAAAAAAGAGGGGAGGAAGGAGGCAGAAAAAAGTAGGAATTCAGGAAGATCTCTGGTAAGATGGAAAGCCTTGTATAATAGAAAGGCATTTAAATTCTAAATTTAGGGAGGCTATTTAGAACTTAGGAAGAAGCCAACCCAGAGAAATCAAGAGAGATGAACCATAGCGGCTGGAGAATGAAAATGTCTCCAAACACTTGGGCATTGGCCTTCAGCGTTGGAAGTAGTCAGCTTCTCTTTGCCTAAAAGAAGGAAACGATGCCTCTCTTCGTACTTTCTGATAACTACAGTATCTGAGGTTGGTAAAGAGAAGAAAAAAATGAGATGTTGAATAGACTTGATTTTTCTGACGTTAGGCATCTTGAGTGTTTTTGCAAAAGAATTTAAGAAATACGTGGTTAAGCTAACAAACATACAGAGGTCCTTTGAACATAATAACTAGGAAAACTAGTTTGCATAATGGAGTTTACGTGCCAGAAGTATCTTAAGGCATTTAAGTCCCCATTTTACTGTGTGTGGGTTTGGCTTTTTGGGTTTGTTTGTGGCATTTTTTTTAAACACTAGCAGAGATCAAAGAACTTGAAGACAACACATATCTTGAATTTATTTTTATCAACTGAAAGCAAAACACTGAAGGGCAGACAGGAGTTGCTTCAATTTCAGTAATAACACTTTGTTTGTTTTTTACAATGGAGGCAATCCAGCTATAAATCTGACTACAGGTAGCTATCTGCTCATCTCTCCATCTGACTTCTGAAGGATTTTCAATACTGAAGTTTAAAGGTGCTTTATTGCTATTGAAAGCAGTGCATTTGCCAGTGGAAATGGATCCCGTCTCTGGGATGGCACATCTCCCCCATCCACTACGCAATGGGCTGGGCTCGCGTCCTTCTCTGCATGTACGGTTCTGTCAGAAAGCTAATGTTATGCGTTATAGATTTGGGTTAACTTGTTGGTGTCAAGCTGTTAACTTATATTAAAAAAAAATATATTAATGCGTATCCATTGAAAGCAGTTTTTAAATTAGATTTCCTTTTCCTCCATTTACGTTTGAGTCTTCCAGACAGGAGCATTTCTAATCCTAACGGAGAAATACTTTGAGCTGGGAGGTCTGAACTCAGATGCAACTACTGCCACAAACAATACTGGTTTCATAGAACTTGTATTTGCATTTAGATGCAGAGTGTCTGACATCTGATAAATCCTCACTGATTCTGTTAATACTCTTTCTTTGGTAGACAACAGCTTGGGTTAAGGCTTGATTGCAATTCTGGTGTGCGTTTGGTTTTGAATTGCCACCTTTCTTTTTAATGTTTTCAGTACAGGAAAAGAAGACTTTTCAGAAAGTGGAATTATAATGTCTTAATAGCTTTGCTGTCCAAATGGGATTATTACCGTCCTTGGCTCTGGCTGTCTTGAATGGTATAACCTTTGTTCCTGGTGATTCGGTCCTTGAAATGAAAAATCATTGGCAAATCCATAGTTAATACTGTGTGGCAAAGATGTATGTTGACAAGTGCACATTTAGTAAAACTTGTGCCTATGATTGTCTTTTTGTGTGTGATTTTTTTTTTTTTTTTTTAACCCAGGTTGGTTGCAGGCTGTTGCTGTTGATTAGGCTCTAACATGGGTGAGACAGATCGCTCCGCTGTGTAGTACGCAAAATCCAGAGCATCAGAATGCTGGAAAGTGAAGCAAAAGTTGTTTAAAAACTGGGATGGATTTTAAATAAAGTTCAGTTTTAGGTAAAAGGTCAGGCTCTAGTTCCTTTTTTTATTTGTAGCAGTTCATCCGTATACAGTACTGTGCATTTTGTATGTGTAAGGTAATCTCATTTTTTAATCTACTATAACTGTCCTTTTGATTCTTGACAATCCTTTGGGGTATTTTGCATTCCGATATCGATCCCTGTCTGTCTGACTGCTTCAGCTGGGTAATCATTTTTCTTGTTTATCCCTAATCCTTTTAATATTTCCTTCCTGCCACTGTGTAACAGTACAGTATGCCTATTGTTTGGAATGTGTTTCAGTGACGACTGTAAGACTGTACAGTAAAAGTGGCTGTATTTTAGCCTAGATTTCACAAAACGGGTTTACAGTGAAACAAAAATGCAAAGCCGAACTACGCGTGTCTTCGATGCATGTATGCTGACCTTAGTGCCTCATTTTGCTTAGTCATACGAAAAGTTCATCTTCATGAACCATATTCTATTTTGAACTGCTCTGAAAAATGAAGTATGAAGCTATCTATTTCAAAATGCTTCTTATTCTGTATTCTTCTGAGGGACTTAACAGAAAAAAACAAATTTTACTCTCTGTGTATACATACGTGTATGCATATCCATACGTGTACATATTAAAAACTTGTTTTTAAAGGAGCAGCTGTAGAACAGTTTAAGTACCGTGGTGGAAGCCCCGAGTCTGCCATAGTTCTCTTCAGCCTTCTCCTTGGATGAAAACATTCTGTCCTTGTTTCTATGGTGACTGAGTTAAAGGCATCTCTAGCCACACAAAGTTTTGACAACATGATAAAAATCCCTCCCTGAAAAGGTTTCCAGAAAAGCACGGATCTGTTTCCTTTCACCTGAAGAATGAGGAGAAGATGCTTCCACCCTTGCCAGGGCGTTTCTTCTCCATTTCTCCCACACTAGGTTATACCTTAAGATCCTTTCGCCGACCTAACCAGTGCTTTAACTGTTCTGCTTTTCTCATTAACTAAACTTGGCATATACTTTCTCTGCGTGTCAAAGCAGAGCGTGCAAACATAATGAAGGAAAAGAATTTGATACAAAGGTGAAAGCAAACGTTTTAATTCTTCAGGAACCATTTTTATTTCCGTACTACTTTGGTACTAGCCAAGATGGATGGGACTGTGTGTGTGTTTGGCTGCTCTACTTTAGCAAAACAAAACACTCCTGCGATCTAGACTTTATTAAGACAGTGACTGTCTTAAAAACTAGTGGCCAGTTTGAGTGCGTATTGTATAAACCTTTCCGGAAGGTAAAGAAGTCACCTTCTCTGAGACAGCAGTGGTTGCAACATAAAGACTTTAGGACCTTGCCATTATACCGCTTCCCCATAATAACTTTGTAAGGTCATGGGAAACATCATTTTAAAAATATGTAGTAGCTTTTGATAGGGAGAAACTTTGTGAAAATTCTAGCTTTATGGCTGTTGCTTTGACAGACTCTTTCTAATGTTAATGGCAAAGAAAAAACCCCCACAAATCCACATCTTGATTTCTTCTTTTTATTCTATCCTTCGAAGGTCGCTTTCTTCCTCCTCATGCACTTTCTAACAAATACACTGCGGTTGCAGTGAAACATCAGTTGAATGCTATTGCGCCTTGACTTCTGAGATGCTACAACTGTCCCGTGTGCTTCTGAGATGAAAATCAGATGAAAATGAGAAATGTTTTTGAGATGTCCTGACTTTTTAAATGAATGATCCCTGGTTTAATATTAAAGCACACAGCACATTGGAACTTAGCTATTATTGTTCTGTTACATGTTGTAACTGAAGTGGTTTGGTTGTTCTTGGTAATTGTAGGGTGTTTTCTGCCATGTGCTTTGTAATGGTGGGTTCTTTTTGAAGGCTGATTGCAAAGTAACAGCAAATAAGCCTGAACCTTCAGACGTACAGAAAGTAAAGTTCTCTTGATATGCAAATCTGGTACGTGTAGTAATTTATACCTAGAAATAGCGCTGTTGCTGGTAAACGGAATAATTTTTTATTAAATGCTCTGTAAGACTGCTTTTAGAGTAGATAGGAAGTTTGTTTCCAAGGATAGGAGTCTTATTTTGAAGTCATCAAAATGTCAGTTTTCCTATTTGGATTGCATTCAATTTATTAAAAATGTTATCCTTCCAGATACATTTCTGAATTTCTTGAGAAGATTGGCTGCCTCAGAATAGATAGTTTGTAAAAGCTTGATTGATCCAGACTCTTCCTTTATCTCTGTAGAGATTCTTTGTTGGCCCAGGCTGGTGAGAAGTCAGAGATACCAGGACGCTTCCAGCTTCGGTGGTGTTTGATTAAAGGCTGTAAAGAGAAACCTCATCAGCAAACCATCTGATAGTTTTTGGGTTTTGTGTAGTCATTTGAAATGCTGCTTTTTTGAACATGAAGGCAATGTTTGCAGCCAACTAAGTTTTTCTTAGTGGGTTGTAGGTTATCTGTTCAGGCTTAATTTACGAGAAGTTTGATGGATGCATCCTTGACAAGTAATTGTTCTCCTTGTTAATGCTTTTTTTTTTTAAAGGAGAGACTGAAATGTGATTAAGCTGTACATGCTTTTTCCATTAACTGTCTGATTCTGTGAAAATGAAACAGCAAAAGTGTATACAGCTCCTGACTTCGTTATATTAATTGGTGAGTTGTATAAGCAATGTCTTGCCTTGCTAAAATGGTCACCTTATTAAATGAGACCTATCAGCTGCTTCAAGGGTAGAGGCAGAGCAATGTTTTATAAAAAATATATTTTAATTAGTGTGATAAGTATCCTGAGTGCAAACTCTTAATTACAAAACCAGACATCTGCTTTAACAAATAGTTTTACTGTCTTTCTACACACAGTTAAGGTTGTATAAAATTGTTCTTGTGAGGGAATCGGCATTATGGATTAGGAGAATGTGATGCATGGATATCTTCTTGCTATGTGATCTGTGTGTCAAGATGCTTCTTTGTTTAGGAATAAGTACCTTATGTATTTGCTGTGCTAATTTATTTCATAGTCAGTCACATATATAGTTCTCCCTTTCCTTGAAAATCTAATTTTTTTAGGTTCAATACAGTGCTTCTGAAGTTCTCCTGATTCTGGGCACACATAGTAATTGTTTATAGTATATTTATTATCATAATTAAGACAAGAAAATGGAGTTGTAAGTCCTGATACCTTGTTTGACTTTGAAGATGTTGGTTAGGAAGATCCTGATCAGTGTAATACACAGTAGCTTAAAACAACATCTGGGAGATAGGTCAGTGCTTCATAGTGTATGTGTGTATTTGAGAGAGAGGCAGTAGGTTATTGTGAATCTACCTTGGTCTATTGAGAAGCTGCTTTGAAATAGTCCCCGTTCGCTGTATAAAAGGGGTAAAGTAGCAAAAATATCCCTGGTGAGTGATTTCACAGTTGTTTTCTGTGGAATGCAGCTTGCCATTGCCCTACCTTTCTGTCTTTTGAGATAGTCTGTTGTTGTATTTTTTATTATTCTGCTCTGACGTGTTTTCTTGTGTGTTATTTTGTAAGGGCTGGAAGTGTTTCTTAATAAAGGAAAAAAGAGGTATTAAACAATTCCTCTTGTTTGATGAAATTTTAAATAGCTGTATGTAGTGAAATTAAATTGGGAATCCTGCTAAAGCAGTGACATTTATGGCTGTATTAATGTTTGTAATTTATTTTGAGAACAAATTAAATTTCGATGCCTTCTTTGATCAAGTAATGAGAACGTAAATAAGTTTAGTACAACGAATTGTAGGAATGGGTCTCGTATACAAACCTTTATCCCTGTAAATAGAGAAGATGGGTATGCTTGCCATTTGCTCAGATAACAAGAAGAAAAAACTTGAACTTTCTTAATGGTTGCGTAAAAGTAATGTCTTTTATTCAGGCTTGGTATCAAAAAGAGGAGCCCTCATCAGGTAAACAGCAGTCAAGCATAATTCCCACCTTCTAATATTGCAGTGAGTGCAGGGCTCAGGATGCGATTAGGCTCGTGTGGTGCTAGCTGATTAAAGTTTTAATTAAAATATAGTAATGCTACACTGGGAGCTGCTGGATTTTCAGGTTTTAGATGAAGACTATTTTCAGCAGTATGATGTAGGGACTCTACAAGAAAACACTTTAAATAGTATCAATCACATATTGTTTCAGCCACTTGCTCCTTTCCAGAAAAGTAAAACCACATCTAAATCATGACATTGTCTGCAGAAAGTTTCTTTACCTGCCCTTGACCCTGCTGTGGGCTGGAGTTAAGTAAGCTGAAGGACAATTATCTCTTGGCTGATCCAGCTTGGGTTCATGTGTTTGACTTTCCTGTTTTCACTTGCATTTGTGTACTGGGAAGGGAATGTTTTACCATGGACACAGTTTGAGATTACTGAAGCACAATATTTACACTAGTAGTAGGGAGGGGTTTTGTTTGTTTATTTTTCAATACTCTGAAGTACAAAAGTGACAGTGACACTGGATCAAACAGAAGAACTTAAGTCTGATTTCTAAATGTCTGCTGGTGTTATGTAACCTGGTATTAAAACACAAACATGTCTTTGCAAGGTGGTGGTTGTTTGTGTTTAAACCATTTCCTCTGAAAGCAATGCCGGGTCTATTTAATAGTAGAGTCCTGTTGTATTCTGTTACAGTTAATTACATTGAGGACAATAATGTGGAAAAGGCTATCAAAGATAATAGCTATGAAACAGTGAACATTCAGTACAGAAATACTTGTCACGGTTCTCTATTTAAAATTTCTTTATTCTACTGCTTGCGATGCTTCTTACGTGCTGATAGTGACATATCCTTGTTTTCTTCATATTTTTTGCTAGGTAATATTACCAGCTCCAACAGTAGGCTTTGCGTTGGTCTTCAAAATAAACATATCTAGAGTCCTAAAAAGTCTGAGTCCCAACAGTTTGACATGCGTTTCTGACAAACCTTGCGTTTCTGAAAGTTGGCTTAAATTGGTCAAATACAAACAGTTCTTAAGGAAACCCTTCTCTTGATATAGTTATATGTTTGTATGTTAATACAGTGGAGTAAAAATAGAGCGTAAACTTTTTAAAATGTGTCTTTTCACAAGAGAGACTGCATGAGGATGGGATTATCTGTTATCACGGAAATCAGCAGGTCGCTGGATGCGTAGTGCTAGGGCAGATCAAGTAACAAACAGTGTGAATGTAAGGGTCTGTCACGGCCATGAACTTTAAGGGCTGCTACTGCACTACTGCTCAAGCCCTTCTCTGTACATGATTGAACAGCATGCAGTGGAAAATGAAATTTTTAAAAGCTAAAATGTCAAGTCTTTTATTATATCCATAAACTAAAGAATATTGATAAAATACTGAAACTAGTATGTCTTCTATTATTTATACAACTTTCTGCAGTGAACCTCGTCTGTTCAGTCTGAACAATACGTTTAATAAAGCAGATAAGAACCTAAACATAAGGGTAGGTCTAAAAAAATTGGTCTTTCAAATGTTACTTAAAATTCTAGGCAAAGTGCATATCTAGCCTAGGCTATTTTAAAGATAGACGGAAATAGTGGCAGTTTTAACGGTAAGAAAAGAGTTAGGATGCTATATAATATCACATTTAAGCTAGTAATCTCTGTTGCTTGTAGGAAAAAATATAAAGTACTTGTAAATGACGGAAATATGTGTAAATATTTTCTATTAATTTTGCTATATTTGCCAGCTAAAATTGAGGCAAATGTTTCTTTTCATGATTTTCTTTTGCATTTACTAATGCTAAGACCTAGATTAATATTCTTCTAAGCATTTATATGTCTAGGCATTATATCCCTCTAAGTTTCATTTAAACTAAAGTACAGTCAGCAAATGAACCATGTAGACAAGCAATACTGCTTTGATTATTCGATATGACCTAGAATTAAAAAAAAATACTAAAATTAAGTGTAAAAATGATTCTCTGGAAAAAATAATATTGCTGTTACTGATATTCAGTGTATGCTTGGAAGCAGAATTGCACATTTGCTGTGTTGCTTTTAGTCTAAAAGTCCCAAACACAATATCCAGTAACTTTAGTAACTCCCAAAATAGTGAGTTACTAAAATCTTGGAGAAGATGTTCTTGACTTATCAGTGATGCTCATATTTGATACGTCTTATTCAGTAAGTGAAATTATCACCAGAGATTAATTTTTTAAGTGGCAGTAGCTTAAACATCAGATTAATGAAGTTAATGTTGTTTTTACTTGTTTCTACTATTCTAACTTTGTCAACAAGCAAAGTAGTCAATTAATCAGAAGGGGTAATAGTGCCATTTGTAGCAGAATCATCTAGTTTACAAACTTTAAAATAACTAAGGAGTGGTACCAACAGTTCATAAATTCAGGTCTCGGTTTTCTGTTGTTGTGGGGTTGGTTTTGGTCAGGCCTGGGAAGGCTCCCTGTGCTACTTCCAGACGCTTAAGTCACTGTGCCCTATTGATCTAAAGATACCGCTTTTCTGAGTGTCTTGAACCCACTTTGTTTTTAGCAGTGCTCAGGTATATTGAGCAAAGCGAGACCCTCTTGGATGTGAGAAAGTTTCTCACCGTTTGCATTATGGAGTAGATCAGTCTGATTTTTCCCAGTGTGGTTTAGTCATTGGAAGGCATGTCACAATGTTTTTGCCAGAATTAAGATTTGGTTTTTTGAGAATGGGGAATCTTGACTTCCAAGTTTTGAAAGAGTGTTACCTAGTTGTCAAAGAACTTTCTTCTATGTCTTCATTCTCTCTTTGTCTTACCTCAGTGTTACAGAATCCTAGAATGATCTGGGTTGGAAGGGACCTTAAAGATCATAGAATCTTAAGGTTGGAAAAGACCTCTAAGATTATCAAGTCCAACCATCAACCCAACACCACCATGTCTACCAAACCATGTCCCGAAGTGCCATGTCTACATGTTTTTTGAACACCTCCAGGAATGGTGACTCCACCACCTCTATGGGCAGCCTGTTCCAATGCCTGACCACTCTTTTGGTGAAGACTGTCTAGTTCCAACACCCCTGCCATGGGTAGGGACACCTTCCACTAGACCAGGTTGCCCAAAACCCCATCCAACCTGGCCTTGAACACTTCCAGGGAGGGGGCAGCCACAGCTGGAGTTTTCCAGTTTGTCCAGCCTGTCACCATTCCCACCAGCTTGTTGACCTTGCTCCTTAATATTCCTTTTCTTATTGCTATGTGCCTGCAACCAGTGCCTCAAACCTCTAATGCTTGTAGCCAGGGCTTGTCAAACCTCTTCTCTTTCACTATTCAAGCCACTGAAGCGCATAGGACAACACTTTTAATGTGAACATTAGGAGTGTGTACATGAAAAATTCTCTTCTGCTGATGTATGGACTCTCCAAATATGTTAGCCGTTGAACTTTTAACCAGTTTTTTGAATACGTGAAATCTCAGTTCAGGTCATTCAAGTTTTAATAAATCAATCGAAATCAGTTGCTCATAATGGAAAATCTTAGGAAACTGAAGGTGTATGTGTGAACATCAGGGCTGCGCATGATATGACAAGTTGTTTCTTAATGCCATGGCCAAATGTGTAGCTCCACAGCTGTTTTTTGAGACTGTGTGGGTTCAGCAGTCAGACACATTGCACAAATTTTGAAAGAGCAGTTTCCTTTTTATTGTTTTGGGGGGGAGAGAGAAGAGAAGGAGCTTTATCTGAGCTCATCTTTACAGCTTCAGTACAGTGTTTTCATGACACTTATGGCATGCTGATTTTTCTCTCCCTTTCAGAAGAGAAACCAGATTGCTCCAAGGCTCGCTGTGAAGTCCAGTTTTCTCCTCGCTGTCCGGAAGATTCCATCTTGATTGAAGGCTATGCTCCTCCCGGTGAATGCTGTCCACTCCCGAGCCGTTGTGTGTGCAATCCTGCAGGCTGCTTGAGGAAGGTTTGCCAACCTGGCTATTTGAATATATTGGTTTCTAAGGCATCAGGAAAGCCAGGGGAATGCTGTGATCTCTACGAATGTAAACCAGGTAAAAGCGGACACAATTTTTTTTTCCACTTTTCGGTTTTTACTGTCTGACAAGCACAATATAATTGCATCTGATAAAGTCTATATAGCTTCTAAATTCTGATGCTCCTTCCAAATTAAAATGATTTAAATGTGGGCAATGTCCATTAAAAATATTATGATAAATTTTACTTTCTTTTTTTTCTTCAGACATTAATTTGAACTGAGCAGCAAGGGAAAAGTAGCCTAGTGAGAATATTGCATTTCTGTGGATGCTACTAGTGAAAGTGACATACTTCATATATTGTTTAGATTATACAAATGTTTTTCATAGTAGGAATATATTGTGCATGGACACAGAATTAAGGTTTCTGTCTTAAGATTTCTCTAGATTACGAAGTGATGACCCTTAAAAACTGGAGAGCAAAAAGACTGTGGAGGAGCATAATGAAAGACTTACAACATTTTCAGTATTTACCCATTTTCCATTTCATAAGAACATGAATCATCCTTTCTTGTGATTTATTATTCTTGGTGAAGTGGAAGATGTAATTCACTCTTCTTTTTGATGCAGGCTTTGGTAAAGATGAATAATAAAAATAGAGGGATGAAAGCAGGCATATAAAATTGTATAATCCAAAATCTTATATGCAAACAGGTTTGAGTATGCTTAAGCTGTGCCTTTCCTATGCTTGTTTAACATTTTCTTAAATCCTCCACAGAAGATTGTAGTCTTTGGATCTTCTAGTGCTTCTCTTTTTGTTTTCCTAATATCCAATGCAAATCTGCCTGTGTGGAAATTTAAGCAATTTTTTTTCATTCTCGGTCCTGAGTAGTTGGTGCACAAGTCTTTCCAATAATTTTTGCTCTGGAAGGTTTTGTCAACCTTAGTCGTCTTTCATCTAGAATTAGCTGTAATTTCTTACGGCATAGTTTCCTTCAACTCCTTCCTTGTTACGCTGCCTCTCTGTAAGTTTTTTTTGAGTGTATTCACATGTGGTGTCCAAAAGCAGACTACTATTTTGGGTGAGTCTTCATCAGCACTAGATACTGCAGAATAATTACTTTCTGTCTTTCATGCAAAATTCTAAATAAGAACTGGCTCTTCTGCAAGATTCATATAGTTTATGAAATGCTGTGATCCACAATCTTTCTGTAGCATGACTGCTACTGAACCACTGCATTTGAACATTTTAATTCTTCCTATATATACTTCCAAGTATGCCTTTATTGAACTTTATCTTGCTGACTTTGGATTATTTCTCTGTTTCTCAAAATAACTGTTAGTTCTGATCATGTCCTCCTGACTTATTAACATTCCCATCTTGTGGTTTGCAAATAACTCAGTCCAAGCTTACCTTTGTAGGTTACTTCTTGAAGGTTGTTTTCAGCTTGTTAGTATTACAGAATCTTCGATTGAATATGATTATTTATTGATTCAGTGGATTTATCTAACTGTCTGTATGCCGTTTCCTGAAGTGGTTTTGTATTTTTTGTTGTAGGGAGTTAAGTGGTGAAGTGAAGGTAGGTGGGACTAGAAGAATGCAGGTGTATATCAGGAGGGTTGAAGAGCAGAGGCTTTGAAGAGATTGGGGAAAGAGACTAATGGATTTTAAAGGAAGTGTAGGGCTTAGCAATGGGGGTTAGAAATTGAGAGGCTAAGGGAAAGCAGAGAGTTCTCCCCTACCTTGGGGGATGATGAAGGGGTTTTTCTTAGGCAGTGGCTAAGAGGCTGAGCAGAGTAGGTGGGTCCTCTTGTGCATCCCCACAGATGAAAGATGTAAGGGCTAAGATACAAACCACAGAGTAAGTGGGGCCCCTGCTTCTTGTGTAGACAACATAATTTGTACTTGATATATGAAGAAAATTATAGACTAAACAAATAATGATTTTTTTTTTAATGTTTCCTTTCTTCTAAAAAAGTTTAGGGATTTTAATTTTGATTTTGTAAGTCAGCATGAACCTTGCTGGTTTTTTTCCATCTAAACTGTTTCATCATGTTCACTGCTGTCTGTGGTTTTAAATAAATTTCTTTGTTTAAGAACAGACAATGGAATATCTTGTTTTATAAGCTTATAGAATTATAGAATAATTTAGGTTGGAAGACTGTATGACTCTGGAGTTAATCTACTCCATCCTGCCTCTCCTGCACTATTTTATGCCATTCATTCTCTATGTGCATATACATGTACTATGTGTATATACATGTACTACTGAGTATGTAGTAGCATATACATAGTTTTTATGTATGTATGAACACTATGTGGATTTGCTGAAATAGTGGTCAAAGTGAAGTCAGAAAATGCTCCTTACGTGGAAGGAATAATTATTCAGCTCATGGTAATCCTGGTAATAAACCTTGTGTCTTCAGAGTTTGACCTGGTATTCTGAAGAGCTATGGGAAAGAAGCATTGGAAAGGAACTAAACTAGCAGTGCTCTGTTTCATGTTTCCTCTGTTTTTAATGCCATGTCAATGAAAAAACCAGTCTAAGGCCTGGTAGATAAGTGTTCATGGAGAGTTTCTCATGGGCCTGATGCCACTAGTTTTACTGACTAGTGTCAGCATGTCTATGGAGTTTACGTGTCAAACAGAAAACTGTTTTCCGTACTTTGCCACAGACCTAAAAACTTGAGTTCTGTGAGTGCTGCTACCAGCGGGTCTTCCTCCACGTCTGCTTAACCAGCCTCCACAGGGGCTTTGCACCAGCAAGGGCTTTCTGGTGGAAACACATTGCCAGAAGCTGGGAGGACTGCTTCCTATGATAGCAGTGCTGCCTTATGCCAGTATAAAGTGTTTGTGCAATTAAAGCATAAATTGTGTTTATTTCTGTTCCTTAAATAAGCCAGTTTACAGTGGCATTTGAGTTTGGAGCCTTCTGCTGAGAACTCCATATGTCCAAATACTGCGATTGGCAACTGAGTTACTGAAAAGAAAAAGTATTTCCTTTACACTAAATGCTAGAATAAAAATAAAATCTTCTGTTTTGAGATCCACTTCCTCTTCTACCTCTTTAATCATTGTATTCCTAAAGTAAAAGTCATTGGCATTCAGTTAAAATGAACAGTGAAGAAACTTGGTAGCTTAGTCATACCTGTCTATTAACCTCCAGATTAATTTATCTTAAATGTTCTTACCTGTTGCTCCACCAAGCATCTTGCCACAGTTGTGGTACCTATCTAATAAATACTCTCAAAAATAAGTTTTTTGGTTTTTTTTCCTACAAGATAGTTTGAATGAGTGGTCTCAAATGGAGCTGCATAATGTGTTAAAATAATAAAAATAAAAATAACCTGAAACAAGATATGTGGGACTATATATACCTCTGCTAAGAAGCTGAAACAGAATGAGCAATGGTGTTATTAAAATCATGTTGTTAAAAAGAAGATGGAGTTAAAATCTAATCTAAAGGGTATTTTGCTGAAGTTGTGATAGGAACTCTAGCTGCCACTTCTGAATAAAGAAATAGAAAGTGTTTACTTTGGCAGTTATCCAACAGATATTTGTAGCTTTATCAATAACTTTTTGGTTTGGTTTTCTGGAGTGGTTTTGGGGGGTTTTTTGTGGTATCTGGTGAGGTGGGGAGTGTCATCTCTTAGTTTTGGACATCCTTGGGAAGGCATTGGGAAATGTCTGTTGTGCTAGAGAGAACCTCTGTTGAAAAGACTTGTTATTTGTGACTCTTCTAGCAGTCTGGCACAGCTTTCATTCACTTACCTTCTCCAGCACCTCTGCATGGCCTGAAAATTAGTCTTACTGAAATGGAGGGTTTTTTTCTGGTACCAAATCTTGGTTTAAACACATTTGTAAAGAGAATGTTATTGTTTGGCTTATTTCTTTGAGGAATTCTGTGCAGTCAGGGCTTCATGGAAAGTCCTAAGATCAGCAGCAGCATTTAGTAGGTAGAGTGTAATGATGCACAGGAAAGTAGCTTGTGCTCCACCTTGGTACAGCTTCAGCATTGAAAATCAGGTCTGGAATTTTTAGTCTTGCACTGAGGGCAAGGGTCATCAAAATCAAGTTTTTGTACATATCTGAGAGAAATAGAATTATATAATAATTACTTTATTCTCTGTTGTGTACAGAAATAGTACATGTGTTGTTTAATTGGATGCTTTGTTAGAAGCTGATGTTGAGAGGACTTTAAGGGATAAGATTGGGAAAGGACTGGAGAAAATGAGTGGGGAAGAATTACAGATGCATTTGTAAGGGAGCTGGTGAAATGGCTTATAAGTTGACAATAATGGGGGCGGGGGGGCGGAATCAGCACATGCAGGGGTCCATGTTGGGAAATACTTGTGGTAAGGTAGTTAAAGAAGTGATTGAGACAGTGGTAAAACTGCATTGAAAGTCCAGGAATGCCATCTGTTCTGGTCATATTTAATAAATTCTGAAGTGTGAAGAAAAGTAAAAAGGCTGATGCATTGTCATGGAGAGATACTTCCACGCTTGCTTTCTCCTCCTCCCAGAGTAGAAAGCGTAAGTACCATTATTAGATGCAGTCACGTTGCATTGCGTTATTCACAAGGGACCAGTTGAAATGCATCTGACCTGAAAGCAAAGGGTGTTCTGTGACGTTCCTTAGCTGCTGTAGAAGCCGGCTGTGTACCCTCCTACCGGACCATCAGAAAGCTGTGACTTCTGAAAAAACATGAAGTCTTTCCTGTGCTGAGCCACTGTGTTGCATCAGAGATGCAAATACTGCCTTGATCCTGGACCTGTAGATGCATAAGTAGCTATTTAGATCTTGCCCCTGAACCATATGTTCTATTCTTTGAAAAGCCAGCATACATTGTAAAGGTCAAACTTAATATACTTGTGTTAACATACTCTACTAGAAAGCTGTTTTCACCTGAGCGTTAACAGGTTCATGATCAGAGACCTCCAGTTTTGTAGTCTGCGAAAGAGGTTGCACATTATCGCAGCTGTGTCAGGGTCTACAACTACGATAGGGTTTCTGCTAAATTGTTGTGGAAAAATCAGTAAGTCTCAGATGCTACTGTATACAAAGTCAGTGAAAGAGGAAGTTCCTGAAGACTTGTAAGCAAAGGTTGATCAGATGCATCTTCACTGGTAGGAAATTGCAATGTGTTTATGAGCTCGTGAAGATGACTGTTTGTCAAACTATGTATTTAAAGATTAAAGTTTCTAGGATAGACAAAAATACTTTTCTTTAGACAGGTTTTTTTTTTCTTATATTAAAATATATAATAAACAGCATATAATAAACCTGTTTATGAAAAATATACTTTTTAATTATTGGAATCAAAGAAAGGTGTGAAAACAAAACTAGTATTTCAGCGGCAAATGTTTGCAGTCTTATTTTTTAGGATGGTAGTTCAAGTAGTCTGGGGGACATCTTTTTAAGTAATGAAGAATCCAACTATAGATGGATTACAATATTTTCAGCTTATCTGGAAGTTTGACTCAATACTTTTTCCACTTTGAGAAACCCATTAAAAGCTAAAAAAGCAGGAACTTTTTTTTTTTCTTCCTCCTTCAAGTATCTTTCATCTCTTCTCTCTCTTCATGTCTCTCATGTGAGAAAAGGCTGAGGGAGCTGGGACTGTTCAGCCTGGAGAAGAGAAGGCTCCGGGGGCATCTCATCAATACATACAAATACCTGTNACAAAAATACTTTTCTTTAGACAGGTTTTTTTTTTCTTATATTAAAATATATAATAAACAGCATATAATAAACCTGTTTATGAAAAATATACTTTTTAATTATTGGAATCAAAGAAAGGTGTGAAAACAAAACTAGTATTTCAGCGGCAAATGTTTGCAGTCTTATTTTTTAGGATGGTAGTTCAAGTAGTCTGGGGGACATCTTTTTAAGTAATGAAGAATCCAACTATAGATGGATTACAATATTTTCAGCTTATCTGGAAGTTTGACTCAATACTTTTTCCACTTTGAGAAACCCATTAAAAGCTAAAAAAGCAGGAACTTTTTTTTTTTCTTCCTCCTTCAAGTATCTTTCATCTCTTCTCTCTCTTCATGCCTCTCATGTGAGGAAAGGCTGAGGGAGCTGGGACTGTTCAGCCTGGAGAAGTGAAGGCTCTGGGGGCATCTCATCAATAAATACAAATACCTGCGGGGAGGGCACAAAGACAGATCCAGGCTCTTTTCAGTGGTGCCCAGTGAAGGACCAGAGGCAGTGGGCCCAAACTGAAATGCAGGAGGTTCCCTCTGAACATCAGAAAACATTCTTTCACCATGAGGGTGACTGAGCNCAGTCTTATTTTTTAGGATGGTAGTTCAAGTAGTCTGGGGGACATCTTTTTAAGTAATGAAGAATCCAACTATAGACTGTTCTGTAACCTTACAATATTTTCAGCTTATCTAGAAGTTTGACTCAATACTTTTTCCACTTTGAGAAACCCATTAAAAGCTAAAAAAGCAGGAACTTTTTTTTTCTTCCTCCTTCAAGTATCTTTCATCTCTTCTCTCTCTTCATGCCTCTCATGTGAGGAAAGGCTGAGGGAGCTGGGACTGTTCAGCCTGGAGAAGTGAAGGCTCTGGGGGCATCTCATCAATAAATACAAATACCTGCGGGGAGGGCACAAAGACAGATCCAGGCTCTTTTCAGTGGTGCCCAGTGAAGGACCAGAGGCAGTGGGCCCAAACTGAAATGCAGGAGGTTCCCTCTGAACATCAGAAAACATTCTTTCACCATGAGGGTGACTGAGCGCTGACACGTTTCCCAGAGAGGTTGTGGAGTCTGCATCCTTGGAGACATTGAAATGCTGTCTAGACATGGTCCTGGGCAACCAGATCTTGGGAAGGGAGTTGGACCAGATGACATCCAGAGGTCCCATCCAACCTCACCTGCTCTATGATTAGTCTAATAATGTATTAATAATGTATTAATAAAGATCTCCCAGTTTGGAGAGAGGGCGGAGGTGGGATATGAGTGCAGATTATAAAATGCTGTGGATGGTGGATAAGCTCAGTGCATACCCTTTGTTCAAATCCTACTAATTCTGAGGAGAATTGGAGGGTGCTCTGGTACTAGTAAGAGATCAGTATAAAATAAATAAAAATGTCAACTCAAACAGGGGAACCACTTAGTGACTACAGCCACTTAAATACATGAGAATTTTCTGTTTGCTTGCTCTTGAGTTGAGGTTTGCTTGTAACTTTTTAGGTTTGTACTTTTTTTAATAAAGAAGGACTGTTTGGGCTGCTTTTGAGTGTTAGTGAGCCATGTACTAGCACACTATAACCACTGGAAAGAATTTGAACTATTTAGGAAGAAAGGGCATTTTAGTTGAGATTTGGTGGCCTGATTAGGGAGTTTTCTTGCATTTTTTTCTTTCATTGACGTTACTGGTATATGGAAAGATGGACACAGAAATAGCTGTGCAGTAGCAGGTTGTCAGTAGAACTCGTTGGCTGTTGTTTCCCAGACTGCTTACCTGGGGAGGAGGCAGAGGGGACCTTGAACCCAGGGAGGTAGAAGGGTTATTAGTTTGGAATTCAGGAAACTGCACATTGATAGTTATTTGGCACAACAGAATCATGCGAATGATATTGGTCACATTGGGCCATAGTGGTAAGCCCATGATTTTCAATGCCTGTTGTGATAACAGAGGAACTAGATGTATATTTCTCACAGAAGAGCTGTTTCAAATGTGTTACCTGTTAATAAAATGTAACATAAAACTCTAGGGCTTTTTAAAATGAAATATTATAAAATTAAATATCCCTATCTTAAAGGCAAATTAGGTATCTTTGTATATTTACAAAGAGATATAAAAGTTAATTTGATAATTGCCATTGTTGAGGTAACTGGAATTTTTCAGTTTAAATTTAGTAGCTTGCTGCGTTGCTCCACAAAGTGGACTTTAATTAAATTTATGCATTTCTCAGTGAGAACTTACTGAACTTGTCAGGTTGCTCTGATATAGCAGATGGCTTCGTTTCCCAAGTAAATGGAAAAAGGCAGATTCTGAATATCACTTATACAGAGGATACTCACATACTCATGTACTTTGAAAGTTAAGGGTCTTGAGGACAAACCTACTGGTCCTAACCTTGATGAGCTGCAGGCTGGTTTCATTGAACTTGTGCTCCCATTTAAATGCTTACTGAAATATGCTAAGTAGGTGTAATTCCAAGACCAATGTCTCGTTATGACCAGTTGAGTTGTTATTGCTGTGTACCTCTGAGGATCAAGCCTGAAAAATGTAGGACTAGAAGAGAGAAAATGGGACTTTGGAAGGTATCAGCTCTTGCAGGGAGTGTGGCGTAACGTCATTGCCAAACGGCTGTGGCGCTGCCGTAAGCGGTCGTAATAGCGGCAGTACTGAAGTGCAGTTTAATCAGTAATCAGGGGTACGGCACTGTACGTTTTCAGTCTGATAACATTCTCTTCATCCTGCCTACTCCGTCGGTAGGTAGCTTATGTCTTTAAAGAGGGAACCGTGTTTTATTCTGTACTTTCTTAGTGTAATTGTGATAAGAGATAGCGAATAGATAATGCCTGAGCTGGCATTGGTTGTTAACATGGGAGATTTAAGACCAAATAAGGTAAAGTTGTGTTTTAGCTTTCCTGAGTGTGACTCACAGAATTAAATGTATATTCAGCCAGTTTTTGGAGGTTTTGGGGGTTTTTCTTGCATTTTTCAGCATCAGTCAGTCTTACTAGTTATGCTGAATTCTTCATCCCGTTAATGCAGATAGATTTGGTAAGTTGTATTTCACTTTCACAATATATGAATACTGATGGAGTAATCCTTAAAAGTGTAGTTTATGTTTGCGGGCATAAATCCGTTGTGTATCTTTAATATTTTTTTTTTATTTCCTATAACCCAGGTATTTTACTCTTTAACAGACTTTAATCAGGAAAAAAAATTAAACAATTAATTGTTTACTGTTTTTAAAGCTGTGGGGAAAATATCTTTTCAGTATCCTAGTAAGTATATTTCTAGTAACTAAGATTATTCACAAGTGTAATGATTGTTTCAGGTTACCTGTCTAACTTTTATAAATTTTGTATTAACTAATATTAGTTCAATTCCTTCTTAAGTCAATAATTTTAAAAAGAGAATGGGAGTCTTTTTGTAATGTTACCTACCGAGCCTGCATTCATTAGATTATTTTTCTGACTTAAGAGGCCTGTGCATAGCTGGTTGCTTGTGATGAAGGAATTTGTAAAAAGCTTCTAAAGCGTGAGTAAAAGGAATTTTCTCCTCCCCTTCCTCCGTAGTGTTCAGTGTGGATTGCAGCACAGTCGAATGTCCTCCTGTTCAGCAAGTTGTTTGCCCACTGGATAGCTATGAAACCCAAGTCAGGCTGACGGCGGATGGCTGCTGTACCCTGCCCACAAGGTTGGTTGCTGTCTTGATGACTGCGTATTTTTAACTTGTTCTCTACAATCAAGTACTATAAATACAGGATAACGATGCAAACTTCTGTGGCAATAAATGTTAATACAGAACAAAAGATATATTAAGTATGTTAAAGGTACATCAGGCTGATAAAAAGATTTCGTATTTCTGAAGCAGAAGAAAATTCTTTTCAGTGCAAATGCATGAAGCTCACTTTTGCTAAAATTATTTTGAGGGGTTTGTGCTTCTAGATCGACTTTTTTTTTTTTCCAATGTATTCAATTAATTTTACAAAAATACGTTAGAGAAACTTTTGAATGTCTTTGATGGTAAGGAATTAAATTATGGAGATGGCAGAAATGCCGGAGAAAATCTCACCTAGTTAAAGAAAAAACAAAAAGGTATTTTTGGTAAGCGGAAGACAACTCAAAGAAGCTGAAAGATGGTGGCTATCAGAAACTGTAGGAAAACAGAAGTTTCAAATACTTACTTCCATTTTAATTCTCTTGTTGTTCAAGTAGGTATAATTTATCACAATTCAGAAAAATAAGACAATCTGGAGTTGGTTTTGTTCCAAAACTCTGCATCACTGTTTCAGCTTCTGTTTTTACCACGAACTTCCAAAAACCTGATTCAGCAATATGCCCAATAAATATGAATTCAAGCAAAAAAGTGCCATCACTGAATATATTTTACACAAAATGAAAATATTTCTTGTAGATGTAACTGGTAGGTTTATTTGGTGTGAAGGTCTTTGCACCTTACAGTATTGCTATATTCTCAACTCTGTGTGAGATTGTAAAAGAGTGATAAACTTACAAAGAATTCAGAAAGTAGAAGATGGCAGGAGTTATGTAATGAATCAGGGATCTTTCCTCTTAGGTAACTTTTGGGTACACGCTTAATTTGGTGACTTCTTTGAAATTGTTGTTTCCATGAAATATGAGGGTCTCCAGCTGCATGGAGAGTTAAAAATATATCTATTAAAAAAAAAAAAAAAAGACAGTAAAAGAGATGTGAAGAACTTCATGTAGTGCAGTAATCCTGACTACTAAAATTTAAAAATACATTTCTAAATGTGACAAATTTTATTTGTAATTGTTGAATACACATAGTAGTCTGCTACTTAAAAAAATACTTACTATCCTTACTCAGTGAATGCTACAGGCATTCTTTCCTTCAAAGTTGTTGTTTTCTTTGTTTGTTTTCTGAGTTTTGGACAAGAACATGGTAGGGATTCTTAGTAGCCTCCCTTTATTATGTAACATATTCTTATTAACCTTCCTAGGTATTACAAAAATTCTCTATTAGTTGAGAGCTGACCTGGCTAGTTGAGATTGCACAGGAAGCTGTAGATTTTAACTAGCCATTGTACTGGCATTGCTGAACAACTCAGCATGTTCAAGACAACCAGAATTAAATGCTACTAAGGACTCTATTCGGAAAGATAGATTATAAAATCAAAGAAGCAATCTCAGATTAAAATTTCATCAGTTTCTAGGTTAGATCAATACTCAAGCTTTGACACAATAGAAAACTTAAGTAATGGTAGATTTTTATTTCCAAATTTGTTTCAGCTTGGTGGGTTAAAAAGTGATAAATAGGCCAAATTATTTTTGTTTCCCAGAAGTAAAATTGGGCTCTGTTTCTGCAGTCCAATATAAACTGTGGTTTGATTTTCTTTTTTTTTTATTGCTTGGGTGGAGGGAATGAAAAATATCCGCTTTATTCTTTGTAGATGATAACTTAAGTGTTCCTTCTATCAAGGAACACAGAGTACCAAGAAAATAAAACTTAATTTACTTTAGAAAATATTTCCAACTGATCGTTTTTCTTATTCTAGCACACCCATGGGAACTGATCTTAAATAAAACACCTAGAGCAAGTACGTCCTTAAAAGAATCTTTTTTCTCTCTTTGACAATGTTTAAAAACAAAAGCAGTTGGTTTGCTGTGTGTTAACTGATGTCTGAAACGTACTTGTACATGTGCGTGGTACTTAAGTGACAAAACCAGTATTCCCATCTCCTGCACGCAGAGACCCCAATTGTGCAAGCAGCCTTAGAGTGTGAATTATTAGATAATTATGAATTGCACTGAAACCTCTGAGAAATCAGATTGCTGGGCATTACTGGGGTCAGAGTTTAACAAGGGATCAGAGCTGGGATAGATGAGGTCTTAGCTCCTGGAGACTTATGATCAGATTAGAATTTCTGAGGTGTTTTTGTGTTAATATCTCTGTCTTCCTTGATGTATTAAACTGCAAAAAACTATAATTAGCATAACCTAGTCTAAATCTGCAGGCAGGTTGAAACAATTATAAGTGTCTTATACTCCTTCATTAATTTTTAATTTTGTGGCTCAGTCTATGCTGCTGTACATAGTTATTATGTGGGTTACTAGAGGTTTGGATTGCCTTAGTTCAGCCAAAGCAATAATGCCCTTTTTAATAGAGTAGGTAAGAAGGAAAGAAAAGCTGAATCTGGCAGCAATGAGATCATATAGATGCTTTACATGCTGTGTGCCTGCTAGAAATGTATTTAGTTATTGAGGTTTTAAGATACTGCTGTGCTGCTTAAAGAAGACAGTGCCACAGTCGTCATTCACGTGCTGTAGGTAAAGGTGTTACTTCAAGGGGGGAATAAAGGAACACAGCCACGAGGATGATCAGAAAAGAAAGATTAGATGAAGGTTAGAAGGAAGAGAAGTATATGCATGAGAAGAGAGAGATCAGAAAGGGAAACTAAGTTCAGTTACTTGGAACATGAAAGTCAAACCATTTAAATTCAGATTCAGTCTTTCCCCAGATTTGATGAAACATTGGAGCTTTATATTTGAAGCCTCTATCCCACATGAGATTTGTATTTCAAAACTATAGAAGAAGTCAAATAAAGTGCAGATTTATGAATGAATGACTACACTGGGAAAAGGGGATGATCTTCCTTAATTCTGTAATTTCTTACTAAACTCATTATGAAAAATTAACATTGCATTGACTGTGATTCAGTTTAGAATCGCCATAAATCCGTATCATATCTCTTTTTAATCATTAGAATGAAGTTCAAAAGAAGTGGCACTGTATGTTTTAATGTACACTTGAGAATAATTTATTAAAAGCAAAGAGATAGCATTTCATAAGGTCATAGTCTTTAGACTTCATGAAACTACTTTTGTTAAAATTATGGACTTTTCCCAAGAAATTACAATTATTTGTTTCATTTACTGCTGCTAAAACAAAGGCTTAATACCGGCAGAACCAGAGAGGCATCAAGGAGAGTATCACGATGAAGGATGGACGGCACGTCACTGACTGAGTTAACATGTATCTGACAACTTCACATCCAGCAGGACCAGGCTGACTTCTGTCCCACGTCTTGTTCTTGGCTGGTTTCTTGGTTGTAATATGCTAGGAAAACAGAGATCCTCAAGTCTGGTGTTAAGCCGGCATTTGTTTTATGAGTGAGCTCTTGAATGCATATTCATAATATTGAAAACTCCCCTAGCAATGCCAGGGGGAAAGTGGGAAGAGTAAATAAACATCTGATGCCATAAGTTCTTGTACTTGCGTTCACTCAGAGGTTACGTTTAGTTTCCCACCGATTTCTAATGCAATACTGCAAACACAACCACCTACTGGTTGGCATGAATATCAAAATACCAGCTGCTTCAGCTCTCGTGACGTGAAACACTTACCTTGAATTTCCAGCTATTACGTTAGGAAAGCTAAATGATACATCTGTCTCTGGTTTTGGGAAAGATGCTCTCTTCTCCGGGGAGCTTATCAACTTAAAACTATTAAAGCTCTTAAGAGCTTGTTACTATGTTTCTCTTCTGTTACAAAGCTAAATGAAGGGATGATCAATATGAAGTGTCCAGAAGCCATTATCTTTGGATGTATCCAAACTTTGTCGTGAATGAATTTTCTTCAGATTTTCACATCCCTTTGAGAATATTTTTGTAAGTGTAAAAATCTCTATCAAAATCTGTTTAATTTTTTATCTATGAAGAATGGACTGTAACAACAGGAGCTGATGTCAGTGATTAGTGTTGGCTTATATCTTTATTGCTAACATGGTTTTGTACATTTTTCGTAGGATTATATACAAAGCAGTAAATGGCATGTTTGGATAGCTTTACACCAAATATTTTTTTATTATCTTTTTTCTTTCTGGCTTCTCTCTTTACTAGGATCATTTGTAAATTTAGTTTTTATTAGGTCTCCTCTCCTTGCTCTACTTTTATCCCCCTACTTCTGTGCTGTTTTCCCTTCATGTAATCCAAGTATAGTCTTTTTTTTTTTTTCCCCTCCAGTTTCCATTCTCCCTGCTTTTGCCTCTTACAAATCTTGGAACTTCAAGATCCATTCAGTGCTCTGTTATCATTAAGATTTTTTTCTTTTTTTTTTTTCCTTCCTCCAGCTATTCTTGGTCAGACTTTTGATAAAACCAAATAAATCAAGAAAATTCTAGAGAAGCGGAAATATATTAGTACTGTGCCAATATTAAAAAGAACAAAACCTAAGTAATTAAAGCCTGGTTATCTTGACATCAGTTCTGAGAAGACTAGTGGGAAAACTGAGAGGATTGAAATGAGGAGGAATAAAGCATGCAATTATAGCTGAAAGCAACCAATGTTGCTTTGATTAGGGGCAGTTTTATGAAACTTGTTTTTTGTCTTTTGAAGATACTAAGCTTGCCTTAAAAATCTGACTATCAGAGCACCTTCTTTCTCAATTTCTGTCTTCTGTAGTCACCAGTCCTTTGCCTTGTATTGGATTCCAGCCTTAAAAAAAAAAATACAGAGCTTTTTAACTACTAATACTGTCTCACAAGATTTACTTTTACAAAAGGGAAATGTAACCTTTTCCCCAAATTACTTTAACGTTGAAGAAAAACATTTCCTATACCCTTCCTTCCCCGGATTTTGGAATTGAATCAGCGTTGTGGTCCTTTACCTCCTGAGGTGCACTTCTGCAGCATGCACGTGCTGGCTTGTATATCTTGCTGGTAATATAGGATATACTAATGTCCTTTGGAGAGGTGAGAAGCATCCAGGAGTATGTTCCCTAAATCATAATACTAAGTTTGCTTGACAGAAGCCTGAATATGTTCTAGATCCGAAAAAATCAGAAATAATTATGTTTGTCCACCAAAATCTCCTGTGGTTTATTTTGTGTCTGAGTCTCAGCTTTAAAAAAGCAGTTTCAAGGTTGTGGTGGGAGAAGGAAGAAGAACACAGATCTAAATGAAGCCTAGCAGAAGCAGATAACAAGTTACAGAAAGACAGAAACTTTAAGAGCAGTGAACTGTTTAATAAATTTAAACAAACCAGGAATACGACAATTATTTCACGTATCAGAAGAGTGAAGAGCAGCTTTTTACAGATACAGTCTTGAGCTTTTGGAGCCCAAAAGACACAGGCTTGAGGGAATGAGGGAATGAAGACTCCTTGAATCGGACCATTTCTCTATGGCTCGGTTACAGCTAGCTGGATGGTACTGCAAATGCAAAACTCTCACTTGGCTCAAGTAACATGGAGGAGTAGGAGTAAATATTTATTGTTTAGAAGAAAACCTCTGAAAAAGTTTCTTAAATGAATTAGTCACAGAACCTTTTTTTTCCTTGTTTGAATAGTCTTTTCCCTGTTGATTTTTCTTTATATGTGGCTAAAATGTCTCAATCTGGAGCTGCTGTGAACGGCAATGCCACAGTTTGGTCTGCAGTATGGTGAAGAAGTGAAAGGTATTTGACCAGCAAAAATGTTAGTTCTCTGGATAGTGTAGTAAAATAACGTTTTACATTTGCAATCACCTACTCAGTCCTCTTGGAGGGACGATTTATATGTGCATTTTGTTTTCCCCAAACATAAAGCTTTACTCAGAAAACAGCCCAGCTAACCCCTTCCCATACACACAGTTCTTAAATACTTACATATTTACATAGCTCAATAAATGAGTAATACTTTGATGTAGTAGCAAATCATTTATTTACCCAAAGTTTATGTTAAGCTATATTTGGATAGAAATTGAATACAACTTAGAACAGTACAAAAACAGATTTTATTATAATATTTAAGTAAAATTACCTTCCAGGGGAGGAAATAGTAGGGAAAAAAAGAGTAAATTTACAAAACATGTTTCACTTCAATAATAATCTAGTAAATTAAGAAAACACACTTTTGTATCTGTCCTGTACTAAAATATTTTTAACGCGAGTGTGCTTTATTTAGCATTTCTAAAGACATTAAGGAATAGTAGTGGTTTATATTATAGTCTATACATTTTGTATACCATTATTGATTTGGTTTTGATTCCAAAGGAAGAAATTGCCTGTTTTATTATTTGTAGTCTTTTCTTTCTAATAGAATTTTGTGCTGTCTTAGGCACAATATAGATGCTACTTGAGAAAGTCATTGTTGGCAGTTTCACTTTTATTTTTCAGAAAACTTGTAGATATCAGTTAAGTCAACCATGCTGTCTTTTCATGTTAGTGAACTGAAACAGAGGCCCTGTGGCAGCTGTTGATGCAAAAATGACACCTCTTCAGAGGTCTTTTAAATTTATTTATGATTTTGTTATCCTTCTGGATTGCTTTAGCTGGTAAGCAAGGGCTTCTAATGTACTTTATCCCCTTTTATGACACTTGGACCTGTTGTGTTTGTATCATCTATTGTGTCCGCAACCTGTCACAGCATTAGACCTACCAGCCAATGTTCTGTGTTTCATTTTACAGCGTGTCTAGGGAATCCTAGTGGCAGCTACACATAAACCAGCACAGTTCTTTTCTTCTCATTTTATGGCAGCCACCAGAATCTGATAGCATCTGTAGAGATGCCCTCTGAGTCCCTGATTACCTTTGCATCTGGCCCGCTCAATAGAAGAGGTAGAGTACACCCTTACTGATCATTCTTCTTAGCTGCTTGGCTGGGCCAGATCTTTTCTACGTTGTTCCCTATCAAAATATGACGTGATTCTTGCATGTTTCTCTAGATTCTTTTCTTAGATCTTCCTGTCTTTGGAAGACCTTAATTTTATGATGCATTGTTTGGATGTTCAGTATGGGATTCACCACTTCATTTTTTCAAACCTTCTGTAGAGGACAGTCGTGATTTTTCAGGAGGTCTAACTTTTCTCTTTTCCTCCTCTACCAGTCACCTCTCTTAAGCAACTTTTGCTGATACAGAGGTCTCCCTTGTATTTGTTCTAGAATTTTAGATCCTTCTCCTCCACCCATCTCATCTTCAAGAAATGATATCCAAGAGAAAGTGATTGTGGATCCCAGTTTTTGTTAAAGGAAAGTTCAGCTGGAACTGGTAAGACCAAATGCAAATCCAAGCACCTGTATCTTCCTAAAATTTCTGTTCAGGGCTTGACTTCTGAGTAACCTGGGTAGGTGGACCAAAGGTCTAACCAAAGCATGGTAAGGATTCTACAGAAGCTTTGTTATGCCTTCAGTTCTTTCATCAGCATCTTAGAAACTCTGGTTTCTAGCTATCATGGCCAACTTGCTCGAATTGTTCCTCCTGTACTTTAACTCTAGCAGACCACTTTGCCATCTCAAGTACATCTGATGGTCCAGTACCATGGTGGTGTAACATTTGTTGAATTGGAGACTCTGTTGCAGAGGCAGGTTTTGTATCAAAGGAAAGCTCCGCATTGATGCCAGTTGAACCTATTGCATGTCAAGCTGAGGCTTGCAATAGGGTTTTGTTTGTTTTAACAGTTGATGGAAAGGCTAAATAGAACACTGTAATTTTGTGAAGTTTCATAATATCTGGAAATAAATGTTTAGGCATTTTAATGTATTTTAGTCTTTAAAGAGAAATTCTCACAAGTTAGGAAACAGCAAATATTTTTCCCCAGGAAAACCATTTTTCTTCATTCAGGTCTGCATATTCCGTCCTGTTTACAGACTGCACTGTACTGGATATCCACAAAGAGCAAGGATAGAAGGGCATGTGAAGGTGCCTCATGCTCCATGCCCATCTTCTCCATGTTGGTCTTCCAGGAGATGTAATGAATTGCTGAATTCGAAGTTCAGGCAGTCCCCTTCTTCCTCCCTTACTACAGCTGCCTCTGCAATTCCTAGATGTTCTCAGTGTGATAACAGTTATTGCTGCCTTGGTGTCCAGCCTCACAATGTGGGTTATTTTGGCAAGCAACCATATTTTCCTGAAGTCCATAAATGAGAAAAAGATAAAGGGGTTTTGTGTTGTGGGGTTTTTTAGGTTTTGTTTTGTTGTTTTGTTTTGGTTTTTTTTTAAAGCCATCTCAATAAAACTTGAACAGAAGCTCTTGAAACAAGACATTTCTGGTCTGGAGCCTGATGGCTGACTTCTGACTGTCAGAGACCTCTAACAAAGAAAGGAAACATGAGAATGTTTTCAGAAGAAATAGCATGTGAATGTTCTGCAAAAGAAGCTGTAAGACATTGTAAATATAGGGGTCCCTGCTTACATCTTTTATAAGATCAGCTTTTTACACCTGTGTTGTATAAGTTAAAAATACACATCCGTGCTCTTCCACCAACTCCTAGGAAGTACTGAATTGCAAAACTTTTCAAGACAATGCTACCTAAAAGAAGGAGCATATTTCCTATAAGCAAAAACAAAAAAATCAACAACCCTAGCATTTCCACAGGAGGAGGAAGTATCAATCATAGTTATGCAAGCAGCTTCCTTTTTTTAATGTATGAGTTTTTACGGAAAAGTATATGTAGTACTTTAATCTATGTGTTTTGTTAATGGTATGTTTACTTCTTTACTGTTAAGAAGAAATTTTAACCCAGATAAATTTAAGTAGCTCTTAATTGTATCTCTTTTAGATGGTGTTTTATGCTTGGAAGTCAAAGGAGATTGTAGTGTTTATAGAATTTGGTTTTGTTTGCATTCTTGACAAGCAAGCTAGTGTTTGAACTCTTTCAATTTATAAGCTCGTAGACATCTTTCTGTTACAAATTTTTGTTTTCACTTGTCAGTCTAAGAATTAGTGTATACCTTGACCACACTGAATATTGCTCATCATCCTCCCCTCAAGACCTCCGACTCTATTTTGTTGCATTTTTTCTACTTACTCAGCTATTAACTTGTTTGGAAATTGAATAGGTGGTTTAGTTCAGAATAATTTCTGACTTGAACAGACAAAGTGCTGTTTGTATCACAGAGATAAATAATGGTTTTGACACTTGTCTTCAAACTCACAACTGTACAGATGCGTAGGGAGACTCATATACATAATAAAAAAATAAGGTTATCACTTGGATGTTTGCATTTTAGAAGGGAAGTACATATGAGAATTTCCCAGCAGTTTCCAACAGTACTTGGAGCAGATGATAATTATCAGATGATAATATCAACACTACTGAGGTTATATCAAAAGAGTTTGAAGTTGTGTTTCCTCTAGAAAATAGGAAACATTGTTTTGGAATTCAGCAGCCACAAATTGCTACTTCCTTTTTTCCTTCTTAAATTATTTAATATTTTAAAAGTAGAACTGAAGGTTGTGGACCATTTAAAAATAATAAGTAGTTTCTCACTACTCTTCCTTGAAATGTCATTGGTGGAATTTCAAGAGTCTTGTTTCTAGAACAGGGTTACGGTTCTTGATACATGATTCCCACTACATGGAATGTTCTCATTAATTGACTGAATTTGTTTGGTTTCAGAAACACTGGGATGTTGGAACAATCTTTTGACCTCACTTTTAAATATAGGCCATAGTAGAAAAAAATCAGAAGCTAAATGATCATCTAATGAGAGGTCATATTTGCCCCTTCTGGACAGTTAGCTTTCTGATGTCTCTCATATGAAAACAGCATGGAGCAGTTCTCAGAGTTTGAGTCAATTTGTCCTTCCTAATCTTGTATGGAATTGCCTGTAGGAGTGTGAGAAAGGTGTTTAATACCACGAATGGCATAGAAAAGTTAAACATGGAATAAGTACTGGGTTTTGTGTTGGTGTGGGGGGTTTTTTCTTTCAAAGAAGAAAGGAGTATTGTGTCCAGTTTTGGGCACCCCAGTACAAGACAGACATGGAACTACTGGAGAGAGTCCAGCAGAGGCCTACAAAGATGATGAGGGGACTGGAGCATCTCTTGTATGAGGAAAGGCTGAGAGAGCTGGGTCTGCTTAGCCTGGAGAAGAGAAGACTGAAGAGGGGATCTCATCAATGTTTATAAATATCTAAAGGACAGGTGTCTAGAGGAAGGTGCCAGACTCTTCTCTGTGGTGCCCAGTGACAGGTCAAGGGGCAACGGGCACAAACTGGAACACAGGAAATTCCATCTGAACATGAGGAAAAAACTTCTTTACTCTGAGGGTGACCAAGCACTGGAACAAGCTGCCCAGAGAGGTTGTGGAGTCTCCTCCTCTGGAGATATTCAAAATCTCCTGGACACAGTCCTGTGCAACCTGCTCTAGGTGATCCTGCTCTAGCAGCAGGGGTTGGACTATAGATGATCTCTAGAGGTCTCTTCCAACCCCTATCAATCTGTGAATCTGTGACATCAACTTAAACAATCAGATAAATTCAAAATAATGTGTTCTGGGGAGATCAGTGGGGTGTTTGCTTTTTTTATTGCTTTTTTTTTAGGGGGGGGTTGATTTGCTTCTGTTGAGTCCCCAGTGGCTTAGTTTGAGGGAGATATGCTATTCAGGAGTAAAAGTTTGGAGTTTCAGGAATATTGAAGTTACTGAATCACTTATAAAACTGTTATTTGTAAGTGATTTTGACTTGAAGTCTTCAGGAATTGTGTTATTTGTAAGTGATTTTGACTTGAAGTCTTCAGGAATTCTTTTATTTGTAAGAGGATCCAATATTTATAATTCCTCATTAAAAAGTAGTGAAATAAAAAAAGAAATAGATTCTTATAGTACCAGATAACTAACATTTGTCTAACATCTTAAGTAGTATCTTATCTTTGGTTTTGAAATGTTTGTTATATTATGAAGGGTGAGGCTGATAAACCTGAGGAAAGAGTAACTGAAGTACATAGTGGTAAAAGATGAAGAGATCCTCAACAGAGTAAAACATAAGCTGGTGCAGTAAAATAGGAGAAAAATGAAGAGTTGGACTGGTTCATATTGTGTAATATTTCATATGCTGATGAATTCAAAAGGCTCTATACATATATCAGTGTGCTTGAAAAAAATCAGTGGCTGTATGCCTACTGGTTCCATGATGTGACTCTTTTGTGACTGTCCTCTTTTCCCATCTCATCCCTCTGGGAAGCAGAGCAGTTGATTAACCATTAGTCAAAGAATGAAATCAAGCCTTTTAATCAAACGAACTCTTTGGATTCTAATAAGCCTTGGAAAGATGGTAATCTACTTGATGTAAATGCTGATTTTATGACTTTTTTTCCCTTGCTTAACATCTGTTTGCTATTCCCTAATGCTGCTAATATGTAAAAGATGCACAAAACCCATTCCCTTTCACAGTATCTTTAATTAAAAGCTAGATCATTCCCTTTTGTAATATTTGAGTGTCCCCTGTGTATAAAGATTACTATACTCATGGAAAAATGCACTATTATATTGGGTATGTGTTTGTAACAACATCTAGAATTTTAGAAGTGAGTTCTTACTTGGGAGTGCACTAGGTTTGTTTTCTCAATAAGTAAACATTTTGGAGAATTATAATAGGAAGAACTTCCATGTGAGTCAGTTCATATAGAAGTGATACAAATCTTTCGAGCATTTGGAAATGGTCCGACAATAAGTGTTATATGCAACTTCCACAGTTCTTCTGCCATCTCTTTCTACAGGTTTATTGTTGATCCCCAAAATAAAATACAAAAGGCTTTCCAGAAAAGAGGACTATTTTCATTGCTGACTTGCTTATACATATATTTAAAACTGAAAATGCAAAATGTATAAAACAGTGACCCTGAACTTGTGGGTGAAAACTCTCCAGTCTGTATGTCTGAAGATTTAGGAAAATTGAAGCTGAACTTCTTGGGTGAAGGTGTCCCAGGCTTTGTCTTTGCCTGCAATGTCTGTGTAGGAGTGGAGTTTATCTTTTCTAAGGCTAGCATTTGGTTGATTCCTTAAGCCTGACCAATTTAAACCTCATCATCTTGTCTGCTTAACTCTTGTCATGACTTCAAGTGCAAGTAGCGTGGACATAATCCTTCACTGATTTCATGAGATTGCTATGTTAATATTTCATTTTGCTGTATCGTCATCTCTTATACCCTATGCTTGATGATAGGGAGGGTCTTGCATTTAATCTCTCTTCCTTGCCATCAAGCTTTGGTAATGCTGAGAATTGTCATCTGAAAATTCCTTATTTTACAGTATCCTTAAGCATTCATATTGTTAACGGATCTGTGGGAGTTACTTTTAGGTAACATAAGTGCTACTAGTGTTAATGCAAATTATATTAGATTCCTGCAAGGGAAAAAAGGAGGACCGTGATAAAATCTCCACAGGAATGTGATGTATGTTTCAGGAATGCTTTTCTCTGGTTTCAGTGCTTCAGACTTAATTTTGTTTGATCCTCAAAATAAATATCCCTCTCCTCAGCACACCCCCACCCCAATCTTCCCATTCACTGATACTAAATCTTTTTTTCCAGGGTGCCTGTTCTTATTTCCATAGCCATTATGTCTTGTGCCTGGAGAACTCTTTTGATCCTACCATCAAAACAGCTTTTCTGAGCCTAACCAAACCCTTCTCTCTTTTCATCTGTTTAATAACAGAAGTAAACGAACCAAGATAATTAAGTTTTAAATAAAAATTGTCATTTACAAGTATTCGGTTTGATTTCTTTTTTTTTTCATCTTCCTTTTTGCACTTTTGGTGACATAAAGGAAAAAGGATAATGATGATATAAAAGAAGAAAAAAAAAAAAAACAAACCAAAAAAAAACAACCAAGGAAACCCCCACCAACTGAACAAAAAAGCCCCCTACAAAACACAAACCCCTCAAACGTAGAAGAAA
This sequence comes from Aramus guarauna, assembly GCA_013400195.1. Taxonomy (NCBI): domain Eukaryota; kingdom Metazoa; phylum Chordata; class Aves; order Gruiformes; family Aramidae; genus Aramus; species Aramus guarauna. The sequence goes on along the minus strand of VXBL01010531.1, from coordinate 1,178,416 downwards.
CAAATAATGAAATTATTTCTTTTTTAAAGAACTTAAAAACTGAAATTAAACATCAGGCCATTTATATTACTAAAGCTGTTACCTTCCTCAATCTGTAAAGCATCAGTTAATGAATATTTTCTTGTTTCCGCTTCTTTATATAATAGTTTCCCTTGCTCAGTTGTTGAGATTTCAAGGTTTATTGCTGTTATTACTTTTTTTTTTTTTAATCTGAAGAATTGGAGACAATTGCTGTTACTAGTCACATACAGTTGATTCTGTGTTTTCAAAATTTCAGTACAGCTGACTTCTTAATTGGGATTCTTGGTTCCTTCCAGGCTATCCCACCACCTTTTCAGGCTGAACTCCACAAAGTCTCTTGCATGACTGTTTGATTCTCCTGTTTTTTCTTTCTGGGCCATCTGGTTAGGGGACACTGTACTGTCTTACAGGACTGTTCTTCCTTGTTAGAAGGACACATTCTTCTTGAGTGCTGCTTGACGTGACTTGAGAGCTGTTATGGTATAACATCCCAAGAGACGTGTTTCCTTAGAGCCTTTGCTAATAAGGTGTGCAAGGGGCAGATACTGAGTACCAGCCTGTCAGTACATTGAGTACGGACCTCCTTTAATCTTGGATCTTTGGATGCCACCGTGCTGTTTGATGTTGCAGTGGTGTCACTGCAGGCTATGTAAAGAGCGAAGGGTCTAAAGTTGTCTTCTCTCTGGGAAAGTTTCCTTGTAGAAACTTCTGCTCTATCTGTTTTCCTTGGCCAAGTTACAGTTATAGAGGGAGCAGGTCAGAAGCAACAGTGTGCCTTCCTAATCAGCAGCCTGAACTGCTAAATTTTATAGAAATTACTTTGAGAAGGACCATGGCCGCTATCAACAGGCTTCAAGTTACAGTGTCTGCTAAACTTCAAGCCTAACGCTCAGTACCAAGGCTAAGGTACACCCTGCAGGTGGATAGCTGCCTGTGACAGAGAACAGAGCTGGACTACAACTTCTCTTCCATCTGTCCCTCTGCTCCAAAAGGCACTGCAGAAAAATCTAGTACTATAAAGCTCATTTTGCTCTCATAGTGAGAATGGGATCACTTATTCCAATTTTCCAGATGTTGTTGTTTTGGCAGTGCAACAGCCATGCTCAGCTACCAGAATTCCTTCGGTTTCTTCCTGAAAGACTTCTGTCTCCAAAACAATGTTTTCCATGCAAATAGCCTGGATGGTGGTCAAAGGTTTTCCTAGCAGAGCTGGCTGAAAAGAATGCAGACTATTTAAGAGTCCATCTGAGACCATTTGCTACTTTGACATTCTCCTATGCATGGATTATTTTTCAACCAAATGGGAAGTCAATTTATAAAATTTTGGAGCATGGGGTTTTGTTTGCTTATGCTGTGAATGAGTATGCAAAGCTTTGATTACTCTGAATGGGAGGGAGTCTTTCCCGCAGAAAGAAACATTGGCTCCCACCAGTCTTTTAAACATCTTTTTCAGCCTTTCTTCTGGAAGATTGTCCTGCGTTAAGTTAGTTGATCTGGTGGTTTGTGGTTTTTTGCTGTTTGGTTTTGTGTTTTGGTTTGTTTTGGTTTGTTTTTAAAGCGGTTGTGTGGGAAGAAAATGAGAGGGGAAAAGTACAAGTTATTAATCGAATAATTTAATATTCTCCTGCAACTCAAATCAACAATGATAATGAACATGAGGCAAAGAATAGAGAAGATACAGGCACGTCTGAAAAAGCTTATTGTGAAGGCAATAAAACTAAGAGTGGTAATTTCAGCTCATGAGACTTGGAAAATCAAGGTCCACAAGGATTTCCATCAGTATTTCCATCCATTGCCATTTTCCTAGAGGTTATCTGGATGTTGAATATAAGGTGGTTGAAGTGAAACCTAGCATTTTTCTCTTTCAGATTGTGTCGGTACTTTTTTGTTATATATGTTTTTAAAGATATTTTTTTTCTTTCTTCTTTAGTAATATGTAGGTGCTTATTTCTGTGTTTCATCCTTCTCACAAGGGAAAAGCATCTTCCAAAGCAATGTCTGCTAGATAGTTTAGGTTCAAGTTCCCTGAACCTGACAGTGCTAATTGTTCTGGTTTGCTGATTGCTAGTGGTCTTTTCTTTTTTTTTTTTTTTTTTCATTATTCTCCCCAGTAAGTACCTTCCTTTTATTGGGGCAGCAAAAGATGAGATATTAGTGCAGAATTCTGTAAGATTACTTAGAGTCATCTTAAAGGGAAGCTGCTGTCATAAATCCTTTGGGTTTTTTTGTTCCCATGTAGTAAGACCCCTGATGCTATTTCCTTCTACATCTCAGAAGGCAAAGGGCATACAGTAAATAAAATAGATTCCCTCCTTTTCGTATTTACAAGTAAGTTGAGAAGAAAATGTCAAAAGCAAAGGTATGATAAATAAAACTTCAGTTTCTGTTTTTTTTTTTTTTTTTTTTTCTTTAGTTCATTACCTTTTACTGTTATGGTAAGCAGAATATTATCAAAAAATCCTTGAAATGCCGGTTTTAAAACTGTCATTATAATGTAGAATGTATGTGCACACAGAGTTAAATTGCTTCACTGTATCTTGACATGTTTAATGTTATTTGTGAAATGTGATATAATTAATACTGTTTTTTCAAGGACTCATTTATGCCATTGTAGTAACATGCTGCTATAATGCAATATTTTAAGAATCCTTGTCAGAGAGTCTAATACCCATTCTGTGAGATTCCTTGACTTCATTTGTTTTTCTTCTTGCAAATTTCTTTTTGCGTAATACCTTACAGTAGAGAATATAACCATGTTATCTAACACTCATGAGGTTAAAGGGAGAGATATTAAACCCCTGTCTGCTGAGAGGTGGCTCTTCATTCATAGAACCCTGGTCTGAGATGAAATGGGCAATTAATGAAACACACACAGTAGAAGGAGAACCAAACTTTTTATTTTTTAAGCATAAAGAACAAGCAAACTTGTAAGTGCTGATGATGCTTCTTACCAATGGGTGGTTTAATGTGAGGGTTGTCTTGGAATACTTAAAATATTTGGAATAGTTATTAACAAGTGGAGTTCTTACTTTCATTTCTTTAACTCATAATTACAGGATCTTCTGCTCAGTTCTTTTCTACTTTTGAAATTCATGTGAATTTGTAGTATGCTAAATTAATCTACAAGGTTTTTTTACCACAAAAATCTGATTTGCAATTGAAAAATTTAAGTGCAATTCAGCAAAGTGTCTCAGCTATGGTATTTGCATATATCTCTTTGTTCATTTTGTCTTGCTTTTTATTGAATCACTGCTGCTTGTCCCTATAACGTGCCCATTGTTTGGGGCAAGAACTAATGTAAACTTATGAAAAGTCTTAAGCGTTTGACTTTTAAACTGTTACATTAATCATAAAGCAAAGTATCTGGAAACAAACGTGACTATTGTTTAACTGCATTTTCTGTCTTCCAGTTCTTTAGGCTGTTTTCTTAAATAAGCAAATAAATACTACTTACCTGGAGAAAATATTCTTTTTAGAATGATCTCGTCTCTAAAACTAACCACAGTATTAAATATACCTAGCCTCCCACATGATTTGGCATCTTATGTAATTGGATACCCCTCCACAAACTGGGGGCAGCACCATCAAAAACCAAAAGAGAACCTGCAATTATTTTCATTTGGCGTAGATTTAATGATTCTGCATGGTCCTTTCTCTTTAATTATTCCCTATATACAACTGGACATAACATGGTTTCCTAACGAGCACACTCTCCTGATGAATGGGTGCAGTTACTGCTATTAGTGTTCCACTGGTTTTGATTTTTCAGAGAGAATTGGAGGAGGAGCCTAATTTTGCAAGTCAGGAGAATACAATTATTTTCAAACAGTCTGGAGGTACAATTTTCTACATTTTTGCATACAACCCTAGAGGAGCGTTGGTGTTGCACGGTACCACCTTCTTTGCTTGACCAGCAAACAGAGTTCGGATGGTTAAAAAACCCCCCTTAGGTTGATAACCTGTCTTGGTTGTTGGGTTAATAAAAGATGATTCTAAGATACGAATATGCTAACACTGGAACTTGTGCTGCAGCTTTCCATATTCCTCTTGCCTATTCTTTCCCCTTGTACTTGCCTTCATTTATTTATGGGGTTTTCCTTGCTGTTCTTTGGTTTCAGATGCGAGTGTCTCTCTGGTTTATGTGATTTCCCCATGTGCGAGGCAGGCTCCGTTCCCCAGATAGTCTCGCGTGGAGATGGAACACCTGGCAAGTGCTGTGATGTCTTTGAATGTGTCAATGGTACGTGATGCTTTCTCTTGCACCTGGACCGGAGGATTTTATCAGGGGTGGGGGGGGGATGCTGGGCATTTGGTTATTTTTACCATGTTGTCAAGATCTAAGAGAAATCATTTTCTTGAGGCTCATTCAGTAAGAGGAAACTGGAAGTTCTGCTAAAGATACCTAAGTGGGAAACTGTCATTTTTAAGTTGTCATGTTTCTTTAATTTCTAAAGCACTTTTCCCTGTCACCCAGGGAATTACCGTGTTAGCAAGACTCCCTCACTGCATGTTTTTCAGGTGCTGCTTTGCCAGTAGCAAACACTAGAGTCCTCCTAGAAGTGACATTTTTGCTAAGCCCTGCAACTGCTTGTTGCAGTACTGTCAACAAAAGCTTGCTGTTTAGACTGTGGGGTTTGCTTTAAGAAACACTTGCAAAGTAATTTTTAAAATGAATGTACAACCTTTGGAAATTGTACGTCAGTGTAAGAATAGACTGAGTCACATTCTTTGCTTCCCGATGTAAACATTTAGAAAATGTTTAAAAATCTTGAATTTGTCATGCAAGTGACTATCTCTCAGGACTGCTCTATGTTATATATATATGTGTGTGTGTGTGTGTGTATAAACCTGCATATATGGTGAGTTGGGAAGACAGTTAGATATTTGACTATTTGTAGTCAAATAATAGGTAAAAAAATACTCTTGAAGGGTTGCATGCTCAGATAATTTCTGACCATAAAAAAATTACATTTTAGTGCAACATTTACTATTAATATTTATTCAGCAATACTTAGTCTTGTTTAGTGGTGCATGTGTCATATGTTTGAAACAGCGTTTATTTTATGTTCTTCATTGCGTATGCACATGAACATACATATAGAGAGAGGCATTTTCCCAGGAGAATGTTTGTGATATTTACATGTGCTAAAATTTTACATACTCAAATGCTGTTTCAAAAATAATACTTAGTACATAAAATGGGACATGATGTATAAACATTAATTTCTTTCATATGAATAAAAGAATTTCTGTCAGGAAGAATCACAGATTCTTTAGCTTTCAGATTAATTCTTTCACTGTTTGGGATAAGATTGTAGATGCTGTAGAATTACATGCAACTTACCTAATTATTGATTATATACTGCCTGTTGTAGTAAAGTAATATTCATATTCCTTTATTTCATATCCGTGTCATTCTGTTAAAGCATCATTTCTGAACTTGTTTTAACTGTGGCACACCTCGATGCAATGTTTGATTCAGGATTTACTTTAGCAAGAAATGCAGATTTCTGATACCACTTCTTTGCTGGTGTGCAACAGTCTCAACAGGACAAACCACCTGGCTAACATTCCTGTTTCTCTTCAGTCTCCAGGGTATTTCTGGGTATTGCTATCAAAATTGTTGCAGTATATATCATAGGTGTTAGGTGGAACTGCTTAAATTGCCCATTTTTTTGTCCTTAGTCATTTTCATATCCTATTTCCACGGAGGAGTTATATTCATTTTTCATAGTTAACAGTGAATTTGGACTGTCGTAGTACTGTTGCCCTGTGCTTCATTGCCTTATTGCTCACTGTAATTCACTCCAAAGGTTCAACCTGCTGTTGGGTCAGGATTTCTTTTTGCCTCTCAGGCTTCCCCCTTCCTAATCTTCATCTCAGTAGTCTATGAAGGCAGAGTAAATTGGAGGAAAAAAATGGGAGATTTTGAAGGGAAGTTGATATCAGAGAGGGAAGAAGAAATGCCAGATTGGAGGAAAATGACAGTTTGTAGGAAGAGATAATATTTTGTTATATGTCCTTAAAACATCAGTATTAAAACATTACAGGCAAGTATGAAAGCCAATTTTTTACTAAGTTCCTCTTAAAAAAAACCTGAGAAACTTGGGCAGAAAAGTGAAATACTTATAGGTTGTTTGTTGGTTTGTTTGGTTTTTTGGTGTTTTTTTTTTGTGGTTTTTTTTTTTTTAAAGGGCATTTGTCTTTATGCTATTTAATGCTACAATAAGAATATTTAAAATAATGCTGTATGATGTGACTTGAAAACTCTTGAAGTGTATTTAGAAGTGAGAAACTTCCAGGTGCAATTATTAATGATGCATCATTTTGGAAAGCAGAAATAGTTATAAGCCTGAAGATGATAAATATTTTTATCAACAAGCTGAGAGCAACTGTGAAACTACTCATGAGGAGTTCTATATGTGACGCTTGGATTGTGTGGCAGATCATTTGTAAAGAGGACAGAATAGTCATACAGCTTGATCTGCAATGCTTTATAAGTTGGGGGTTTTCAAGTGCATTTCAGGATGGTTAAGTGGTTCTTGTATCAGGAACAAATATTGCAAGCCACATCTCTAAACTCCTACAAAGCTAATTCTGACAAGAACTTACTAGATAAATGTCTACCTCAATGACAAACTGGTGTGTGTGTGTATCCCTACCATTACTTCTGTCAGTTTAAAATGAAGAGGAGGGGAAAAATGTTGTTCATGAAACTGGTAGTTAAATATGATACCCAGTTCTAGTTTCTAGAAGGGTCTTAAAAAGTAGTAAGTGCAGAAGAGATATAGTAGATATTAGTGACAGATGGAGGAAATATCGTGCAGTGATAGGCTTAGATCAACTTCTTCACTTAATTAAAAAAAAATGCCATCAAAGTAACGAGCCAAATCTGTAAGATCTAGGACATGCTGTTCTCAGCAGTGAGGGTGGTTAGCTGTTGGCACAAACTGCCGGGAAGATGCTGAATTCCTTGTCTTTATCCTTTCCAATTAGGATTAGATGCCTTTTTAAAGAGTGTGTTTTAATCAAATGCAACTTAGGGGGTTTATAGATAGTAATTGGGGAAGTTGCATAATCAGTGTTACCAATGAGTTCCACTAGGTACTTGTGTGTTTGAAAACCTCTGAAAACAGGCAAGAGGATGGGATAAAAAGGACATGAGCACAGTCACGTTAGCATCATTTTCTGGCTGTTATAACATCCTGTTAATGTTAGAATTAAATAATTCTAGAGAGGTGGCAGAGAAAAAAGCTGTCCAGAATAATACTGTAGGAAAGAGGTCTGCTCTTGTTGCAGAACAGCATTGGCCAGCGTTGAGGGGGTAGTTAATGAATAAGAGCAGCAAAATACGCGTCATGTAGAGACTCTGCAGTATGCTCTCTTTGTTGTTTGTCAGCGTTTTTGGGATAGATAGTCATCCTTTCACAAACGTTTTTCCTGGATTTAGTGTAAAACTCATTTAGAAGCTCTATGATGCAGCTATATGTTTTGTGTGGCTATCTTTGTTACCGGTACCCACTGTCTCAAACTAGCTTTTGGTTAGTCTGTCTTAGAAAAGTATATTAATCTGCAGTGAGAGAAACTTGTGCAGTAGTCATTCTTTGCAGATTGTGGAGTTGTTCTTGTTCCTGTTTGACTATAAATACAGCAGTAAATCAATCCACTGATCATTGTTTTCATGCTTCAGATTTATATTGGGTGTGGCCTTAAGCTTCCCATCACGTGTAATCTGCTGCTTCTCATAGTTTGTTATATAATTATATAAACATTTTTTATCACCAAAATAATGTTTACTCCCGCTTGGAAACGGTCCTGATATTTCATTTTAATTGGAGCTTGTTGTTAAGTACCTACTGTCTGTGGCTGTTCAATCTTTGTATATGTTGAGCTTCTTTTTGAATTTTTTTTTTTTTTTTCTGCAGGAAATAATTTAGAAAGTGCTGAGAACAACTTTCTCATTGGTTACAAGAAAAAAAATGTGTTACAGAGAGCTGGTGCTCCTGATAGTTCTCTGTGACGTTTTAATCATCATGAATCTCTGCAGAGATCAGATTATTTTAGATAAAACTGTTATATTAACTGGAGACAAAAACCTGTGCTTTTTAAAACACCGCTGTGGTTAAAAGAACTCATCGTTACAATTAATGCACAGTATTACTGTCGTTAGAATGTGGTTCTTGTCCCAAAGGTCAGTCAATTAAAAAGGTCAATTTTAAAGGCATGTATTGATTCCTTTATTCTGAAGGAAAGCAGCTTTGTAAAGAAAATCATTCGGTATTGTTTAAATGGTGGTAAGAACCAGGCCAAAGTTCTCTTTTGATGAAGTTCCTCTGTCACAGTTTATCCAGTATGAGTATCCGGGGCCATCCCAGAGCATACCCTGCCTGGTCTTTGGATGGCAAAACGATAGCTCGGACAACAGTGATGGCCGCAAATTTGTTGTTTCTTGCTCCTTTTCCCTTGTCAGAAGAAAGGGTTTTTTTGTTTAATTTGTAAATTAAACCTTGCAACACTCTGGAGCTGCTGTTGGTAAACAGTGATTTACAAAGCAATAGTGATACAATTTTTGCCAGTCATCTCTGCTTGGAAGACAGCCGGTTGTTTCTCCTAGTCTTACTTCCTTGGTGACCCTCAGGGCAAGCCCCAGGTTGTGCATGTAACAGAAGTTTAGCCTGAAGGAGACAGAGAAGCGTGAATTGCTAAATTTAAATCTCTGGCTGCCATAAAACAGCGTAGCTGATATAGCTATATACATCACCGCTTGTTGCGTACGGGAATCAGAGATTAGTATAGTGGTGTTCGCTAGTGAAGTTTTCAGGGAAGAGCTACGTCCGTAGTCAAATGTGCTTTTTCCTGAAATGCGTGAGGTAGATACAGAGAAAATAAGGCAACGTGGGAAATGCATAGCAAATGGTTTCATCTTAATACGTGAAACTGAAACTGAGGTTGTGCCTACTGTGGGGCTGCGGTGCGTTGTAACAGAGGGCACGTTTCAGTGGAAGTCAGAGCACGTATTGTGTTTTTGAAGGTACATTATTTCAATTGCCGTGACGTTTCCTTATTTGCACTTGGCTGAAATCTGCTTTCCCTCTAGAGGATACTGGATAGTATATGACATAAATTTGGGGAAAATTGAGCAAGAGATTCCCAAGATGCAGTCCCTCCCCAAATCCTGCATTTTACAGAAGTTAATTCAAGGTTTCTTCTGCTCCACCCAAAACATATTACTCACCAGGATTTTTGTCTGCTAATCCTGGTATGTTGCCTTTTCTCTCGGGAGAGCTTGTAAGGAAAAAAATTGATTCAGCATTAAATTACAAGCATCAACAAGTGAATCTTAAGAGATGGAAAGCTGCACGTGCAGGCAGAGTGGAAGTGTTTGGAAACAGGAGAGTATCCAAGCCTGCCTGCACGTACTGACTGCGAGCTGTGCCTTAGCAATTGGAGAGAGCAATTACCAAGCATCCTGCAGCTGCTTCCTTTTGTCAGTCAGAGCTTCCACTTCTCGGGAAGTTTACTTGAATACAAGTGCTCCTTTAAAAGCGTCTCTGATTGCTTTATGAAAGATGGTAAACTGCATGTGTGAGAGTGGTCCTCGTTAATGTGTCTGCGCGGTCCAAGGTCGAGGGGACCCGGCTGCTTTCTGCCGCGGTCACGTCTGAGCTGTGATTTGAGTCCAGCCTTGCCAGGGGTGGCTCTGGAGCCCCACTTGACGTCCTTTCCCCCAGAGCTGAGGTGTGGACTTCTGTTGCCCTGCCCATTGAGAATGGGCAGGGGCTACCTGATGCATGCACGAAAGTAGCTGGCGTTGATCCAGAGAAGAAAAGGTGACAACTTCCCCTGGGACTTGAGACTGGGCCCCTTTCTGTGCTGCTCTTTCAGGCTGTACTGATGGTCACATGGTGGTATAGATGCGATCTCCTAAATCATCAAGCTCATTCACTTGACCTGACGCATAACCTGTGTGCTATAACTGCTTCTGTCATTTTTTTTTCCTCATTTGAGAAGATACCACTGACACCAGTGAGGCATTTCTCTTTTCTCTCTGCCTCCTGGCTTTTTTCACGCTTGCGTCTCTATACAGTGGTACTGCATTGGAGGAGAGGTTAAAATCCCTCTTCAGTCACACTTCTTGTCACCTGTTGATGCACCTACGCCTCACAGCAATTGCAGTTCCATTAGTAAGCTCATGGTGTGGAAAAGGATAAAGTTGATTCCACTATTTCTAAAGGGAAATAAGAATCACCTGTTTCTGAAGGGAGGACCAATGAGTACTGAAGGGATTTGATGGGGAGTGTTGGGTCAGCAAGGAAAATCTTCACTAAAGAAGGAAGAATGGAGTCCCAGTGCCACACCTCACAGACACCAGCTACTTACCATGGAGTTCCCAGTTCTTACTGCACTAATCCTGACAGAACTGATACTGCGCTTTCATTAATTTCTTTTCTGTGTGCTCTTCAGAGATAAAGATCTGAGCAAGCTAACAGAGTCTGTCCCAGAGCAAAGAACTGAATATAGTCCTGATCCTAATTAATTACTACGTATATCTCTCTGGGCATCCAAAACCACAGAATTTTAAATAGACACCTGCTTAAAAATGACAAGGTGCAAAATGCAGCTTGTGAGCAGCAAAAGTTAAACTGTTTGGTAAGAAATAAAAGGAAAATTAGTATTAAAGGAAGATAACCTGATGCCAAAAAAGCAGAGAGATTTAGTTCTTGTGGAGTGGGGGGTTGGTTTTTGGCTTTGCTTGGATTTTCTTCAGTCAGAACATTTGAACAGTATTAGAAAATCATGGCTAATCACCAGCCACAGCAGTGTGAGAATTTGGTCTAGTATAGTGGAAAAGCAGGTCAGTCTGCCAAACCAACTCAAATGTTTTAGATCCTCTGAACCTGGATTATACTCACCATAGTCAAATTGGGAAAAGTGTCTGAAACAATGCAAGTCATTGCCAGTCACGTTTAAAACAGGAGGGAAAAGGAAGATGCACAGAACTGAAGGCTGGTCAAAAGGCCGGTCAACCCAAAATTCCTAGTAAAACTTTTCAGTTTGTAGATGCCTATAAATAAAATGTAAATAAATACAAGAGGAGGGGTAGCAATTGTCAGAACCGCAGCTGGATGTGAAACCGAACTCAAAGCTTTTACAGTGGCTCACTGTGAGTGGGGAGGGTTGGTCAATGGGTAGTAGAGACTGAGTTTTAAATAGTGTAAGGACAAAGTCTAACTCATTTCTTCCGTTCATATCAGTTAATGAAAAACAAGATGCTAGATAGATTCTGTGGAACTGATGGTATGTCATATACAAAGAATATTAGATGACAGATGGTACAGTTCTGTCTGGTTTTAAAAGTTTAAAAAAAAAAAAAAACTTCTAGTATTTACTTCAAAGTAGTAATGTTTTTCCCAAGAAAATTCACTTTGGCAAAGCTAATGTCTTAGTAATGTTCTGAATCTCAGATACTTCTAGATGCTTAAACTTGGACAAGGTTGCCAACACTTTGGAGGCCAAGGTTAGAATTAAAAATTTGTCTCAAAGAATGGAGTAATTGGTTAGACCTGTTACAACACCAAACCACAGTTTTGTGTTGCCGGTTTGGGGATTCTTTTTTCCTGTAATTTTTAATTTCTGTCATGCACTGGAGGCTTGTCACAGATGTACTGGTCCTGCAGTTCTGTTAATAGGGAATACAGTGCACTAAGCAGTACTACCTGAAGAGTAAGAACCTAAATATTTTTTTTCTACCTAGCTTGTTTTTATATATTTGCAAGGAAACAAAAGCATACAGTGTGTTGTCCTTTAACATCGTTACGGGCTAATTCCGATGAAGTGTATCCTTCTCTTCTTTTAAAGTCTCTATCAGTGCAGCTTTTGAAAAACAGAAGGCTTTTCTGTGTTTTGTTTATATGGACACAGGGTTCAAGTTTATCGGTTTCCTTCCCTTTCATTTAATTGAAAGTTCACAGCACTTGCCCCAGTTCCTTCCAAGAGTCTGGTTACAAATCCTTCTGTATGGAGGAATGTCTGAAGTGCTGGAATCACGAACCTTTTAATCTTTTAAACAACAGAAAATTGTTTTGAATTTCCCTTCCGCTTGGGGAGAGCTGGAATTTCTGATACTACAAAAGAAAATGCCCAAACTTGCCTCCAGACAGCTGATGCCTGAAGCATCTCATGCGCTCGGTATAACATGTGCAGAATTGTTGCCTTGCAAGGGATGGATTGCCAAACTCACATGTGTTTCTGAGCTGTTCCGTGACTCTAATCAAAGAAAACCACAAGTATTGGGAAACTACAGAAATCTCAATAACAGAAGTTTTATTTTTGGGCTAGTGCAGCCAATAGAACTGTATTTAATTAGATTTAAAAGTATAAGGTAAAATACCTTTGAAAACTGATTTGATAAAACAGGTTGTGTCTGTTTGCAGTTCAGATTGGAGATAAAGGTCTTAAGAAATAAGCGCGGGTTGTGTCTGTGTAGTGTGAGGCTGCATGGCTCGCTGCAACGCTGATATTTGGGCTCTCGCTCCCAGAACAAAAAGGCTGTGGCCGTGAGATCTGTAGAGCTAAACTGGCGGCAGAACTAGTTCTCATTTAACTCTGTGGTAGCAACTTTAATGCCAAACCTAGTCCAGCCTCTTAGTCGTGCTTAACTTTATATGGGAGCAGAGATCTGTCCTTCCACGGCCAGTACAAACTCTGTGTTGTTCTGGGTACCATGGGCTCTGCGCTGGCTCCTGTCACGGATGGGCAGTTGCGTGTCTCTGCTCGGTCTGCATCAGTCTTGTATTGCTGGCGTATCCGATAGCTGGCAGGCACTGAATGTCTGTCTCGTGCCCGCTGTTTTGTTGTGGTAATCGGCATCAGAAAAGGGATTTGGGGTTTCGGAGACGTTGAAGTGTTTAGCGTTATGGAGTTCAGTAAATTTAAATTACTTTGTCATGCAGCAAAGCTTTGGTACTTGAAGAATTCTACCTGTAGTATTCTCTTTATTGGCAGAATAATGAATTCAGGGTTACTGACCTTTAGGAAAGGATGCATTTATTTAATGTTAGCTTTATGTTCTTACTCTCCTTTGTGGCTGCCATGCATAGATCAGAAAGGCAATAAAATTAGCACTTAAAAAAAAAAAAAGAGAGAGAGAACTGAGAGAATCTTCCAGCGTATCGTGGTGGAAGAAATGCATCGTTACGATTTCACAGCGTGGTGCTCACTCTTTCATTAGACTTCCACTTTATGAGTATCTAAAGCTAGAGTTCTTCATTTAGTGCTTGTTTTGGCTTGACTCAGTCTTACGGCTGCAGTCTTACATATGGTTCTAACAAAAGTAATCCTTGTCTCATAGCTGGATGTATAGGCTTAGGCCAATGGTTTAGTATGAATGTGTACACTACCATAAATCTGGACAGTAAAAATACACATATAGTGAAACTCTGTGGTGGTTTTCATTGTAGGAATAAAACACACTGTTTCCTTTCAGATTTTACAGTTCCTTGTTTGGACATTTTAAAAATGAATGATCATTCATGGAAGATGATGTTTCTACTTGTAACTAGGCAGGAATTCAGATTTACTGTTTGGGTCAGGGGGGAATCAGTAAAAATCTGGAAAGCTGCAATCAAAACAGTAAAGTCAGAAGGAAATAGATTAAAGGCCTTTTGAGTTGTGTTGGCACTTTTTCCTTTTTGAGAAGGTTTTTAGACTAACAGCTTGAGCTACATAAACTTGAAATATTTCTCAAGTGTTTGTTTATGTGAATTGCTTTCTAATGAGGTCATAGCTGTTTTCCCGGACACAGTGGTATTTCCTCTTAGTCTTTTTTTTTTTTTTTTTTAATGCTGCTTTCTACATTATGCCTTGAAGACAGAACAGGCATGTAAAAATCAAACATTGGTCAGGATACTTCCAAGTTTTAACTCTAATGCTTTACAATCATATTAAATGGCTTGAGGCCAGAGCTCAATATAAGTGTATGTGGAAAGAAATGCTAGAGTCCCTGAAATGCTTCAGAGTTTTAAAGAAAAGCTGTATCGTTGACAAGACTAACTCAGATGAAGTTTTTAGCCCCCAAAAGTAAGAGAATTGGAGTGGGTGGAAAGGAATCTGCAAATCCTGAATTTTCATTTAAATATTTTTCATCTCCCATATGATATTGAGCACTAACCAAAAAACGAAGAATGACCTGACCACAAAGTGGGCCGTTTTCAGGCCTATGTGAGTAGGCATTACACATGTAAGTAAATAGTCTTTTCTGTGTATTCTACAGAAATCATCAGCATAGGCAATTGTCCTTTCTTTCCTTTGCTATATTTAGTTCAGATGTCATGAAATGTGATGGTTTTATCTCTGGTTTGGTAATGTTTTTAATTTTGACTTCATTGCTGAAATAAGTAGCTTCCTGTTTGCAGAACCTTTGGCTTTTGAGACTGCTAGATTCGTAGCTTCAGGAAAAAAAACCCATCTGTTTTACTTCAGGCAGCTGTTTTCAGGTGTCTTGGGGTAGTGCCATAGAAGGCCAAAAAGTTTATTCTGAAGTGGGGAAGAGGGAGGAGGCTTAAGTCATCGAGTAATGTAATGATGAAACTGTGAAGTGATTTCCTAATGACTAATGTGGTGTACTACAGTTGAACATAAATTTGGAGTGTTTCTTCTACGATGTCTTGAGTCACAATGATTCAGCCCTGGGCTGTGGAGCCGCGGGGTTGTGTGTGTGCGTCAGGCGGGTTGACCAGAACACGCTCTGCTGGCAATAGGTGGTGGAGGTGAAGGAAATCTCATATGTGGGGGGTAACTGCAAGGTCAAAAGCCCCAAGGACACCCTGTGATGTATTCATGGAGTGTGGATCTGCTTCATAATCTGGACTTAAACCTCTTCAGTATAACAAAAAAAAAATAGCAATTTTTAAAAGTGGTTAAATCTGCAAACTGTTTTGTTGTTTTAGTTAGCATCTTTTTCGTTTTTAATTCTGATGAAGTAAATAGGCAATGTCCTTTCCAAAATGCTTAGGAATTTTCAGAGGCTTTTAGTTTCTCACAAAGCTTGGATTTAATTCTACATTAGGGCTCTGCTGTAGATGGAGGCATACAAGAAATAGTCTTGTTGTGTTTTTGAAACACTGAAGCGATCACATAAATATTTATTACAATTGACGTTATTTTCTGTGGGGAGTATAGATGTGAGCTGACGAGTACAACTCCAGGTTGCTTGAACTGACAAGTATTCAGTTCTGCGTAACAGATTGTGCAGTCACAAAATACGTTTGTTGGGTGGGGGTTTTTTTAAAACATATCCCTAGGAATTGGACAGCTTTAGTGCAATTTATCCACCTGCGTACCGAGTCCTGCAGAGAGGAAGATTGTACTTAAGTTTCATCAGAAACTCTCTTGTTAAAACAGAAAAATCTATTTCTTCATGTGCTGAAATTTGAAGTAGCTTCTGGCTTATCCCAAATGAGACATATTTAACTCCTGTGAAGAAAAAAATAATGCTTTAACCTTGCTTCATTATTTTAATTTTTAAAATTGAGACTTTTAATTGTAAATAACTGCTCTGAAAGTAATTTTGAATAGCATTTTATTTTCCTCCATTGTTGAAACACACAATAAAATATACCAATCTTGAAAACAAAATTGTATTTGAGTTTAAAAAACAAAAGAAGAATCAACTGTGTCTTTATATCTGTTTTTATCTGTAGCAACATGAGTTTAACTATTTCCCACTTATCCATACCTGTAAAATATTTTTTTTTTCCTTCTTTCAGAAGTGAAGCCAACTTGCATATTTAACAGTATGGAATATTATGATGGAGACATGTTTCGAATGGATGCTTGTCGTTTCTGTCGATGCCAAGGCGGAGTCTCTATTTGTTTCTCTGCCCAGTGTGGTGAGCTACACTGCGACAGGTACTACGTGCCAGAAGGAGAGTGCTGCCCAGTGTGCGAAGGTACGGTATCTTTTTAGTCCTGTTTCCTTATTAATTCCACTCTTTCTTGATATTCTTTTTCAATGGAAATGAGCAAGCAAGTGCTTTATTTTGTTCTTCTAAAGGTTGCAGATTCCTCTTTAATTCAGTTCATTTCCATATTTTTGCTGTGTCTGATGTGCTGTCTTGCTTTTTGCAGTGCTTCTCTGACGTTGACGCTCTGCCTCTTTTATATAGAGCTGTTGGGGTTTCCTTCCCCTTCTGCATCAGAACTTCCTCAGACATGGTCAAGTCTGCGGTACTTCTGGGCGGGGGGGGAGGTGTGGGGGGGTGTGTCCCCTCTTCCCAAAGGTCATAATAAACTGTTCCTGATTTCTGCACCAGACTTCTCCCATGTTGGCCCTAAAACACGTTACTATTGCTTTGCAGCCTGCTTCTTCCAGTCTTGTTCTGCTCAGCTGGAGCAATGCATACACCTTCTCTACAATTATGGCAAAGACACGGGGCACTGATTTGACTTCAGTGTTTTGCCTCTTCCTCCTTTGCCCTGCTTGACAGCCTTCTCCTCTGGTTGCTAGGCCTGCGGTCCTCCTAAAAAGAATTCTGTGCGAAATTCCATGCCGACCTTCTTGCTTACACTAGAAAATATTTGACGCATCTTCTGCCAGAATAACAACCAGGATTCCAGGGGAGGGAGGGAGGTGGGGCTGGCGCTCTGCACTTGGGTTTTGCCTCAGTGGGTGCCAGATTATGGCCATGATACAGACGAAGACCTGTGAAGCACTCCTGGTCCCTGTCTTTAAATGTGAACTTAGGAATGACTTCCCAGTAAGCAAATTGTGCTGGAAATCTCAAATCTCCTCTGAAGAGGAGAGGAATCTAATTATCAATGTCACTTTCAGACACTTTATGTAGTGTACTTAATTTCAATGTTCCTATAGTTCCTTGCAGGAGCAAATAAGCCAAATGGTCCATTATAGTTGTGCTTCATTCCAAACAGAGAATTATGAAAGTGAAGAACCTTGTAAAAACGAGTCTAAAAGAGGCAGCTATAAGAGCTGGACCTTCTCAATCAGCACAGGATCTAGTGAAGGATACTGTGTTGCCATTTTGTTTTGCTACAAACTATTGAAAACTTCTTCAGAGATTTTAAAAAACAAAATCTGGATAATGAAATATCAGGGTGGGTAAGGTAGGAAGTCATTCTTTCAAGAGCATTTGTATTTTTGTATACTTTAGTGTATTAGTTCATATCACATAGGTTGATACATGATGTTCACATGTAGAGAAGTTGAAATACAAATGCTGTAGGCTTAAGTATTCTAGAGATACCAGTCCATGTTTGGTCTGTGTTTAAGATCTGATCTAGACAGTCATTATTGACTGTAGTTGGAGACATGATGCTCGACTTCTTGGTCTTTAGTCTTGGACTTAGAGTTATAGATAATGTCCTTCACCCTATTTGGTGATTTAAATACACAGCTATCTTACGATTTATCAATAAACTATTCTGCCATATCATCGTACAGTGTTAAAAGTTGGCTTTTTTCCATTTTTGCAACCTTTGAATCGGACTATGAAGAAAACCTGTTAACATTTCATTTTGGGTTTGAGTTCATGTGCAGTAGGCCTGCAATGGAAGTTTCTTCTTAAGACAGATCTTTAGTAGATAGAGTAAAATGGATAGTGACTTACTGAGTACAATCTTCTTTTTCAAGTACTCACAGAATCACAGAATGGTAGGGGTCGGAAGGGACTCTGGAGATCATCTAGTCCAACCCCCCTGCTAAAGCAGGATCACCTAGAACAGGTTGCACAGGANTAACCTCACCAGGGCAGAGTAGAGGGGGAGGATAACCTCCCTTGACCTGCTGGCCACACTATTCTTAATGCACCCCAGGATACCATTGGCCTTCTTGACCACAAGGGCACGCTGCTGGCTCATGCTCAACTTGCTGTCCACCTGGACTCCCAGGTGCTTCTCTGCAGCCCTGCTTCCCAGCAAGTCAACCCTTAACCTGTACTGGTGCTTGGAGTTATTCCTCCCTAGGTACAGGACCCTCCACGTGTCTTCGTTGAATTTCATTTGGTTCCTCTCCACCCAAACCTCTAGCCTGTCCAGATCTCGCTGAATGGCAGCACAGCCTTCTGGTGTGCTGTAATTTAATTTGTGCTTAGCTGACTGAGATGCCAAGTTACAGGTTCTTTTATCAAATCAGCTGGCGCTGTTTGACTTGCTTGTTGCTGTTGCGTGCTTTTTTGATAGGGCCTGTAGCACTAGATCAAGCCCGCAAGGCAAGGGAGGTGATTCTTCCTGTCTACTTCGCTCTTGTGAAACCCCACCTGGAGTACTGCATCCAGCTCTGGGGCCCTCAGTACAAGAAAGACACAGTCCTGTTGGAGTAAGTCCAGAGGACAGCCACAAAAGTGATCAGAGGTCTGGAGCACCTCTCCTATGAAGACAGGCTGAGAGAGTTGGGGTTGTTCAGCCTGGAGAAGAGAAGGCTCCAGGGAGACCTTAGAGCAGCCTTCCAGTACCTGAGGGGGGCCTGCAAGAAAGCTGGAGAGGGACTTGTTTAAAAGGGCACATAGTGATAGGACGAGAGGTAATGACTTTAAACTGAAAGAAGGTAGATTTAGATTAGATATGAGGGAAAAAATCTTCACTGTGAGGGTGAGGCACTGGAACAGGTTGCCCAGAGAGGTTGTGGATGCCCCATCCCTGGAAGTGTTCAAGGCCAGGTTGGATGGGGCTTTGGGCAACCTGGTCTACTTGAAGATGTCCTTGCTCGTTGCAGGGGGGATTGGAACTAGATGATCTCTAAAGGTCCCCTCCAACCCAAACCATTCTGACTCTATGATCAAGAAAGTCTGATTTCTCATTTCTGAATGATTGGACAGTTGTTTATTTTCCTGGTTCCCTTAAACATTTAAAAAGAACAAAGAAAGATCTGATAGCTTTCTTAATAACTCAGGTTATGTTAAGTGACATTTAAATTGACAAGATAAGTCTTTTAAGCGGGCAGAATGTATACTTAGGAGCCCACCCATTCATGCTTTTCTAATTGGTGAAGAGATGGCTTTTCCCCTACCTGTTCTCTTTCTATTTGATTATTTTATAACTGATTTTCAAGGTGATTAATTTTTTCATACTAATGTTTTCTTGCTGATAGAAATATGAAGAAATAGAATCCTTTCTTCTTTTCTGCAATAGTTTTAAAAGGGTAAATGGTAAATTCCCTATGCATTTTGTAGTACAGGCACAAGCCCTTCTTGCCTTACCTCCAGAAAGAATTATTTCTCAAAGTTCTGTAGGATTCCTCAGCATCAGGACATGTGATTTGCTGCACTCAATTTATAGCTTTAAATGCTATTGACCTTTTAAGAGTACCGGGAACTTTGTGCTTTGACTCGCATAAATACTATTGCAAATAACACAAGTCTTACATGGCTTTTCTGTGTTTTCTCTGTATTCCTGTGTTAATCAGAATCCCATACATAGGTTGAATGATAAAATTCACTTAACTTGTTTGTGTATGATTTGATTTTGGGCTGGGTCAAAATAGTTAATTACAGATGCAAAGTAATCATAAAACAAAAAAGGTGCTAAGTTAAGAGATTAGGAAACATCTTAATTTTAAAACATCTTATTTTCCCAAACACCTGATTTTTATGTTAACCCATTTTGCTAAAATTGGGACTATCACTAAAATTCAGGATAGGAGTGAATGCCAGGTAGAAGTAGGAATTTTGCAGTTTCACTCCGAACGTTCAGAATTTGATAGTGTCATAAGTGTGATAACAATGGCTTATAATAAGACAACAGCTATTAGCACTGCTAGTGCTTTTATCTACACTTAACCTGGATTGCCTTCCTTCCAAAGGGGATTGATGAAACTTCAGTCTCCTTTTTTTTTCCTTTTTTTTTCTTTTCTTTCTTTAGATATGTAGAACATTTCTTTTCTCCCAAATCCTTCAAATTTAATACTTTTTGAAAATTGACTTATGGGAAAATTATTTTGTGCTTATTTGATGTTTGCTGAAAACAATGTTTTTAGTTGCATTGTTTTTAATATGTTGAATTTGCTTTAATATGTAACTTGTATTATTGCTTGCTTTGAAAACTTGATGTGATTACTGTACATTCTCAGGTATTTAATTTTTGAGTCTAACAGTTATCTCTTTATTAGCCACCATGATGAGTTGCATACATTCACATAATGCATATATTTTTACTATTAATATCAGTGCCGCTTATCACATCTGTGAAGAGAAAAATATGTTCTTTCTGTAGGGTAAAAGCTGCTTTTATTTCAAGTTATTAATTGGCATGTACAGAGTCACATTATTTATTTGCATGAAACCTGAGGAGAAATCTTATGTAAATTATATCCCCCAAAATTCTGTTATGTAAATATCTGAATCTTAATTTGATTGCTAGCAGGTAAATGGGCCTTGTAGCTTTTAAGGATAAAAAGCTCCTACTGAAATGAAATTGAAAACTGAGCCAGATAATCTGTTCAGGAAAACTAGTATATGTCCAAAACTGTGATGAGATGTCGCTGAAGGCAGACTCCTTCTTCCAGCAGGAAATGGGCCAGAGGTCTCATCTATAAAATAGTGGTGTGATGCTGACAGGAGTCATTCCAGCGATTCTTTGAGTTTTTTTCAGTTCCCCTCAGAATTTGTTAAGCCGGTACAAAAAATGGATTGATAGAGATAAGATCCATTTTGTTTTGAAGAACAAAATCAGAAAAAACAGAAATTAAGCCTCTTAAAAAAACATAACCCAGCCATTTGTAGATATATTTTCCATTCTAGATCTGCTTGTTGAATACAATATTTGAGTTGAAATAGTTAAAAATATCTCAATTTGTGAATGTTCAGTATAAGTTGATTGGACTTTTTTGAGAGTAAATTTTGGTATTGAAATATCGAAGATGTTACCTTCCTTATTTTACCACTGTATGCCACAGTGTGGGTTCTTTTAAGATTTAATAGTGGCTGCCCTTGATCCTTTTGAGGTAATGTAAAATCACGGTATTGCAATTATTCATATATAAAGTTTAGACATAAAAGGGAAGATAAAACTTCTTGTTCTCTTGCAATTCCTCTCATTTCAGACCCAGTTTATCCAGTAAATAACCCCGCTGGCTGTTATGCCAACGGTCAGATCCAAGCTCACGGAGACCGCTGGCGAGAGGACGACTGTACTTTCTGCCAGTGCATCAACGGACACCCGCACTGTGTTGCAACAGCCTGCGGGCAGAGCTGTCTGAATCCCGTTAAAGTCCCCGGGGAGTGCTGCCCGGTGTGTGAAGGTAAGATTGGTGTGCCGCCTCCTTCTACACTTCGGTCTGTCCTGGCTGCTGCTTACCGGCTAATTCCTCATTTACTTTAAAACTTTGGAGGGTTGAAGTAGCCGGTACAGCGTTGCCTGTGATTGAATAAACTGGCGAGGGCGGAAGACGTAAGCGTGGTTTAACTGCACCTCTATGTGGCGATGCCCGATACTCTTTTGGCCCAGAAGGGTATAGCAAGAGATCATTTAAGATCAGCATTGTTCACTGATTTTACTCTTAGTGTTGCTAAAAGCTTATTATTAAGTACAGGAGAAGTTAGAATACCAAAATATTCATTGACTGGTATTACTGATAATTGGATTATTGCTGGTTTCTTGCTCATCAGTGTTATTTAGTTAAAATTAAAAATCTCGTTGCACAATATAGCTTGATATTGGATATAATTATTGAGTGAATAAAACACAATTATTTCAGTGAAACTTACATAAGATGATGTTATCTGAGATTACTAATAGTCCTTATTATTTAGAGTTTAAAATGCAATTTTCCTTACCTTGTGGAAATATATATATCTTGTATAACTGACTTTTTAACTTAACTATATGGTAAATGCTTGCCTGGTCTGGCAATGGAAATGTGAAGATTTGCAAAGGGAGACATTTAAAAAGAAATTGTATATATGTATGTACATTCAGAGTTGCTTTTTATGGAGTAGCTGTTCATCATGAAAAACACCAGTTTGCTAAGTTTAGAAATGGTTAATCTAGACCTGTCTTCAGAGCCATCTTCACAGTGTACAAATTCTTGTGGGTGCTCAGTGAGGTACCACTTACATCTTTGCTCTTCCACCTCTGATAGAATGAAATTAATTTTGTGTCTTGGGGCCCTTCTTGGGCTGCAGCATCCACCCAAGTTCACTGGGATACTTACTTTTTAGGATAAATCTGAGGAGCATAAAGATTTCTTACAGGTGCTCTTTCATTTCAAAATACACATCACAAGATACAAAGAAGGTGTCTGATAATGTATAAAAGCTGCTAGTAAATTGTAGAGAGTTTCTACATGCACTGAATTAATTTTACGATGAAGAAGCAGGTTAACTGCTTTTAAAACCCCAGTGATCCCCTCATGATGGATATGACAGAGTATGTCCTGTTGCCCATCATTATTTAGCATGTATGTGAGCAAGCTTGGGAAGGCAGTACAGAGAGAGAGGTTGATGAAAGTATTTTCAATATGTTAAAGGTTTGGGGTTTTTTCCTCCAATGAGAGAAGAATAGACAAATGTCTCTGTCTTCGTGTTCTAGATTGGAGAAAATGGAGAGAAATAATTGGATTAAATGCTTATCTATATAAGACTGAGATAATTATGATGAACCATGGGAAGCAAAAGCAGGGTAGAGTATAGGCTCCCATCGTTCATTACTAAAGGTTGCTAGACAGCCAAGATGGTGCTTCATTGAACATAGCATGCTAATACCTCTACAGTGCTTTCACAACACAAGTTAGTTCGTCTGGACTAGACTAGGTAGTTCTGTGCTATAACGTATTTTAACTCTTTAGAAGCAGACTTAGTTCATGCTAGGAGGGGATTTGAGCATACTCAGGCACCAGTGGGCAGAGGCTACCTGAAAACACACTTGAATCCTCTTTTCTTTCTTCCCTTCCCTCTCCCACAGCAAACAAAGCTAAACAAGACAGATGATTATTCTCCGTAATGCCAAGTTATTTAATTTTAGGATCTTAGATTTGGGAATATTTCAAGGATCATAAATCTGGACTGTAAAAGTCAGCTGTGAGTTCAGATGTTAGAACCCAAGATACAAAATAGATATTTTGCAAGAAGCAGCTTCGGATGATTTTATGAGAAATTACTTCAGTATCTGAGACTTAACAATTTGTCTTGCAATAATAATAATAAATAAATAAATCCCTGAAAAATGAACCAGCCAAGGGTATCAGTAAACTTCCTGAAGTTATGTTTTAGGGTATCAAATGAGCTCAAGGCTGCTACGCCTTGTAATTAGCAACCCAAATAAAAATATTTACATATATTTGAGATCAAGGTATTACCCGATTGGAACTTTGTTAATTAGGGAGGCTTACGTGTCTTGCTGAATCTGTTAACATCTTTCTTTGAAAGCTTGCATTAAGAAAACATTAGGAAAAAATAATTTGTTAGATGTTGGCTGTCTGCATACTGTATATTTTTAAATTATTTTTTAAAAAAGTAACTGTTTGAGCTGATAACAGCAGGGACTTGTGCATTAACCATAGATGTACGGCCCGCCTCCAAGGTCAGATAGCATCATGTGTCTTGAGATTTAAATCTGAGATTAATAGTGTTTCTACTTCCTGGCTGGGAAGCTGGCTGACAAATCAATCCCTTGATTTTAATATTACTAATGAAAAAAATTCGCAACGCTTTTAGTGAAGATCTAGAAGCAATAAAATACATTCTAGGCACGGTTTTTCCTAAGAGAAATTAAAAGCCTCCAGTGTCAGCCATATGATGCTTTTCTGCATACTACCCCATTAAATCTGCATATCTGTAGCTTAACCTTAATCTTGCAGTGTAGTGTATGAGCAGAAGCATCAACTGAATGGAAGCTCAGACTTTACTAATGTTGCACAATATCTGAAACCTACTGTCCTGTGCTCTTCAGTCTGTTTTCCTTTTTTTCCATCCTTCTGCATCTTCTTATCTCCTACTGTTCAGCCAAGACGACCAGAATCCATATCTAGTGTGGGCTAAGTTCTGGGATCACTGACACAATATAGTATCATATTTTCAAATGTGCAAGTTATTAGAGAAAGGGATTCATCCAGAGTAAGTGATTACTAATATCAGTCACTTCTGACTTTCCCTGCCCCATCTTTCATCTAAATGCTACTGTACCTACAATTCTGTCAATTCAGTTATTTCCTGGCTGGTTTATAATCAATTTCAATGAAAGGAAATACCTATTCCAGTAGATAAGCTTACCTTCCTGCAGCTACATAAAGATAAAATTGTTCTTGGATTACATTTTCAAAAAATTTTGCAGTCAAAGAATCAAATATAATGTAGTAGAAATTCTGTGAACATAGGTTCTTGAAACATCAGCACAGTATGTCAGCACACAAATGTATTCAGCCTATGAACGCAGTAAATTCAGACTGAATTAGAACATTCCTACTTGCCCCATGAAGAAAATCCTGGTGTGAGAAAATTAGAGTGCAAGGATTGTGGAGACTCTAGTCATATAGAAATAGCTGTTGACAGCTTTCTAAATTAGAGATCAAGGAGTGGGAATTGTGATATGTAATATTACCATACAGAATTGATTTGTATCAGTTTTCTGCAGTAAACCGTTTTTAATGCTTCTTCACACGCTGCTGGGTACATATCCATAGCGTGTATCCTGTATGTGTGTGTGTAACCCACAGGGTACACATTCCAGTATTGATTGGAAAGCCAGATTGGTTTGAAGTGTATAATTTTCTGAATGCTTGTCTGGGGTTTGCTGGACTTGGAGAAGAGGGTAACTCTTCAGCTCCCTTCACCTCTTCCGTACTTGAATCTTGTCTACCAAGGGTAGAGGGTGAGTGAGGTGCTCGAGATACTTTACACTGGAGCCCCCGGGGGAGATTGGCAGGGAAGAAGAGGCAGAAACATGGAGAACAGGGGTATGTATAGGTATAGTGCACTCCGGTACGATGGGTTTGTATATGGATTTAGTCTTCAAATCTGTGGGCAGCCTTTCTTGAGATGCATTGTAGTTGCTATCCACTAGTATCTGTGCTCCGTCCAGCTCTGATGTTTCGACTAGCTCAGATCGAAGCTAAAGTCACTTTATCTACAGACAACAAAGGTAAAAAGGACAGCCAGCGTCTTGGAGAGCAGAGTATGAATTTGTATGCTTGTTTTAAAGCAGAGAGTTGACAGAAAAATGTTGACGAAATTCAACAAGGGAAAATACAATGCACTACGCTTGGGGGAGATTCTTTGTGAGTCCTGAACCAGAGTAATTATTAAATAGCAGCTCTCCAGGAGAAATCTGGTGATTAAAGGGAGAGAAAAATTTGAACATGGATTAACAGAGCCTTGAGAAGGCAAACACTATGCTGACATTACGATCAAGAGTACAATTTGCAAGACCTGAATTAATCCTTTTTGCTCTCTTTCCTATGGGTGGGTATCCCTAGCTGACAGAGTAAGTAGGCCCTTGGTCCTTTTCTGGACGTGGTTCATCTGAAAGAGATGCAGGCAGGCTGAAAAGAGTCAAGAGGAGAGCAATGAGCACAGTCCAGAATTTGCAAAATATGTCCTACGAAGACAGACTGAATAAATTGGGCTGGTTTAATTTAAAGAGAAAATTATGAAGTTAGAATGAGAAGATAATCAGTCTTCAAGTGCCTAAAAGGTTGTTGCAAAGAAAAAGATAAAAAGAGTGGAATTGAATTGCGAGAGGGAAGATTTGTTTTAGAGGAAAGCAGAAAGTTGTTGAGGAAAGAACTCCTTCTCCTGTGGCATGTCATGACTAAGACTGTCTTTTTGATGCATTCAGGGCACCGCAGTTTGTATTTTCAATTTCAGTGGAAGGAGATTCACTCAGGAAATTGCATAACTAACTCAAAGTAGTAATAGTAATTCATGTGTAGTGTTCATGCAAGTGATGGCTGCGGCTCACCAATATAGCTGCTGGGGTTTTTTACATGAACATTGAAGTTATCAAAGGCCTTTTGGCAAGACCTCTTGTCACAGAATGTCCACCCCGTCACTTCTTGCAAGGGATGTATAGGTAAAAGCCTGAGGTGTGAGCAGGGAGCTGGCTAATTTGAGGCAACTGTGTCTCGGGGAGGAGGGGAAGGCAGAAAGCGAGTGTTACTGATGAGGCATGAGGTGAGAGATGGAGGCGCATTGAGACAGTGTAGTGCAAAGGGGAAGACCTTCCTTCATCAGCCTGTGCCCCCAAACTCAAGTTCTTCAGACAGCTTTTCAAGGTAGGCACCTCCTTTCGCTGGTGAGAGCTGGGAAAAGCAGACCCATCACATTCTGTGGATCCAACACGAAGAACTAGTTTTAAGCTTCTGATGGGTGCTTCTGTATAGCTTCTGTAGCTTCCCTAATTATGTTGATCCTTTGGGATTTGCCATAGTTTGTTTAATCTATTATCTGTTTAGCCTGTTTTTTCTTTCTTTGTTTTCTAGACTGTCTTCATTAAAAGCTAAGGCTTAGGTAATCACACTGGCGCTCTGTGCTTTCCCCATGGTTTTAGGGCCAATGGCTTCGTGCAGCACAAGGAAGTCTCAAAGAGAACCCATTTCTACAGATTTAATGAAAACAGACAGCTAGGTAGAGGGGAGAAAGTGACTTCTCAAGTGCCATACGGGACTGCAAAATTTTGGTGTGCACTCACACTTCTTTAGACCCAGAGGTTCTTCACGGGAGCTGGTCTGTGCACCTGTCCCATTGGAGGTGACCGCATCCATTGACAATCAGGTTTCTGTTCATACTGCTGCTTCTTAACGAGCTGCTTCCTTCTCTACTGGGCTAACAATTGTTTATTTTCTGAATCAAATTGGTGTGGTTTAAGTAGAAATGCCATTTTTAATGAATTTTACAAAAAAAAAAAAGTTAATACTGGAGCTTACAATGGCTATCTAGTGTTAATATATAATAGCATATGAATAACACCAAACAAGCTACAGTGATAGAAATAACCATGTTTCCCTCAGGCCATCTGCATCTGTGGACAGCCATCTGCAAATTGAATAATAGTCGTATTCACAGAAAGTAAATATTGGGTTGGACAGTATGAAAATATCTGACTTTTTAAATACATTTTTTTAAACAAGATATTAAATACAAATGCTCAGCACTGGCACGGATGCCAGAAAGATCCCTTAGGAAAGTCTATGGTCGCTTCCATTCCCTTGCGTCTCCCAGAGGCTCAGGCTATTCACAGGGAAAGCTGCAAGCCCATCCATGGACGGGCAGTAATTGCTTATCTCACAGTACGTCCTTCTGCGCGAGAGCCCTCAGGTACAGGTGGCAGGGTGCCAGCATAAGCTGTGAATGACAAATTAAGTGTTAAACAAAATCCCCTCGGAGGATTTTCCTGAATAAGGCCCGCATTACTTTGCTGTCATTATGGCTGACACTTTATCTTCACAAAAAGAAATTAACATTTTCATCAATAAAAGGCTCCAAACTCTAGCTGAGATGTAATTCAGTTCAGTTCCTTTGGCGTGTCCAACACTTCATTAAGTAAAAACAGACGGCGGAGTCCAGTGAAAAGAAACTTGATTCATTCAGGATGAAGTCAGTGGTAGTGAGCAGCGTTCACCGGCGAAGGATCTGGGCCCAGAGATCTCCTTAGAGCGTGAAGTAGAAGTTATTGTTCGGCAGCAGCACCGCAGCTCTCAACCAGCCTTTTCATCAAAGTCAATTAAGGGATGCAAACGCCATGCTATAGAGAATTGGGCTTAGGTTTGCCAGATCATGATTTAGTATAGTGGTTTTAGACACGGCAGCTTGAGGCTGTTGAACCACGCAATCCGGGGTATAATGAAACCTACTGCCAATGGAGGTCTCTCCAAGTTTAAGAAAGTGAGGAAGACTCTACTAGTATAAAATAACCTTTTCCCAATTTTCTATGATTGATCATTAACTTCAGTGGAAATCTACTGAAAGGATAAATACCCAAAGAAGCCTAATGAATATATATCAGTGCAGCTAAGGATGTCTCACTTATAAAGAACCTCATGGATCCTCTAATTAATTCTTTTCAGTGCCCATAGCATTCATAGATTTGCCCCAGATGCACGCTAATTTAGTGTGTTTGCTGTATCTTCACCTAGTAACGATAACTGAATGGCCTTCTTACCTGTTTGGACATTTCTTGATAGGCAGGCATAATTGATTCTGCTTTAATAAAGGTGGTTATTCCTTAGTGTCACTCCACTTAAAATTGTCAAAAATGTCTCATCAGCATTAAAACGTATTTGAAGGGTATACATCTCTTCTGTGTTAAACCGAAAACTGGAAGAATTGATTACAACAGACAAAAGTTTTTAACTTGGTATCTTCAGAGTGGAAAGTTTCTGAGTATTTTGACTGCATCACTGTAAAGAAGAAAAAAAACCCATGCAGCTTTGGTTCATAGGAGGCTTCTTCAGTTTGCAACAATAGAAATAGTCTTGAATTATAATAGTTACTTTCGAGGAAAAATATGTATTTAAGTAGTTTCAGGTTGACACCATGAAGAAAATTTGAAACAAAAGCCTGCCAAACCAAACTCTGTGTTTGGAAGTATTAGTGAATATATTTTCAGAGTTATTTGTGACATTAGAAAATTTTTCACATCTTAAGTCCTTGCATACATTTTATAAATAGCTATGTGACACTGAATTGTTGAACACTGATAGTTACACAGATAGCTAAATGCTGGGAAAAAATTTCCAGCAAGGCATTAGCTATTTCAAACCCAGGAAGGAAATTCTCTTGCCCGGGACTGATATTTTTCATGTAATGAACTGGAGGGGCGGGGAAGACTGGAATGCGAACTATGAGGATGGAAAACATTTAGTCACTCTTGGAATGATATGAATGTTTTTACAGGAAGCTTAAGTAAACACACATGCTGCTGCTTAGTAGGCTGCAGTTAACTTTTTTGGACAGCAGACAAAATTCAAACAAGTATGCAGACTCGAATGAAAGGCTGTTGAGCAGCACACCCTTCAGGACCGGGTTTTAGCCAGTTATGTAAAGCGTTAGGTAAAAAGTTAGACTTCAGCTCGTTTCCCACTGTGGGCCTCCCCCTGCCCACCCCCCTAATTTTTATAGTAGACGTTTGAATGCACTGATGCTGTATTTCTTTAGATCAGTTGGTGCTGGTCTCGTAGGATCAGAACATCTTAATCCTTTTTCAAGGTAGTTTGTGTTATAAAATACGACAGAAGAGGGAGCTGTTTCACTTTCCCCAAAAACAGGCATGTTCTTTGTTACTGACGTTCAAGGACTTTGTTCATGTGTAGGACATGATTTTTGACTCATTTTTCCTTGGGTTTTCTAGGATCCTCTTCTGTTAAGCTTATGCTTTGTACATGGCTAACACTTTCTCCAAATATCCCAAGACTGATCACCACAGACTCTATAAATGCGCTGCTATTTTGGATGAGTTGTTTTCTCTAGGGGTTAAAAATCATTGGAAATTAGACGTATAAACTTCAGAGAGCTATTTTTTTTAATTTGTGGCTCAGCACAGTAAGACCTTTACACATCAATGGGCAGAACTTGGAATTATTTGTTTTCCCATTTATACTGAAAAGGAGGGGGTTTTGTGATCAGTACTGCTGGCCTAAAGGTAGGGAGAACATACCTAGTGATGCTCACAGGTGGATATGAAGCTTCCCTGTGCTATATGCTGAAAATGTACTTCCATGTTCCAGCCTTTTTAATAACATGCACAAGGAATTAATCTGTTTTATCTGATTGTCTTTAGTTGAACTATAGACTGGTTCCCATTAACAGAATGGGAATATGAAGGAGGAGATTGGGGAATTGTAGCAAGAGTGGTGAAGCGTACAACCCCACTTCTCATTCTACAGTTCTGACTACACAGTCTTCACATTTAAGTTTAGGGTTGTTTTTAGGCCTGGTGGCTTCATTGTGCCATGTAATGGTAGTTCAGTGAGTTTGAAAAGTTCACGCGTTACTGGTGGTATGAACTTGTGTGTTGAAATTATCTTGATTGTAATTTAGCCTTCCAAAAATACAAATGCTTTTTTTGCATGCTTTTTTTATCAGACTTTTTTTCCAAATATTTTTCTTATACATGGGAAGAAATCACTGGCAACTTTATCTTCCAGTTGCATGAGCAATATTCTCCAAATAATTCCTCAAAATATCTTGATGACAATGTACTATATTTGTGTTATATAGTAACATATATATGAAAACAAACGCCTGAAACTGTTTTTAAGCATGCCAGTAATAGTCAATATACAAATACTGAATAAATACAAATAAAATACAAAATAATATTTTGGTGGGTTCCAGGGACATATTTTTTTTTAATGTCTATTAATGTAAAAATTGTTCACTTGGCAATGAATTTTTAAGGCCTGTGCTCCTAAATTTCTTGTAAACAATGAGTACATGTACACTAGTTTGCAGTCTTACAATGGCATTGATGAAATCTGGTGGGTTTGGTGTTCAAAGAAGGATCTCAAGACAATTTTCAACATCTATATAGTGAAATATCTATAGAACTTACAATTTCATAGTTTTGAAGAAGAAAGGTGTTTCTGTGGTGCAGATTGAAACCTCTTCGTTAGTGTGAAGATGGCTGGAAATGCTGTTTTTATACAGATAAATTTATATATAAAAATCCAACAAGGCAAGAAAAACATGCATGCATACATAGATACATAAAACACTTGCAGCTTCTGGGGTCCAAAATGTCCTCTGTTTGCCTGTTTTTGTTGAATATATATGCATAGTCTGCTGCCAACCCACACTGCAGTATAGTTTGTTGTTATGGCATTTCCAAATAATATTGTGATTTGTTTGGGACACTTTACACCAAATATTGGTGGGACTTGATACCTTTCAAGCATATGTGCGTAGAGTAATACTGAGTAGAGCTGAGCTGGGAGCACTGATGAAGATGATGAAGAGAAGAAGTCAGACCTCCTGTGTCTGATTCAAGCACGATGGTTACTCCAGCTAAGCAAAGTAACTGAACCCAGATCTTCAATGTCTACTTTTGTCATACTTTTATGGCAAGAAAAAATACAGTAATTTTATAATATGGATGGCTTTTTTTCCCTTATGTATTGACAGGGCAACATTTATGAGTGGAATTAAAAACTGGAGTGACTGATGAGTATAGAATACTTGTCCCTTTACATTTCCAGTACTTTTGGGTTAAGACACACAGTAGTCCAGATTTTTAAGAGTAGAATAGTAACAGAAGTAGAAGCTCCCTATTTACTTTTAAATTCATTTGTGTTTAACAATGTTATATTTAACAATGTGCAGAAGAGAAAACTTGGAACACGATAGTTACTTTCCTACTTAAAATCAATTTTGTAGAAGCCTGGAGTAGGTATTTCCCTAACATGGTCTTACTGAAAGTGTGAAGCAAAACCTGTTTTGAGTTAAAATACTGCATTCCAAATGAAACAGAGAGTTCCTTTTAAGTTTTTTTCATGTAATAATAATAATAAAAATACTTTACCAAGAGGTGAAGCATGGGTAATGTATTATCTTAAAGCAGCACAGAAAATGAGACTGATGAAAAGTGGTTGTGGCTGTCACTAAATAACACTTCAGAGAGAATTGCTGTTACAACTGCCTGGAAGAAATTTTGCTTCTTGAATAAAAAGCTACCCTTTAAGTCATTAAGTTCATTTCAGAGAGATGGTATAAGGCAAACATGTACTTTTATTGTGGAAGGAAGGTAATCAGCACTTGGCAAAAGCATGCAGAAATCATCAGAAATTGAAATGTTTATCTTTGGATTTGAGTTCCCTGATTAGGATCCATCAAGGATATTGCTGCTTTCACTGGAAATGTCGTTAGTTTATGTGAAAGTGAAATTCACGGAATCATGCCTGTTGGAAACGACCACCAGAGATTTTCTAATCCTACCTCTAGCTCAAAGCAGGTCCAGTGACAGCAGGATCTCAGGGCCTTGTCCCGATTAAGCATTTTGAAGGGTGGAGATCCCACAACCTCTCTAGGACTCTGTGATAGTTTGACCATCCATTATCTTAAGACCTCATTACTCTTTCAAGTATAACAAGTCTGTATATGACACACAATACTAGACCAGATCGACCATCCTGTGTTCGTGTGTATGTGTATTATTTCACTACTTTTTTTTTAACAGAAGAAAACATCTTCTCTTTGTAATACAAGCTGTGTCACATCTCTCATAGGAGAAGTGGGAGGTCTCAAAAATAAGAACATAGCAGAAAAGAGGGGCCTGGGGATTGGGTTTGTTCATATTACAAAAGTATCCTGGGTAGAAAAATACCAGTGAAAATATGGTCTTATTCCACCTTGACAACTTTTTTTTTTTTTTGTGACATCTTGTTTTTGTGTTGATATTGCTAATGTAGGCTCTGTAAGAATGAAGCCAGCTCCAGGCATTACTTGGATGTTACAGTCTTCCTTTCTTTCCCCATAAATGCACAGTTTGATTTCAAGCTGGGATAAATGAGCTTCAGAGTTTTGATCGCATATTGTAGTATTTTTCAGTGGACCAGTCAGAGTGACGGACCACCAATGACTGAAATATCCACTGTGGATTTCAAAATTTTTGAAGTTATTTCAAGTAAATGGCACTGTAAAAATTAGTTCAAAGTTTATCAACCTCACAGCAGGCAAATTAATCCTCTGCACTAAAATTCAGCATAGAAGGTATCAGAGAAAGCATATGGACGCAAGATGTTCTAATAGAAATCTGCATTTAACCTTATATATAAGCACTTGACATCAGAAAAATCTGTGCTCTATTAAAAAAATCCATTGTTTTCATCCAGACTCTCTTCAATCCCCTTCTCTTTATTTTCTTCTTCTCTCTTTCTTCCTATGGTATAGTTTTATTGTTGTTAAAGCACACAGACAGAAACAGGACACGTTTTTCCCACCCATTGTCTGTGCATTTGTGCACTGGATATTTCTCCTGCCATTTCTACCAAGAGCAGCAGTGAAAGCCTAGCTCAGATCATGCGATGGTACATGCTTTTTTCAAGCTTAGCTACTGCTTGCCTATTCAAATAGCCAGAAGCCTGGCAGAGCAGAGCTGGCTTTATTTGTTGAGTCTTGTCTAGCGAAGTGAAAAGGCCTGATTTTTTTTTTTTCTTTTTTTTTTTTTTCCTGGCTGCATTTTTGCACATGTGGGGGTAGGGAATGAAATTATTTCTTTTGTCCTCTACTTGCAGCTCATTGAGAAGCAGGCATGCATATAAAATTACTGTATCTCAGGGCTTACCTTTAGGGACAGGAGGGAGAAAAAACAAATTTGTAAGCTTGTCTGGAAACACTGAGGATGCTGAAAGCAGACACAAAAGTGGGAGGTAACAGCATAATTAAACATAATGAATATAGGACTAATAAAAACCTTTCAGATTATGTTAATGACAGCTTGACTTTATTCCTAGTAAGAAACACCCCATTACTGGATATATAGAGGGAAGCAAAAAACTGTT
>VXBL01010531.1:1098801-1144922 GCA_013400195.1 Aramus guarauna | reverse complement strand
GTCACCATGAAAAATATATAACATATATTATATATATATTTAATTAATATTTTATATTTTAATTAATATTTTATATTTTATTTAATATATAACATGTATTTTTCATGTGTCACCATGAAAAATATATAACAAATATCTGCTGGGTCTTTTTCTAGATCTTAAATTGCACCTGCAATTAATGAGAAGTTATCTTGAGGGGTGAAGTTCAGTGATGGGGGGTGAAACACAATCCTGTTTCTCTCTAGGTTTAGTTTAAATCTAAGTGGATCAAGGAATACTAAGCTGCATCTCAGCTTTCAGTGAGTTTTTGTGGGGTTTTTAACTACATGTTTTACCTAACTGTTCTGCAGTCAGATGGCAAAGCTACAGTCTCCTTCAGTTCTCCAACTCATCTGAGAACTTTGCTTTGAGTACCATTAATGGATTCATATGATTTATAGTAGTTTTAACTACCAATGAGTATCAGCATTACTGTGGCTTTTTTGTCATTTGAAGCATAGAATTTGTGCTGGCTGGCCAGTAACCTGAGCGTGGCTTCAGGGTAACTCTTGGATTCTGGTCTTCTGCATGTTTTTGGGTATTTTGGTTAGAGAATAGAGTGAGATAGGAAAGGAGGTTTTCAAAATAGGCACCAGATGCTAAAAACCAGTCTGTTTGCAAAACTAGTATATATAGAGCCCTAAACAGACGGGATTAATTAATGGAGTTTCTGGAATATATCATATTATTGCTATATATCAATATGTTCCTGATTCCTAAACTAATGGTTTGTTGAAGTTGCAAATGTTAAATATTAGACACGAATATGATTTAGTCAGATAGTTTACTGAATGAACTTGAAAACAAATATGAAGAGTTCACTGAGATTAAAAGAAAGTCTAGTTTGGGAACCCATGGATTCTAAAATACATGGCTCGTTACAGTTACACTTCCATACTACATGTGCAAACTCAGAGCTGTGAAATGAAGAATTCACAAAAATTTATAAAATCTCTCCTTTGACTCCAATCTAGTAATCTATATTAAACTAATAGAAAAAAAAAAAATCTGGAAAACTTTTAATTTAAATTAGAAGAGATTTGAGGGGTCTACAGAGACATGGATGCCATTATACACATTTCCAGGGTGTATTTGAACAAAGTTGTTGGTGGTGTTTTCTATAGATATAAAGTGTACAGCTACTTTTCCTACACAAATTACACAAGCAACAGAATTTGACTGTTACTTTGAAACTTTCAGCTAAGTGAGGAATCTGAACCATGACCTCTGAGATAAGTTTGAAGGCATTTAACTTCACTGTAGTGTCTTTCACACAGTTTTTCCCTCCAAACTCTGTACTTAGCTGACCTAATTTAAAAAAGGATTAAAAACATTCATCTGCTGTATAAACTGTTGTGAAGGGAAGGGCAGGCCTGGGGAGAAGCTATGAAAGCTGCAATTTGTGAAAGACAATGCACGCAGAAAAGCTCATTCTCGTAACAGGATAATTTTTACTTGACTGGAAGGCATGGGTGCAAAAACTGCCTGCTGCACATTAGAGCCAATATGCACAAAAATTTATATTTTTGTTAACAGTGTATACTTCTAACAACTTACTCCATGTCGAGTAGTATTTTACCCTCAGTCTGAGAGTAAAGACTAGCTGTCTTGAAGGAACGATGGCAAAATCTGCCTTTCAATGTATTTGGTTTGAGTATGAGAGATGGCAAGATGTGGCCACCTCCAGTCCATAAAAATGTGCATACTGTATAAAACATAGTATAGTTTACTGCCCTGATGGTTAGTATGCCCTTTCTCTGTATTTTCATATTTTATCAATTCATGTATTGAATTTTTTTTTAAAATGTAATTTCCTTTAAGTCTTCATTTCTTGAGATGGAGGAACAGGATAAACTCAAACCATTGAAACAGTGAAACGAAAGCTCATAGTTAGTTCTTTAAAAGGCATGCAGTTTGTGTTTCCTGAATGCTTAGTTTAATGTTAATAATGGTCATAACTATAAATTCATTATTTCTTAAGTGCTTGAGTTCTATGAAAAAAACAAGATAGGCTAAATTAGTCCTGGAGAGCAAAAAGTCATTTAGGAAAAAATAGGTTTTTCGTTCCTTCTGTATCCTGTTTTATGACGGTAGTGTTGAGTTTTCTTGCTGTTTTCATAAGTCTTTGGATATTACTTTATTCTGACAACTTCGTATACTAAACCACATGAATATTTCTGTCTACCATATTTATTAAAACTAATTTTACACTCCAACATATTTAAATGGTGGCCAAAAGTAAGTATTACACTGTTCATGAATACCTAATAATTTCCAATAATATCCTCAACTTCAAAAAGCTTAATTTAGTAGTGCAAAGTATACCGTAAGAAGTGATGTTTTCAATGAATAGGCATATTAAATGGTTTCCAGAGATCTTTCATGCACAATGTATCTTACATTCCCTTTTGGTATTCTGCTTTAAATTTCAGTAAAAGTGATCTTATTCACACAGAGAAAGATTTAATCTACTGAGTCACGTGCTTTGATTTGCAGTTTGGTAGTATCAATTAGCTGAGCTTTGGAAAAAAGCTCTGTTCAGTTTCTAAAGTAAAAAAATCTGCCCAAAGTTTTGATGAAATACTTTTGGAGAAAAGCGGGCAAAATAAGTATTTTACATTCAGTTTTAAACTGCATATGCAGGAAAGCTCATTTCATAGTGAATAAAAAAATGTATTTTTTTTCCTGTTTCAATATTTCAAAAATTTTATGCAGCTTTATACTGATTGTGATGACTGTACATCACTTCAAAACAAAGTCTGTTTCTTTTCAGAAATACCAAGAATATTCGTTAATCAGAAGCAAAACTAATTAAAAATTATTCTCTTCCCTGTTGCATTGTGTATGCTTTTTTGTAAACTTAATTAAAATAAATTTATTTGTTTGTTTTTTTTCTTGCCTTCAGAACCAACATACATCACAATAGGTCCGCCCACCTGTGAGATTTTGGTGAACTGCACTTTGACTGAAAAAGATTGTATCTATAGTTTCAAACTGGACCAAAATGGTTGCCGCATTTGTCAGTGCAAAACTAGTGAGTATGCAAAAATACAGTGACTTCTACCTTTTATGTCAAGCTGTATGTGAAAATGCTAGTAGGCTGGTTTTTCCATTCATAATGTTGATTATGTGCTGTGTTAGTATGCGTCTGCTTTATAGTGGTTCGTCTTTAAAGGATAGGTTCCTGCTTTCTGACATTGCTTGTTTGTTTGCTTAAAATGTATTTGGAGGAAAACTTAAAATGTCTGACTTCAGGTGAAAATTAAGAGGTAGGTAGAAAAGGTGATAATTTGGGACTTCATATTCTTTCAGACTTTGAGAAGTCTGATAAGACTTCCATGTTTCTTTTCCTCTGTGCATATAAAGAATTTAAGAGCATCTGTGTTTGTGCACTTCAGAAACTCCTATTGCTAAACAGCCTATTTTCAAGTTAGCTTTTTCCCCTCAAAACTTAGGTTTTGAGGATAAATGTTTAAAAATTATATGCTGGTGTTTCTATATATACAAACATATCCATATATAATTTTAATTCTATAGCATATTCTTATATTATGTATAGATATAATACTTTAATTAGGATTTATGCAGGGTTTAACATCTATTTGTTCCCCAAGGACAATTATTGTGCCTTATGAGAACTTTGTGTGTATCAGTGAAGCAGCAAAACTGTATTTTCTGTATGTGTTTCCTTAAGAATTTGGTGTTTGCAGATGAAATATAAAGCAAGGTCAGGTTGGTTGTTGGAATTGCCCAACAAAGGACACCTGCAGAGTGCTAGTCTGAGCCGCAGGATGCATCGCTCTGGCTGCCAGCCCAGCCTAGGAGTGAGTTAAAACTCTCTTTGTAATTCTGTTGTGGTTCTGCAGCTTCCTTGTAGCCTCTTGAGGCTTTCACAACTCAAGTATAACTCCATTCCTCTTCTTTTGATTATGGTCCACCCTTTCTCAGCCACTTTCTAAACCAATGTGACTATTTTGGAGGTCACCAGAAGAAATGGTCAAAATAAAACTCTTAATTGGTACAAACTGAAGAGTTTTAGGATTGGATTGGTGTTTTACTTAAGGAGAAAGAAAAGTGTTTGTCCTAGCTTTTTTAACTTTTTTTTTTTTTTCCCCCTGGGGAAATGTGCATTTTTTTTATTTCCATAAGGAAAAGGACAGGACATCTTAGTAACAAATAAATATATGGCAAGCAATAATGTCGTTATGGTAATACAGAAATAACACCTTTGATTACAAGTTGTATTCGTGGCAAGGATGACTTTCCATGGGTTGCATCCAAGCTATCACATACATGCCTTACTTAGTTCTTCCTAATGCCAAATTAGAAATGTTAAGTTCTGCTGTTAACGTCGTAATTTGATTTTCCTTCTTTTTTTTTTCTATTTTTTTTTTTATTATTATTGTTAAAATGATTGGGGAAATTGACACAAACAAGAAGATGGGACACATTCGGCAAATTTCATCATCTATGCCTGTGCGTGCAGTCCTTCCCTCCAGTTTGGTGCACAGGAGAGCCATCACTCCAAGGGATCATTTCTTTTGTCCTAGATTACCAGATTGCACGCGTACATGTACTGCATCCCAGGAAGTTTCTGTTCTTGTCTGGAGTGTTTCTGATTAAATAGTGCTTAAGAATCTATTCAAGGGTATTTTTCTCTTGCCAGATTTGCTTGAAATTATTTTCATTTTGCAGTAGCAAACTGTCTGGAGCAAACTTAATAGTATCTTTTGTCATCCTTTTTTCAGTTAAATAACTTGAATTGTAGATTACTTAAAGATCTCAGTCATTCAGAGAGGGGAAACCTTTATTTTCTAAAGAAATGAAGAAAAATAACGGCCTGGAAGTATTCATCGCTTGGGGGTTATCAGTCAAAATGACAGAAATAGAAATTTTTCTGTCAAGTAATGTCTCTCACTTGGAAGGCTCTGTTCAAATGAGTGTGTGAGCACTGAGAAGAAAGGAGTTTTAGGTCAAATATGCTGAAAACCTACTCTGCTCGTTCTCTGCATCTTGAGATACTACGTACTTTCATGTCCAAACCAGTTCAGTTGTATCTTGGGTCTCTAAGAACATGAGAATGTGCATGATCATTAGCTTATGCAGACTCCCATGGACTTCTGGGAACATCGCTGTTTTTATACCGCACACACTTGTTTCTTGCTGGTCTAAGCTGCTCGACTTAGATTTAAAGTGCCTGAGGAAAGGAGGCCTACATGGCCCGGTGACAATTTGAAGTCGTCATATCCTAATTCTACTAATCTCTTTCCAATAAAGTTTCCTTTTTTGCTAATTTCTCTTTAACAAATCCTCAGCAGAGATCTCTATGCTTAAATCTATTTCAGCCAAAATAAAAGCAAAAGGACAAAGTAGAAAAACATGGAGTAAAGCTAAATGGAAGAACATAGAGTAAAGCTGTAAATTCTTCCTCATTATTACCTTCATTTACATTCCTGTAGCCAGAAATCAGTACAACAGGTTTATTTGAAATAATTATCTAAGTACGATATCATGAAACTTGTCTGGCGCTTTATTGTAATTTAGTTTCAAGTTTATCCAGCTTGACTCAAGCCAACTACAGAATGAGAAGGAAGAAGCAAATTGTTAACATTTCTAGAATATGCTTTTAATAGGAGCAATTCACTTCATCCTTTATCCTTCTTCCTGGTTTTGCAGTGAATGCAAAAGCATGCTGTAACAACACGCAGTGAAAACATAC
Source organism: Aramus guarauna (assembly GCA_013400195.1). Lineage (NCBI taxonomy): Eukaryota > Metazoa > Chordata > Aves > Gruiformes > Aramidae > Aramus > Aramus guarauna. Next base: position 1,139,164 of record VXBL01010531.1, on the reverse strand, counting down.
ATGCTGTAAAGTAAAATTAAAAAAAAAAAAAAAAAAGCAGAGGCAGATCACAGTTGTAAGAGAAGGGAGGAAAAAACAACCACTAAGCAAAGAGCGATCACAGACAGATGGGGGGAAAGTACCAGTGAGTAGAAACGGAACCACAAATGATGAGGGAGAAGGAAGGATCATACTCGTATAGAAGCCAAAGGAGCACTGCAGGAGGATAAAAGGAGAAAAGTATAATCCAAATCCAGGATATAGGAAGAACCACTGCAAAATACCAAAACAGTAGGAAAATCATGAAAAGCATTACCAAACAACAACAAAAAGATTCTCTAAGATGATACAAGAACAAGAAACAAATACAAAAAAGCAAATAACCAAAAAATTGTTATTTGTAGGGTGCAGCAATTGCTATTGTGTTTGGAGTGTGTAGGCCTTTGCTTTCACAGGGAGAACTGGAGGCGAGTAAAGTCTTCAGGAAGAGGAGTACATTAGGGGAATGAAACGACCAGCGATCGGCTCTTTGTGAGGCAGGGCTCCTGTTGCTCCGAAGAGGACGAGCGGGCACATCGAATAATGCCTGCTGATTGCGGTAACATAGGATTTAAAATCTGATAGTTGCTGCTGGACACTAAATCATTCTTCAATGAGAGCCTGCAGCGAGGGCCAGTATTTTATCTGGCCTTGTCTGTTCCCTCTATTATAGTAATGAAAAAGAAAAAGCCTTTAAAGTCTGTCCTGCAACCTAAACTATAGTGTTTTACCCTAAATGAATCGAAAGTGAAGCACTGTTCAGGGTATAACTGCTATCATGTATGGCTTTAGTATTTTTTTAACCTTTCAAATCTTATTAAAATTGAATTAAATTAAAGCATTGCTGTCACTTTTAAAAATTGTTTGCTTCATTTAGAAGGCTTACCTTTGCAGTTACAAGATGCATTTGTCATGCAATTTCTTTAATACCAGGGTGCTTATGGAGAGACACAATTGTAGAAGGCTGAGACGAGTCGTTTTCCCTGCACATCTTAATGCACCATCATCCACCTCGTGTTGTGGTCTCTTCTGTTTGTCAAAGCAAACCGTGAAGTCACTATTCAAAAATTAGAAATCTTGGTATATGATGTGTTTGCACAGTTCTCTAGACATAAAACCACTCCTTTTCGCTGAACATATTCTATATAGCTACAGAAATATTTTTGTAAGAGTGTTGTTACCTCGTCCTTAAATGAGAAGAAAATGTATTCTACCGTGGGTTAAAAAGGAGGTACTATCATTCACTCTGTACTAGCAGACATCTGGGGCATGGGTTTCAATATTCTGGCGAGTTACACCATCTCCCTTTATAGCTGATGAAGCAGAGTGGAATTCCGACATGGCACTTGGGTTTGGCAGTGTGGGAGTTGGTTTAGTTGTGTAGATGATCAAAGGCAGGATTGGAAGGTTTGAGAAAAAGTAGATAGGTGCATCTGTGGGCTGTCTATAAATAGCAGCGGTTAAGGTTCTGAAAAAAGTGTACAGAATGGTGATGGGAGAAAGCCTAAGAAAAACTTTGCAGGGACTGGGATGGGAGAACACATCTCAGCTCCTCTTTTCTGCATGTTAATCGTTCAGTAGTTAGAGTTTGGGATGGATTCTCCTAACCTTTCACTCTTCCTAGCCACAATTTGAATATTTCATTCTTTTATTCCTGTAAATAATCCACACTCAGGGATGTGTTGTGAACACTTCAAAACTCCCTCAGTGTTAATTTTTGTCCATTTAAATAAACATATTTTGTGTTTCTTTTGATATCAAACTAAGGCGGGACAGATAATCACACAGACTAATCGTACAAAGTGTACACTTCAGACAATGCAAAATTCCTGGAAATAGTAAAGTAAAATATAACTTGGTAACAGTTTTCTATTTTAGTAACAGTTACCTCCCATTGTTATCTTGATTTAGCAACAAATTCCACAGCAAAAAAAATTATAAAAACATAGTCCAGGTAATCTCCCTTAGTGCAAGGAGAGCGCATCTTGGATTTTTGAATAATTTTGTAGACCTGGCAGAAAAAGGATGATTTATTATCCTTCTGCAGTGATGTGAAAGGGAAGAGCTATTATATATTAGACCTCAGTTAGTGAAATACAGCCATGGAAAACTGGGGATGAAACATGTTTCTTAAAAATTTAAGGCTGAAACCAGAAAAAAAGTACATATTCTAAGTAGAATAGAAATGTCAACTCTAAGTACACGTCTGGAAGATAGCTCCCTGAAGAGGGTGGAATTATGATGAACTAATAACTCATGCCAAATAAATATTATTTATCTTCTTACTAGAAGAAAATTCTTTGGCAGGGATCTCTGAAGATTACAACAATATATGGGTTTTAGTAATGCTTACAGTATATCTAATGCAAGATATATTGCATAGAAGCAGATAAGAACTTCACTTGACTTGTGGGGGGGAGAAATAAAAATAAAAAAAACCCAAAACCCCACCCAACAGAAACCAATATGCTGCTAGAAGGTTTTGTAGAAGCTTGATTATTTTCCAGGAATTCCACCTTTGAGATATCACTGCTACAAATCCATTTTCATGAAGTCATGTGTTTAGAGCAAGCATCCAAGTAGGTAATTTGCCTCAACAGACTCATGACATTATTTTTTTAAACAGGGTTTTCTAGCATCACAGTGCCCAGTTCCTTCATTTCTCTCCAGCTATTGTGAATCGTGAGTTAATTCTAACGAAAGGAGGGAGGGTTAGTGTGGATCTGTGGAGGCAATATATTCAGAGAATTCCAGTTACTGATAAGTAACCTAGTTTTCTCCTTCATAAATTTGCCTCCCCAGATCCCCACCCCTGAAGATTAACCAGCAGTAGCAATCCACACCGAGAGGACGGCTGAGGAGTGCTTAATTATAAAGGTACTGTGAAACAGTTCTCCTGATATGATCTAGCCTCAGCGTCAAGAAAATAATGATGGTAAAGGTATGTAGCTAGCTTTGTGTAGCAATGCTACAAATTTTCAAAAAATGGAGACCAGCCTGAGCCAAGCTGAAATACTGGCATAATTCTTGTCATGTAGCTATTAATATTCTCTAGCAGTTATTTTTTGTCTGTGAATTAGAGGATTGAAAGCTAAAACTAATTCACCAGGCTATGCATCTCTGGAATGCATTTTCAAAAGTTTTTAGACTAAGATGACTTTCCATCTTTACAGTACAATTATCAATGGATCCATATGTAAATAATAAATTGGAGAAAAATAAATATCCCAGTTTAAGAGCTTAGAGTTCATTATATGCCAGATATATGCTAGAAGAAGGAAATTCAGAAGTCTTTTTTTTAAATAAGAGTTAGCTGGAATTACAATCAAGCTACTAGATGTTCAAACAGAAGACCTCTTACACTTAAACATACAATTCATGGAACTGAATTTTGTTTACTTTTCAGTTTGATTTTTGAGGAATATTTTACAACACTCCAAATATTCATAGGTTCTTGCAGGGTGGGGATGTGAGCACTTTGGAATCAGGAATAAATCATGCATCTGATAGTTGGAATTTAGGCCAAAGAATTAGGATTCTTTTTGAGATGTCTTCCCTCTGAGATACCATACCTGAGAAGGAGAGATTGAGTTGTATATGAAATATCTGACTGCTGAGTGGATCCTCACAAAGATTGCTAACATTGCATGTACTAGGACAGAATTTTGTTGTTGTCTTGTTTGCAGGGTGGGCCCTGGACCGTAGTAGGTCATGTCAATGTGTCTACTGCTCTTAACATGCTGATTTTTGTACATATCTTTCTTTCCTTCAGCAGCCAGTGACTCGGTCTTACAGTGATCTGACAACTTTTTAAAACAAGAATTGATGTCAGTGTTGAGAATGAGATACTTAGCAGAAAATAATTTTAGAACACCAGGTGATTTGTGTGCAGTCTTATGGTGGGTTGACCCTGGCAGGAGGCCAGGTGCCCACCAAACTGCTCTGAAATATAACAAAAAGGCTCATGGGTTGAGATAAGGGCAGGGAGAGATCACTCAGCAACTACCATCATCAGCAAAACAGACTCCACTTGGGGAAATCAGTTTAGCTTATTACCAATCAAATCAGAGTAGGATGATGAGAAATAAAACCAAAACTCCTTCTCCCCACCCCTTCCTTCTTCCCAGATTTAACTTTACTCCCAATTTCTCTACGTCCTCCCCTCCAGTGGCCCAGGGGGTTGTGGTCAGTTCATCACATGTTGTCTCTGCCGCTCCTTCGTCCTCAGGGGGAGGACTCCTCACACTCTGCCCCTGCTCCAGCATGGGGTCCCTCCCACCTTTNTTCTGCACTGACCTGGGTGTCTGTGGAGCTGTTCCTCTCACATATTCTCACTCCTCTCTCCAGCTGCAATTACTCTTGGTGGTTTTTACCCCTTCTTAACTCTGTTATCGTAGAGGTGCTACCACCGTGGCACAGCCTTGGCCAGCAGCAGGTCCGGTCTGCCTTGGAGCCAGCTGCCATTGGCTCTCTGGACATGGGGGAAGCTTCTGGCAGCTTCTCACAGAAGCCACCCCTGTAGCCCCTCCGCTATCAAAACCTGGCCATGCAAACCCAATACAAGTGTGCTGTGTAGAGCCTCATGATATATTGGTAATCACCTGTTTTTAAGACAAGAATTTCTTCTTCAGAGAGTCTTGTCCCATCCCCCATATGCCAAACAGGTTGCCCTTTAAACAGTATCATGCTTTTCTGAAACTCTAATATTTGTTTTGTTATAGTTTGTGTGTATGAGACTGTGAGTGTGTGAAGAAAGGGGGAAAAAGAAAACACTATAGTTAAAAGGATTTTATGGGCAGTGGTGACCAGACTTAAATCCTTGATGCTAATATTTGTTTACTTGTTTATAAATGGGTTTTGGAAGACCAATTTGTCTTCAACTATTCTCTTTCTACTTGTTTTTTTCCAGCAGCATCTTATTAAATTGATCCAAATGAATTCAATAATTTGAAATTCCCATATCCAGGTCAGCATATATTGTGTTAAATTGTTGCAAACTACAGAGCAAAGTGTTAGAACAATAGCGTTTAGAGGCGTCAAAGTCTATAAGCAATAGCTTTTGCCAGTATAGTGAGGTCTAGTGAAGACTGTGACTAGAAATGTGGACCTGTTGGTAGCTGACTTTGCTGCTGCTTTTGCAGTCACGGTTGCATGGGGAAAAGAAAACTTCATAGTGTTGTTGTGTGGGCTGGATATGCTGCTACAAGTATTTGGTGCGTGTTTGTCCTCAAGTGAGTTGTCATTCCTAACATGAGGCTATTTTGATAATGTTGTTAGTTGAGGACAAACAACCTTTCCATGGTTATTGTCCCCATCTTCTGTTGTACTTCAGTTGAAATTCTTCCAGAATTTGATGTAGTATTGCAGCTAATGTCTGTCCTCACATTAAAAAGTTTAATATTTGTGATAAAGGTACAGTTTTATTAGCCTCAGACATTCAGGAACATACTCATCTTTTTCTAATGTCGCAACACATCAGTGTCATTCTGAGGTCAACCAATATCCTGCGCCTGAACTCTTAGCTTGTAGCACAAATTCTTGTTTATTCCCTCTGGGCAGTGTGACTTTATACATTTTCAGTATTATATTTCTCCCCACTTATTATTTTATTCCCCTAAGCCCTCCTATTACCTTGTGTAGAAGGATTGTTTTCTGTATTGACATTACCTCATTGACATTTCATGTTTCGTAAGAAATATTAATGAACATATTTCTACTACTCACGTGGAAGAACTCAACTCTCCAGCCAGATATTTCCCTAAGCATCACAATGAGACATGTCTTCCCTTTAGTCGGTTTCCTGTTCATCATTTTATTTCTATTTTAATCTTCCACCTCCTATCTAACTATTAGTTTAGTTCACTAGGTGATGTCAGAGAAATAGATGGCCTATAACTATGTGATCAGAAGCTTGATCCCATTCTGTTACTTGCAGTGACGTACAGGCACGTAATGCAGTTCTCTCACACTCTGAAAGGTAGTTTTCCTTCTGCAATAGCTTTTAAAATGTGTCTTATCCTCCCCTTTCAGACTGTCCGATTACTCTGATACATTTTTGAAGCAGTTACCGGCCCAGTTAGGGCTGGATCTCTTCTCTGCAAATACAGTCCATGATTTGGGATTCAGGTTCCTGATTAAATTTATCTAAGCAGAGGTGGAAAAAGCCCACAAACAAGTAACTTCCTAACATTTTGCCACAGTACATTTCCTCAGTTCATTGCAATTGACTTTTATAAACTAGTTCTCTTTATTCTTTAGTATTTATCACTTGAAATGCAAAACCTTAGGAGAAAATTTGGTTTTACTTATCCTTTCATAATGAACTTGTGTTTATTTTATTAATGATGAATTTAAAGCTATAGCTAAGGCTATAGAGATATTGTCAGTATGACAATTGCATACACTGAATTTGATTCACATTTGAATCTTTAGGCTTGCAATCTTTTTTTTTCTTTCTTTCTCTCTCTGAGACCTACACTCTGTTCTGTAAAATTGATGGTTCACTCTGTTTTCTGAAAAAACAAATGCACAGTTAAAACAGTGGACCAGGGTTTTCAGCAGACCTGTGCAGCAGACATAAGCTTTGTATGTGTACCAGATGGTACTTCAGTTTGAGACTGCCTGTAATGGTCATGTTTTTAGTAACGATTTCAGTAGGAGAAATTTAGATGGTCAGATGTGAAGTCAGAAAGCGGATCAGAATTCACTTTCTGAGTTTCCTGACGCTAAATTTCTTCATAGAGAATGTTTTTCAAAAGCTATTTAATTAATCGTTAATTTTAGTTATAACCATCTTCTCAGAGGGCATCATTTTTAGCATCTTATTAGAAAGCCTGTGCAGGAGAGGTCTGTGTAGATTATTCTGATGTCCTTCTATAGCATTGACATAACACTACTAAGTTCAGATGTGAACAGTGGTCTGTATTGACTTCTGCAAACTTTCCCTGTACTTTTGACATAGCCAGAATTTTTATGTTATTTTATATCCTCTTCAGTGTCCGTTCCTGAGAGGCAGTGATGGTTAGTCAGTCCTCCATCCCAAGGCTCTGAAAAGCTTTCCTTTCTTGGCCACTTATCCTCAAAAGAATTTTTGCTTTGTAACTCACTATATATAGGATTAAGCGGGGAAGAGGTTGCTTTGAGTCCAGCTCTAGTAGCTGACTATTTGACTTTTAAGTATATTTAACATCATAAGCTACCTGGGAGGAGACACTGTCTTCTTCCTAGTATAGCCCTGTCCTATATGCCTTGACCCTTTTAATAAAGTATAGTAACTTTACACATTAAAAACTTGGTTTGCATCTCTGAAAAGCAGTTTCACTAACCAAATCACAGTAATCAAAACAAAATGGAAAATTGAAAACAAAAACATATTTGGCTGTGGGGTTTTGAAGAATCGTTATTTTGCCGTCTTCTATAACTACATACTCAAACCTAGGTGTTGCACTTTCATAGGTCTCCTTAACACAAATCTGGAGACAAATAAGAAATATCCCAACTCAAAAATACTCTTGTTGTTTCTAATTTTTTAGATTTTTAATTTTTTTTCTTCCTTTCACTTTTAGATGCCTATTCATTTCTCCATTCCCTCTGCATTTGTACCTTCTTGTTTCTTGACCTGTCTTCCATAAGCCTGATGTTTGTGGACAGCCACCTAAACACTTCATCTCCATGACAAAGTACACTTCAGAAAATAAATAGTTCTGATCAATCCAGCCTGTGCAATTCTGGAGTTATTCCCTGATCAGTTCTGAGCATCAACAAGGAGATACAACTTACCCTACATCAGTGAATCTGCCAGTTTCCAGCGAGACTTCAGTCTCACTCTGGGGTACTAAGAAACACGCCTTCTTTACCAAATGAGCATTAACCTGGTAGAATAGATAAGGAAGGACCTAGCTTAACCACATCTGGTCAAGTCTACCCATGGGAGTAGGTTATGCTGTATTTTACAGTCTTAAGTGCAACATTGCAAAAACAGAAGAGAAAGCATTTAAGTAAGGCAAAGATGTTTACTGTGTATTACCATGTTATAGACACGAAGATAATATTTGTGTTTCAGACCCACAGAAGTAGTGTAAGGAACAGAATAAATCAATGTGCTAATCTCCTCTTTGGAAAAACCACATCCCTAAATGATCATATCCGTAAAGGAAAGTGGTGTTCAGAGCTCTAATGAGGAGCACATCTGGAAGAGCATTCTGCAGCCACCCTCCATATAATGAGTACTTTGTAGTGGTGTGGATATTTGAACTGACACGAGCTGTCCTTTGAATATCACCCATCATACACTTCTCTTGAAGAATCTCTATTATATTTCCCTCTTTTTCTATTTTAATCTTACTTTTGGCTATTGTAATAATGGTCATCTTTTTTTTCCCTATGTTTTGCATCCCTAGTGTAACAAAAATCATTAATTTCTGTTTCCTCTCATCTCTGCAACCAGTAAATGAATTTTGTATCCCAGACTATGTCAAGAGTGTTTTTTCTGGCACATCTCCTTTCAAGAAGAACAAAAAGAAACTGGTTATTCTCAAAATAATACATTCCAATGAGAGTGAATATAATGACCGTTATCAATCTCAGTACTGGAGAAATTGAGGTGCCAACAATCCAGCATCTCCCTTACACCACAAGAGGCTGATAAAACGTGGTGGCAGACTTTAAGAGACAGATCTTTTAGTCTAGCATGTCTTAAACTTAGATCACCTCTTAGGGTAATATTTTTACAAAGCAGGTCTTAATCACCAAACAGTTGACAGCAAACAGCGTAAGGAATAAAAGTTGTGAACATATCTCAGCCTTTCAGTTCTATTTAAAATAAATAGAGGAGAAATAAAGGTGTTGTATATTGAACAGAAACCTATTAAAGCCATATAATGTGTTGAAAGTATATGTTATTTTAAATGTTTTATTGAAGGCCAACAGAGCCATGGATGTTGGACTCCTTTGGCTGTGCATCTGCTCATAAGATAGCGTTAGTTTAGGATACCAGGGAGTACTCCCCAAGTCCTCGACTGGAACTGAAGACATCCTGTAGTGCCTACTCATATGGTTTGGGTCATTAATGGAGAATTCTGTCAAATGTTTTAAAATCAGGACAGTTCGAAGGTAAGGCTTACCAATATTTAAAAAGATGCGAAGTAAAAGGGAACAGAAGATTTAGTCTGCTAAAGATGCATTTGTCTGGTCAAAAGAGTTTTCACGCTGTGAATAACCTGCCTTTGTCCTTCGCAGGGGAGGAGCTGTGCACCGGCCTCATTTCGGGCTGTTCCTTGGACTGTTCCTTCGGCTTCCAGACTGACGTCCATAACTGTGAGATCTGTCAGTGCCGACCGCGGCCTAAGAAGTGCAAACCCATTCTATGTGACAAGTACTGTCCCTTTGGATACTTGTACGTATTCTCATTCTGAAAGCATATTTAATATAATCCCTGTATATATTGAAAAATGCAAAATCCAGGCATGTGTACTTGTGATTAGTTTGTGGGAAAGCAGGGGAAAATGTAGGAAAATAGAAATGTCATCACTGGATATGAGATGAAAGTATTCTTCAAAATAGATTTTGATCAAGAAATTAACAGCAACTAAAAAAACAGCGGCAGATTATAAAAGCAAAGCAGTGCTTAAATTTTTTTTAAGAATATTTGACAAACAAGATGAAAAAGCTACTTACAAGTAACAGCTATTGCATGTAGCTTTTTGAAATTCTGTTTGCATGTTCTGCTGTGATACCCATTCATTTTGTAGGCCATTTATTTTATTCAAATTATTTTATAATATTTCAAGGGTTTTTTAATATTGATATGACAGCGGACTAGTTTTAGTGAGACGTTTCTGATAGTTACTTTACAGGATTCGTCAAGAACATTGCCATCTCTTATCTAAGTTTTTGTAAATGTGTTCAAAACCTGTATTGTTGCTGGAGTTCTTTCTCCGTAAAAGGAAACATTTGCAGTATTTATTCATGTGTGGAACGTGATGAAAACTGGGCAGATCTTTTGTCACATACAAATTTGTTAGTAATCCATCTAGTGGCTTCTGTATATATATTACCAATACATTTTGTTTTTGATGGGTCCATTCTGTGTTACTGCTTGCTTTTCATAACAGTTTAATTTCTACCTCATGACAGCTGATCTTCAGGTAATGTTCATATGTAATTTGTTTCCTTAGGATTTGTAATGAAGTTTACTAATGTTGCAACTCTTAGTGTTTGATACAAATACTCCGTTAATTTCTGGTTTGTTTCAGAGTTCTGTTTGACACTTGTTCATAAACACTGCAGGTTTTTATAACAGTAATCTATAGTCTAGTGTGTCCTCCTCTTAGTACACGGTTTTAATAAAGTTTGGAGGAATCAAAATATGGTAGAACCTGAATGACCAGAGAGGTACCAGAGATTTTAGAAAAACAGAAATCAAGCTGTAACATAGTGATACTCTCACAGATTTAATCAGCTCTGCTCATAGATGGTGCCAGTGAACAATCTGCACTCTCTCCAGCCTTATGCTTTCCTTTATTCTTCATGCTATTCTTAGCCACAGAGTGGTGTTCCACTCAGGTGAATACAGCCTTCTGGTTGACCTCCCTCTTATTGCCCAGACAGCTCTTGCATCGTGCATGGTGCTAAACAGGAGGTGGTATTACACCAAACAAAAAGCAGACCCATATGCCATGGAACAATCATGGCACAAATATATAGCAATACACAGCCAACAAAAACAAAACAAAACAAAAAAATTGAAGAGTATTTGCCTTGAAAACATTGAGTCACTTTTTTTTTTTCTACGTTAGAAAGGGTGCTTAACTTGTATCCTTGAGGCATCCCTAGTGTAAATACCTAGATAATAGCAGTCCAGCAAAACAAAGTAAGGTAATACCATTTAATATAGTGCTGTATCTAGTACTTGAGATACAGAATTAAGCTTGCCTCTGGTTAAATAATGGAAGTTCTTGCACGAGACAGCACTCATGAGAGTGATAGGATTGAAATAGGACAAAATGAGGGAAAGACAACAAAGATTAAATCAAACTTCACTTTTGTCCCCAAAACTCAAAGTTTAGTAGATGAGAGAGGAATAGGAAGAATTTTAAATGAAAAGGTTAATAAAATTATCTTCAGGCACGTTGACTGCAAGAGTGGCTGAGAATTATTTTCAGTTTTGCAAGCAAGAGAAGGTAGAGCAGGGATGTCAGTTTTGTCATCTCCAGAACTGGTACTGAGTGGCTTCATAGGCAAGGATGGCTGAAGATGGGTACCAGAATGAAAGAAACATGAAAGATTGAGCAGAAATAATGACTGGTTAGATGTGTCAGTTTTTTAGATAGACTAAAGCTGCTTACGTTAGAGATCAAAGGAGTGAAGTCAATTAAAACAAGTACAAAGCATGCAGAATTGCTTTGAAAGGATCTGGGGAGAGTGACGTTTGAGCCATGCCATTGATCAGGCTCAATGGCACAAAATCCAAGATAAAGTCTCTTAAAGCTGGGAGCCAAAGAGGCAAACAGTGTCGGGGTGTCTGAAGGTGAGAGCTCTGCAATGGAATCAGCAGGAAGGGTGGCTGGGATGAGACGACAGCAGCAGTAGAGGAATACAACTTACAGCTATGTCGAAGCATTTACTGGAAACTGCTATATTGTACTCATATGGTGTAACTGTTTCTCAAGGGGCGCTGAATCATTTACACTAGCTTATATTTGATTTTGAACTTTGGCACAGAAGAGAGAAGAATTCTGAATAATGTCCATCAGAATATATTTCATTGCTATTTGCAACAAAGATGGAAGCCATCTTTTTTGTTCATGATACATAAAGCATCTTCAGTAGCAAGCACAGGATGTGAGCTCAGCAGACTCCAGACTGTACATCTGAACATTTCTTTTTATTTCTGTTTTATATTTGTGATTTAAAACTAATTTCCATTAGCAATACTCAGTGGTTATTTTTCAAATTGGTTCATAAACTCAGCAGATGAATCTAATGTGATGTTTAAAGGGCACGCTATGGCTGTTAGATCTTGGTGTTTATAGTTTTTCCATATTGTAGCTCTTAATTCATTGTATGTAGCAGGGTCAGTAACTTAAAGCTATCAGGACAGAATCGGAGGAGACTTTTGCAAAGAGCATGTGCATGTGTGTGTTTGCATAACAACAGAGACAGCTGGTATGAGCTACAAAATTTTGTACTGTTTAGTCAGTGTGATTGAATATCATTCAGCTTGGAACAGGCAAAGGTTTTTTAATTTTAATATTAGAAGTGCATAAATATTATTTTCAAGATCATTTGCTTTAGCCTGTTCAAAAGTTATAATATGAGAAGACTATTAAGTAAGGTCTGTTTGATGTCTTTTGTCATTGCCTCTTTGGACTCATACAGAAATAGCTTGAATATATTCGTGAACCAAGGTCGAGGTGTTTATTTCCGTTCCAGCTAGCTCTGTTCTTTGACTTTTCTGCGGTATCTGAAGCAGTCAAGTTTTTTTTTTTTCATTTTGGTTTCTTCCAGTTTACTACTACTGATTTTGTTCACTGGCACTCCCAATGTAAATGTCACACTGAAGTGTTAAAAATGCTTTTCTATTGCTGATAAGGATTGTTTTGAACTATACTTACCAAAGTCATTTACTATTAATGTGGTTTGTTTGCGTAAATGTGTTTACTGTTACATTCTTTTAGTTTATTGTACTATAACTTTCCCAACCACGTGGATTTAGGAAGAAATACTCTCTTCCACATAATGAGCATCTTTGTCTAGTTTGGTTATATAAACTGTAATTTTTGTTTAGAGGAAAGTGGACAGTATTTTTACATCTTTAATTGGAACATAGTAGAGACCTTAAATAACTTGCGGTGAACTGAATATTTTTTTTTACCTTCAAAATTCTGAATCTTCAGGAAAAAGCAAATACTCTTTTAAGATAATTAAGACGATAAATTTCCATTCCTGGGTCTGTGCTCCCAGTGTGTGTGAGTGACAGTAACAGACTTGATTTAAGTCTACCTCATTAGTGACCAGACCATGTATAACTGCTAAAAAGAATAGTATTTTCTTTGATGCTGTTTTCTTCCTTAGCTTTCAGTAAAGATGCGCCCCTTACTTCTGCTTACACATATTCTTCCTCTGCAACTTCTGATTTTTACTTTTTAAGGAAAAGTTTCTTTTTACTGTTATCTTCTACGCTACTTTTTAGTATTGTGAGCTTTGCATTGAAGTAGGCTGGTCCATGTGAACTGAATTAATTAATGAATTAATGAACTTTGATTAATTCGGAAACTTGTTACTTGGTTTGAGAGGTCTCACTTTCATGGTCTCTCTCTCATGAACTGTGACTTAACTGGTTTTCTAAAGAAAGTTCTAAACAAAGATGAGGAAGATCATTATGTGTAACTGGAAGATGACCCTCAGATTGCCAAGAATTTGACCCATGATGTTAAGGTTTATACTCTGACAGATCGATATAAATCATCAAGAATACCTTTTTGAACAACAACAACAACAAATATGAAATAATTCTATTGGCCTTCTCTTCTTGCACTTTAGGTGAGATGCGCCTGCCTTATTTTAAAAGGCCTTAAAGGAGAAATCTTTAAAAATTAGTATTAATAACCCATTTGGAAACTGAAATTTTATTTTATTTTCCTCGATTAAGAGTAGGGCAATAGAATATAGAGTTCTACTTCACTTTAAAGCACATAAATTAAATCTGATCTGAAAATGCAGTTGCAGATGTTAGGCCGCTGAAGTCCTCCTAGCATTGCTTTTTGATACACGCCATGGAAGTCTACCTTCTGTACGTTGAGGCTGTTCTCTAGTGTGTCCTGCATTTAGCCTTACCACATCATATAGGGTGATGCCTTTACATACACTACTTTTACATTTTTAGAGAAAGATAAGAATCCAAGAATAGAGCCTAATATACTTTGTGCCTTAGTGAACTGATTTTCTGTGTTTGAATGCAATCCTCTTGACCTATGGAGTCTCTTTAGTTTGTGTAATCTGTGAGTATTATCCTGCTGATAATCTGCCTAAACAGTTGAGGTGATGATTGCTAAGAAATTTGTGGTATGCGTTGATAACAATCTAGCGGATTGTATGGGGAAATCTGAAGGTATCCATGCAGTCTTCTTCAATGTGGACATACCTGAAGCTTGCATTAATGCTGTCTGTCTACCCAGAAATGATTCAGTCTTCTGAATGAAAATCAGAGGACTGAAGAGAAAAAAAGATGGATCTAGCTTTTATATAAAAAGACATTGATCAAGTCATTAATTTTCCTGGAATGCTTTCCTGTAATAAAGAACTGATGTCTCGATTTCTGAGAAGGACAGGGAGAGTCCTATGAGTATTGTCCAGGAGATCCAAGAGCACTTTAAACACGGAGATGCTTAGTCCTAGGTGCAGTGATTTTTCAGTGTTGATCATGTGTCAAGGATAATCTGTTCAAGGATACAAATTTTCAGCACAAAATCAAGTGATTTTCTAAATTCATGGGGGAATCAGCCAGTGTCTAAGCAACTGGGTGATACTGTCGCAGAAGAGTAGGAAAAATTTAGAAAAATGTAAGGTTTATGATGATTAGACATTGACTCCGAGTATCAGATGTGGACCATTTAATGACTTGCCCAGGCAGTCCCCAGTCCAAGGCGTGCTGCCATACCGGCGTTAGAAAAAAAGGTAATGTTCAGCCTCTCACAGAATCGCACTGCTTGTAAAGAGCAGTAATTTTTAGCCTGTATGTATGAATCATTTAATATATTGACCTACAGGGGAAAATGACCTATTTCTGTATGTGCTTTCTGTACTTAGGTAAGCTGAAACACACTCTTCTCTTTCTCTTTTTTTAACTAAAGTGTGTATAAATCAGTTTTATTAGAAAATCTATGTGAACTATGTAGCAAAAGCATTTTAGAAATGACAGCAAATATTAAAATGACAGCTGGGAGTAAGATAAAGATGTTTTAAAAACAAGTTGATTCCAAGCTGATGCTAGTGTTTTAGAAATCCTGTCTTTGGAATCTTTCCTCTGCATTTTCGTACACCTGAAAAAAACTGAACTTTAAACTTTTTTAAGCTTATTGGAAAATAATTTCAATTTAATTTCAGCTTTTAAATGTAGAATGTAATTTAATTATGCATAATGCTTGGCTGGTATTTTTAAATGATGAGTGTTTAATAAGTCTTAAGATGATTGTAATTTAAAAAAAAAAAAAAACAAACAAATAGCCACAAGCATTGGAAATGAGTACCTTAATCTTGTCACTATCTATAAAATAGACAAATAATTGCACTAAATGAACTGAATGTTACTGTCTGTGTGCTACTTTTTATATGGGGTTGTTGGTGTTCCATATGCTAGCTTTCAAGTAAGCTTTGTGTCTGCTTATTTAACATTTTCAGAAATCTCTCTGTGGTTTTAATATGCAGGAGAGGAAATCTACTGTACTTTACCTGTTGTTGGAGGAAAAAAGTTAACAGTAATTTGTGTTATAAAAACATAGTAATTATAACAGATTCCTATCTACTCCTCCAACTTCTTCACAGTTTTAGAAGTTCTTCTTTCTAATTTTTCACTTGAAAAAAGAATTGATCATCAGTAGTAGTCACAAGCACATACATCTACATTATCTGCTATGGCTTGAAAGTGCCGAATGCAGAGATTTTGCCAGTCATGCGGAGGGAGCACATGCCACAGATGGAGACCTGTACACCCCATAGACCCTCTGAACCTAAGCGTGACAGTTAACGATAATTTTCTTTACTTGATCAGTCACTTCTTTAGGGGATGCTTTTGCTTTAAAGATATTGACATCTAGATGTTCAAAGTGACCTGCTGACCTTTTACAAATTCTTTTGGTTATCTAGGAAGAACAAACATGGCTGTGAAATCTGTCGGTGTAAGAAATGCCCCAACCTCCCTTGTGGTAAAATCTGTCCGATGGGCTTCCAGCAGAACAGTCATGGCTGTGTTATCTGCAAGTGCAGAGGTAGGTACGAGTGCATTACCACCTCTAATTACAACTTGTTTTGAAAGCAGTTGGAAGCTAGAGCAGAAGAAGAGGAATACTGCACAGAATATGTAAGAATTGGAATGTGGTATCTAGTGGGGGAGTCGGTTCAACTTTGCTCAAAGGAATGTATTGTTTTGCAGGTCTTTGTTATTATCCATGTTCGTCTTGGCTTCAACAGAAAGCCTCTGCTCCACTTTCATCTCCCATTACAAAGTCACAAAAATCAGTTAGTTATCATTAATAAAAATTAGATCAGGCTCTTAATAAGTAACTGCTAGAAATAAACTAGTTGAGGGTTTTTTTTTTCAGTAGCAGTGTTCATCTTAGCTTCTTCACTATCACCTTTTCTTTACAAACTCAAGTTTTGGAATTGATAGATGCCCTGTCAACGCCTAAAATAAGAGTGCTGTTTCTTGGACACTTTTCAGGCAGTCTTGAGGAACTATATGTAGAGAGCGTGCTTACCCGGGAGAAAGGACTGGGTATTCTTAAGCTAAAGATTTCATGCCTGCCACATCCCAAACTTAAAACCACCAAGTTCGAGGTGGAGACTGAGATAAGATGTTCATTAGTTGTCTGCTTTAGTTTTGTGCTGCTTTTCACATGTCTCTTTTTTAAGGTATTTTCAGTTTGTGTTTTGTATTAGTCTGGATATCAGACTTCCTTCATTGATTATCTCCATGTGTTGCATTTAATAACTTTTCATTTGTGCTCAGGCTCTCTCGGATCCTAACTGCCCTTTCATGCTTATTTCTTCTCACAGAAGCCACCTCTGTAGCCCCCCACTACCAAAACCTGGCCACGCACAGCCGCTACAGTAGTATTTATTGTTATCATGATCATAAACATACCAAACCACAAGCGTACCACTTCAACATCCCTTCATTAGCAACTTGCCTAAGAATAATTAGAGCAATCACCAGTATGTTCTGGGGGAGCTGTGAGTCCTTGTGAAAATTTTGACCAAAAAAAAATTGATGGGTAAATCCTCTGCCTGTGAATTAGCTCCACTTTCTAAATTGCTTCTGCCCAAAATAGCTTATGCTAGGATTAATAGAATAGAACCATCGAAATACAGGGCTAGGGTAGTCCTCTGGAAAACTGAGAGTCCATTTCTCTGCCCTCGCATAAAATAGAGTGTATCGGGATAATCCTTGACAGATGTTTGTCTAAGATTTAATTTATTAAGAATCTCCACTCAAGAGGAAAAAAAAAAAAGGAAAAAAAGGGGAAAATAAAAAACCAAGAAAAAAACCCCTCTCTAAAATAATGTTTTCCTGTGGTTACCAGTATGTGACATTTTAAAATAAATTTTCTAATATTTCCATCTCCCTTTCTACAAATTGAACCAGCTACTTCTTGTGCTAAGCTCAGCAGACATATGGAACAGCTAAGCACCAATCCCTTTAGAATTCTTGCAATATTTAGGGTGTTGCAACTGGAGCCCCCTAAATGTTTGGGTTTTTTTGGGGGGGGGGTCCTAAGTCAAATAAACCCAGTTATTTTGGTCTCTCATCATAGTTCAAAACCTGGATATTGTACTTTAGCCATAGCAGAAGCTTCAAACTAGTAGAGATAGTAGTACTGCATTTAAATTTATAGTACTCCTGCACTTGTGTCTTAGATTGAAATTGCCTTCTCTGCAGCGGTATCACATTACTGACTCATTTTTATTTGTGAGCTACTATAATCCCGGATCGTTTCAACCATACCTGTACTTATCCAGTTATTCCCATTTGATATTTGGGCGTTTGTTTTCTTCTTTTAAGTATTATGTTTTGTACTAATTTATGTTTTGGGTTCTTACTCTGATAAGATGCATCAAACTAACTTTGTATCATCTGCTTGTGGTTCTTAGACCACCTTTGATGGATCTGCCATAGCTGAAGTGCTGGCCTACATGTTAGGAAAAACAAAAAGAAAAACCTTTACTAATCTTACATATAAACATTACTTCTCATACTGCATTCTTTTTTAAACAGAATATTAAAGAAGCAACATTATACAAATAACCTTACATATATGTAAGCATTAACAAAACATGATTGACATACCACTGAAAACAAGTCAGTTCACTGACAAACTGATCCCAAATCCTTCGGCATCGTAATGATGTGGGTGAGGGAGTGTTGGGCTCTAAATTCACTCTGCTGATTAACAAAGAATATATTGAGGCTGAATCCTGCAGCACTTAAATACCCCTTAGGATACAAATGAGACTTTATCCTCCCTAGACCAACTGCTTGCCTGTTCTGACTGACTGCAAGTAATGCAGCAGTCCAAGCTACTGTATACTCATCTCAGTAGAAGCTAGGAATGGGGGATAAAATTGTTAGAGCAGTTCTTTTCCAAACATCTCATTTATCACAGTAATGTAAACAATTTCTCGTAGGCATTTCATGAAATATTTCCAGTATCTAGCATGACTCGATTAGAACTTGCTTGTAATTTTCTGTCATTCATAATATAGGACCATCCTTAGCTCTTGTAAATGCTGTTATATTCTACTTGCTATCAGATAATCATATTATAATCTAATGCACTGTAATATTTAAATATTTCATTTCAAATATGCTTTGTGCTTTCTGCTCTTTCCCTCCATTGCATTTGTCTTTTTTCTTCTATTATTTAGCCAGTACTGCATTTCTGTTGCAGTACTGCAATTAAAATTGGCATTTCTGCAATTGCAGTACTGCAATTAAAATTGGCATCGGTGCAACAGAAAGAAGTTGTTATGTTTTCCAAGGAAATACATTCTGCTACCTCCTACCATCCCCTTCAGTATACCTTTTAATTGTTTCATATGCATTGTTACTTTATTCCTAAGCATAAATGATAGAATTATTAATCACTTGATTTTTATTCATGCTTTGAAAATAAATGCAATCCAGGCATGAAGTTGGTGTGGTTTTTTTCTCCTAAGCAACATGTGCTTATCAGGACACTTCCTTTTCTTTTGATTTTGTACAGAGGCAACCGCTTCTCTTATGCCTCCCGTTAAAACAGGCTCTTGCCTGTCAATGGATGGGCGCCGACATGAGAACGAGGAGAGCTGGCACGACGGCTGCAGGGAGTGTTACTGTCACAATGGACGCGAAATGTGTGCCCTGATCACCTGCCCCGTTCCTAATTGCGGCAATCCCACCATACATCCAGGGCAGTGTTGCCCATCGTGTCCAGGTAACACACTTTCTTCTATATGCTTGTGTTCTGTTTCCTAATACATGAAATTAATCACATGCATCATTCAGTAACAGGTATATATGAAGGTTTCTATGCCAAAATAACACAATGAGGGGCTTTCATTAAGACCTCAGCTGTGAAAAGTGGGAACTTAAATATTGAAAGCATGTTTTGGGTCCTAGCATGTTAATTTTTGACACATTGCAATCTTTAAACTAGAAAAAGTTTCTAGTCTATATTAGCTGAATAGCAAATTTATAGTCACGTACAATTTTGTTACCTATAATAGCAAATATTGTAATTACATGTTCTCCTTTTTTAATTTGAAGTGGAGTTTTGTTAAAATTCATCTCTTGATCTATGTTTCACAACCCCTCAAAGGAGTGTACATTTAAACAGATGTCTTAAGTAATTGAACATCATGATTCTGTGTTCTGAGGGAAGGCTTCTGTGCCACCAGCAGTAGATTATTTTAATTCTTTACGTGGGAAGGCCAAGTACAATTAATGTTGCATTCCAATACAATTTTAATAAGTGTTAATTAGCAAAACATCTATGAAAGATATTAGAGTGTGGGTAGAGTATAAGATTAATGCCCTCTGTCTTCAGAATGATTCCTGCAATATTTTATGTTCTAAATAGATTAATTTGTAATACAGTGATACTGTCTATGACAGTATTGGAAGTGATGTTACAAGTAGGAACAATGAGGTTCACAATACTACTATAAATAGCAGAACAGTAAAACAGCACTGGCAGCATATTAGCACTTACGAACTGTTTCAATTTCTTCATAAAGAACAGGAAATTCCAGGGGCAATATAAGCAGGCAGGTCCTCTTTCCGAAAGTGGCAGAGAAGAGTGTATCCTCCCAAGGACCTAAGATAACCAATCTCTTTAGATTCCTTAGACAAATGGTCATCGCCAATCCAGTTCACACCTTGTGGTAACTGGAGAAACATGAAACATAGCCCCCAAAAAAAGATGCCCGACTCCAAATGATCTGTCTGCCTTTCAGCCTGTCTCAGTCTGCACCACTCTCCTGCCCCCAGCATCGAGCTGGCACTGCGGTTCCTGTGGTGCCATGGCCAGCCATGGTGTTGCTTTTGGCACTGACTTTCCTGGAGCCAGAGCTATTTTCAATACTAAGTGATTTAGCAGTGGTTACTGAGGCCGAGCTCTTAGTGCTTAGCATCTTAGTAATGACAACCATTAATGAAGTTTTTAGCTGAGATGGAAACGCTATGGATGGAAACACTACCACCAGTTGTGCACATTAGGGGAACCATCCTTCACTTGCTTGTTTCTCTCCCATTATTGAGTATCTGGCTAGTCTGATGGGGAATGCAGAAATCCTAAGATTTTTAAAGGGACCCTTAGTGTTTTATCAGCTTGGAGCACATTTTTTTGCCACAGCAGTGTGCACTGTTGGTCCATATGCATCCTGTCAGGTACTGGCATTCTTTCCTCCACCTCCCCACGCACACACACATCCACAATCTGTCCTAAACAGTACAGTTCTGTCCTCTATGAAGCCTCAGTGTGAAAAAAAAAAATAAGAAAACGAAAACAGCAAAAAGATTCAGCTGTGAATATTGTTTGTAACAGTCAAACAGCAAGTAATAGATACAGACTATCATATTCCTGAAGTCATGTCACTGGAAAGGGATGTGACTCTTCCACTCACACTAGCTGGAATTCAGGGCCGTGCAGAACTGTTGGAGTACCTGCAGTAGTCACTCACCATTTCCCAATGATTTGTGTATTATTGTAGGGGATGGTATACTTCATGTGGATGGGGACAGGTTCGCATGTCAGTCTTGCATTAAATGAGCATTCAGGATTAAAAATTTAAAATGCAGGATAGTTGTTCCAGTTTCAGCAATTGTGTTGTTAGGTCCCCAAGACTTAATTTCACTCTACTGTCAACATACTTGTGCACATTGATTTACCTCACATATACAGAACACCTCAGAGCATTCAAATAAGAGTAGTGTTAATTTTGGTCTTTCAGCAGCACCAGCAGCTAGTTACTTTGTGTACGGAGAATGAGTTTGAGTAAATCCCTTCATAAGCCTAATGCTCAGTTCGTAGAAGAAAAAGATCGATACGAGATTAGCAGTATCTATCTTCTCACGCTATACATCTCCTGTGCGTGAGATCAGTGTTTGATTCTGAGCACTGGCAATGCTGATCTCTTGTACAAAAGAGCGGTTGCTTACCCAGTGGTGTCTATTCCTTTGAGATACAATGTCTGCGTAGGTTTCTCTGTCTGACATCCTTTCCTGCTTTCGAGGTACTAGTCACCTTAGCTTCTGTGTTAGTAAAGTTGTACTTAGTGTAAACTCTTGCAACGCTAGGGCAGACACAGCATTTTTTTAAAGTGATTGCATGTGTAAGTGTATGAATTAATATGGCCAAATTAGTCCTAGTGCGGTTTTGTTTCCTCCACTGAGGTTTTATATTTGTTAGAAATGTATTTCTGATTTTATTTTGCAATGTATCGATTCTCCACTGATGGTGTTAAATAAATATCGTGGCTTTCAGTAGACAGGAATGCAGTTTGGAATTGCGAGCCTGTGAGCACATCACTCAAATGTGTTGGGCATAAGGATATTGAAATAATCAGTGAACCTGATGTACTGAGTTTTGAATTGCATTGTTAACCTACCAACAGCAGTGGCAGCTCTCAGAGGTCATTTTTCAGACTGGAAAAAAAAAAAAAAGTGGTTACATTCAATTCCATATTTAGTTTTCAAGAGGAAGATATACCTTGACTGCTACAACATTCATTATAACCGCGTTTCTCTATATTAAGAGGTTTAAGGAGATTGTCACAATGCTTGTGAAAAGCTCTAGGTTTCCTGTAAGATTTAGAAAGCCATTAACTGCTAGTGTTTTGCAGAACTGTGTTATCCAGAAAGCGTGTATTTGGCTAGTTGCTCCTTGAGGAATACAGTAGTGGTACACTTGTAGCAATTCAGCTTTAGTAATATATCAATATCAATGCTGCTAAGGGAGCAGTAAGCAATACCATATGTACAGCAGTGCTATCTGGTTATGCTTTTCTGATTATAAACAGTATATGAGCAGTAGTAAAACAGGCCTCTGACTTTGCAGAGAACTAACTGCAAAGGAGGCGACTGAGAAAATTGCTGGAAAATAATTCGTATTGCCTTTGCCATGGTTAGTTAGGATGTCATTGCATAAAATGTAATATATTGTTCCATCTGAAATTAAAAACAGACAGTGACAAGGCAGCAGACCAGCTATCTCACTTCAGGTAAATGCTACTGAATCACAGATGTGGTTCATAAATGTAAGCAATAGGAAAATCATAGCATAAGCGAATCAGTGAAAGATGAAATAATTCCCTGAAAGAAGTGCACGAGTACTTTGTGAATAAAGTGAGATCAGCCAGAATCAGGTTCCTTGAGTTCTACTGATCCAGAAATGAAAACAAATAATTGAGTTAATTCTACGTGACAGTGTCGCAGAGCAAAGGGCACAAATGCCATTCTCCAGGCAGGTACAGCAGTGCTACGAATGTGGAGAGAAGCACATGCACTTTGAGCTTTGGGCTGCCTAAATGGCTGGAGGAACTGCTGTCCATTTAATGTTTCTGTCCTTACCCAAGATACTTGCATTAGGATGATGTTCACATTATGCATCTTTATAATTAAGTGGGTGAGACAGACCTTCAGAAAGTGGTTTAGAGATGCAGAGTCATTACCTGGAAGTCACTTTCTCTTCCTCTCCATTCACAGCTCAGGAAACCTGAGGTAGCTCGGTTGTTGACGTAGGCACTTAACTTAGTTATCTGATGTTAGATGGGTTGAATTCAGGCTGAAGGACAGCATCACTTATAAGCCTGAAGCTTCATGTTGCAGCACGTAGCTTTCAAACTCACGGCTTCTGTAGTTGAATAAAACATGCTCTGTGAGGCATCTCGATTCCTGTACACGGTGCAAGGAAAAAGCTGGTGGACTTGCTCCAGGTCCAAAGCAACTGGCACAGTGAGCTGGTGACTATTATTGCCCCTTATGTGGGGCTGGGCTTCAAAGCGTTGTCAGCAGGCTGTGGGGATGCAGTTCATGGCATAACCTTTTCTCGATGGTAGGTGCTTAAACACTTTCAAAGCGCAGGATAGGTTTCTTTTTTCTTTTCAAACACCAAGAGGTAAAGAGTTCACCTGTTTTTTTTAATACCCTGGTGTTTGGAGGATATTCATGCTGAACAAGGGAAACAGTTTCGGATCCTTCCTTAACTTGAAGGAGGTCAAATCGATTCTCTAAACTGCCTGGGTTAGAGGCTGGGTGAGTCTATTAGCCAGGGCTGTAGAGGTAATGTAATTAAGTGTGTGAACAGGAATTAAGGTTCATTCAGTGAGATACTGTCACTGGAAACCTGAGTCTAAACACTGTGGCATCTCCTTGGTGCAGTTTTTACTTAAAAAACTGCAGATAATTTTAGTTGTTTACTTATTTGTTTATTAATGGAACAAAGTGATGAAGCACTTCCACCAGTGTTAAGTGTTTATATGTTTTTAGGGGTTGGGGAGGAGGGTTGTGGTTTTGTTTTGGTTTTTAATCTGGCACCAAATAGTTCAGACATGTATCACTCAGGAAATTTAAAGGCAGATAGTTGAATTTGGGCTTCCTGAATCCCAGACAAGAAGCATACTTATCCATCCTTTCAGGAATTGCACTGATGCTAATATTTAGCAGTTAAGAAACTGTCCGATCAGTATAATTTTTCAGAAAATGACAATTGTCTCTTGGAATTCCTACATCACAGATTGGTTTGAATTTTTTCTGAAATGCCAAGAATGTTTGAAGTTATCTCTGATTCATATTAACTAGCATTTATTCAGACTGATTCTCAAATTTTTTCTTGTTTGTATTTTTCCCATTTTCCATGAGATGCAGGTGACGTAAAGTCAAAAGTGACAAAATAAAGTTGAAAGAGCTTCATTAAGAGTATATTTATAGCTGATTTTCCTGTTCCTAATATTTTCAGTAATAACAGAAATTATTAATCTTGGCTACGTTTGTTAATCATTAGTGTCACAGCTGATTTTGCCTGTCTTCCAATTCTGTTTTTCCCAGATGAAATAGTTGTGCAGAAGCCAGAGCTCACCAGTCCATCGATCTGTCATGCTCCTGGTGGAGAATACTTTGTAGAAGGGGAGACATGGAATATTGATTCTTGCACACAATGCACATGCCACAGTGGACGTGTCCTGTGTGAGACTGAAGTCTGTCCCCCTCTTCTTTGTCAAAACCCCACCCGCACACAGGACTCCTGCTGTCCACAATGCCCAGGTATATATTGACAACCAGATTTCATCAGAGTCTTTTCTTGATCTGAGAATGTATGATTTGAATATTGAATGTTTCAGTATGTGCACAGTTGGTTGTTGTGGCACCTTTGATCTTCAGGAGTTTGGAGTAGTAGCCTGCAGTCCTCTATTTCAGCTGCAAAACTTGGCTGTGTGCAAGAGGTATCTTGTATGTAAAGGGGAGTTGTGGCCCTGAAGTTTGAACATCTTTGAAGGCAATCTTAACAATGTAAGGGATGCATGAGAACCAGAATCCTTAGTTGGAAGGAAGGTTTATGAAATATGCACTGGCTCATTTATGGAAACATGCAGGATTAGAGAAACTTCGACAGCAGTCACAGTGCTAGGCAGATACAGGCTTGTCTCTTTTCCTTTCTACATGCCTTGGTTTCTATGAACCTTTTTATTACTATCTTGTCCACTTGGGATTTGGTCACAAAAATACTTCGGTTTGCTTTTACCTTCACCTGGTATGATTCGAGAGCGACTTGAAGGCAATCTAGTAATATCAAAGCATTCCAGCCCAGCAAGTGTGCCAGATTCCTCCTTGACTGCCTCACAGTGTCAAGAAGGTAACAGGATTTGCTTTCCCCTGAGGAAAGAGATGCAATTAGAAATGAACGTGAATTCCTGTTTTACATAGCAAGTGGGGGATTTTATTGCAGTGGAAGTTTAGTCCAAATCTGTGAATTCTATGTAAACTCACTGAGAAAATATTTGTCTTTATTAAAACCAAAATCTAAAAATTTTACTTTAGGAAAAACAAAAGTTAGGTTTGCCGATTTCTTCTACAGGATGTTTGTTGGGTTTGAGGGTTTTGGGGTTTTTTTCTGACAAAATAGTTCCAGTAAAAAAGTTAGTCAGTTCTCCTGACTTCCATTTTTCCCATTATTAATAACAGTGGACATTTCCTTAACTTCAAAATACTGCTTGGAGAAGCGGATCTTTCTTCACTAGCTGTATAAGGAGCTTAGTCTCATAACTTACTCAGATTGAAAACCTGATCTGAGTGCCCTTATGAATCCTTTTTTTTTCTTCTCCTTTTTCTTATATATTCTCTGCACATACAGTCATATTTCTTGATCCATAATATCTGTTAAGATACAGCTTCATTGCAGAAATATGTCTCCCCCCACGTGTGGACATGAGAATTAAAGCAGACCCATTGGCATCAAGCTGAAGGCAAATCAAGTTCCATTTGTTTCTCACCAGTTTATAATTAGCTCATGTAAGTCCACTAGCGAAGGCAACAGGAGCATAATAGCTGTTCACTTTCCATCATTCAAGGATTGGAACTGACATGCAGAAGCTGGAATTCAAGTTTTAGTTTTAAAATTTAGTCTAATTTAAGGTGAATTAAATCCTACCATTCAGTTCAGAGCATTCAGAGTGGCTTTCTGAAGGGCTGCTTCTGAGAGTGATTGGTTTTCTCTTTGCTGTCCTGTCCTTTTCTCTTTTGGGTTTGTTTCTTTTTTATTAAACTCAATGAAAGTCTACATAAACTTTATTCTAGAGCATCCTCATCACATGTAAGACCTGAAGAGGCATAAGGCTCTGTCCTTCTATTTCTTCTGAAGCAGTGAGCCAATGTGTTACAATTCCATTGTTTTCTGTTGAGGTAACATGAGAGAAGTTAGCTACTGCAAGTTAAATAACTTAATCTGTTTATATTTACAGATGAGCCTCTTCAGCCCTCTTCATCAAGCAATGAGAGCATGCCCAGTTATTGCAAAAACGATGAAGGGGATATTTTTCTGACAGCCGAGTCCTGGAAGCCCAATGTCTGCACTAGCTGCATTTGCATGGATGGTGTGATTAGATGCTACTCTGAGTCTTGCCCACCAGTATCCTGCGAGAGGCCTGTTTTGAGAAAGGGACAATGTTGTCCTTACTGTATTGGTGAGCAAATAAAAATAGTTGATAACTTGCTGTTCCCTTCTTGGGAATAAGAAAGAAGTTTTATTTCCAAATTGAAATATGTTTTCCCTGTTTTGGGGAGATGCAGTTTGTGCCTTCAATTAAACTGGAGAGTGAAATCTGCTTAGGGAGATTTTAGGATCGTGATTTGTGGTTTTGAGGTGGAAGTGCAGGAAGATATAAATGTAATTTGCCTACAAACTTGAGAGGACATCTTCCTGAAAACTTGGTAATATACCTTACCAGATGAAAGCATTACACAAAAAAATATTTAATTTAAAGGAAGATCTGCCAGGTAACACATATGTTATATCAAGATATGTGATAATATAAGGAAAATATTAATTATGACTGCAGAAGATAATGCTGAAGCATTATGAAATTTCACAGAATGGAGAAGTGTTAATAAGGCATCTAAATTAAAATACAAGAAAAAACCAGGAAGTTCATGAAAGGTAGTTGTAGAAGAGGCAAAATAATGTATTTGAGAAAAAATTAGGGAATTTTTTTTTTTTTTTCAAATACTAAAAATGCAGTGAATTAAGGGCCATGCACTGGTTTTGAAGTTGGAGTTGAAGTAAATGGTGGATGCTGTGTGTAGTGAAAATTGCCAAGTATTTTTAAAGTTGCAGAATTTGACATTCCTGATCACTTTTTCATTGTATTTTGGAGTATTTATTTACAAATGACTTTTTTGTGAGTTTGCAGTAAGTACAAAGGCTGTAGAATGGAAGCTGCTGATAGAGAAGGATTGTATAATGAACTTACTGAAATTAAGTCTTTGTAGCATTGTTGGAAATCATTCAGACCTTACTATAAACTTCACTTCCAAAGGTAGTACAGGAAGATACAGTAGAAAAGAATTCAGTAAAAAGGAATATAATAAAATAATTGTTAATCGAAGATGTGAATCAACTTGCCCAGCTATAAACAATACAGTTCTTCATCAGAAAGACGTCAGGTTGTGAAGTCCTTTCAGATATATATCATTGATATAGCTCTTGAACTCTTTAATTCGTTGCAGAAAAAATGTCTTTAATAATAGGTGAGACAGGTTTATAGGATATGCAAGGAATTCCATCAAAGAAATGCCTGGAAAAGTTAGAAAGTATCAAAATTTCAGTTGCCCTTGGAAACCTACTTAGATTCCTGATGAGGACATTTTGAAAGGGAAATACAATGTTATCCCATTACTACTCTCTCATCATGGTTTGCATACAAAATGGAAAGGATTTGAAGTGTCTTTGACAACTATCTGCAGGCTTTTCTTCCAGTGATTGACTTTGCAGCCATAAAGATCATTTTAATCCGAAATACATTTTAACATTAAACAAATACAAAGTGTGTGCTAATTCAGACAATCAAACCAGAAGAGTCAGAACATGAGCCTTAGTACTGTACTGAAGAATTCTTTAGGTTGAGGAAGGGATGCACCACAAGGACTAGGGCCATGAACTACAAAAATAAAACCTCAGGAAATTTGTGCCTACACCTTGCACGGCAGGTTTGCAAATATATACGCACAACATATAGATAGGGCTTTAATTAATTCACTTTGAATCCCATATAGTTGCACAGTATTGCAAATACTTAAATGTGTGAGCTATAAAAACCTAATGGTTTTTATAGCAATTGCTCAGCAATATGAAATACAGAAGCCAGATTTTAATTAGTGCTCAGATATGAAGCCTTTCTATGAATATGCGTTTTATTAATCTAAGCTGTTCTGTGTTGTCAGTATGTTTTGTGGTCTAAATAGATGAAATTCGTGGAAACTTTTTTTTTTTATTGGTTTCTATGGACTATATACTCTTGCCTGTAAGAGGAGTAAGGTCATGAATTTAATTTTTGTCTTCCTGGTTTACTGTTTTACTCTTCATTTCTTGAGAACTGTGAAGCACATCTTTACAGATTCTTCCTT
Source organism: Aramus guarauna (assembly GCA_013400195.1). Lineage (NCBI taxonomy): Eukaryota > Metazoa > Chordata > Aves > Gruiformes > Aramidae > Aramus > Aramus guarauna. The sequence goes on along the minus strand of VXBL01010531.1, from coordinate 1,110,774 downwards.
ACTATTCTCCTGTAATTGGTAAAATGTTTAGTAGGCAAACTCTGTGGAAATAGGCCTTCTTCATTTATTGGAATTTCAAAAATTATGCAGGGTTTTAGCACTGTCTTTTATTCTGCTTCTTTCTGGATCCAGATCTGGTTAATACCTACTAAGTTCTTATAGATTCAAATTCAAAATTTTACAGACCTTGGATGCTTTGTTGTTTGTCTGAATCCTTACATTTACCCTGTGTGTTCAATGTTCTTCTTTCTCATGCAAAGAAAGATTCATTTGGAAGGATAATGTTCTACTCTAGAGAGGATAAATTGGTATCTATTTGATTAGAGACAAGATTAGTCTGTGGAAAACAGAGCAACGACTGTTTGTTTACCAGATGAGATTGATTTACTGGTGCAGCTAGAGGAAATTTGAGAGAAGACAGGTAGAGCTAGGCACAGTATTCTGAGCTGCATTTTTGTATGTGGGTTTCTTACTGCAAGTCTCTCTTGTTTCTACTGTCCTTGAGCACTTGGTGTTTTGGCCTTCATCTTCATCCTGTGCTTACACTTGCATAGAGATGGACACCTAAACAAGAGAGACACACAGGATAATACTTTCTTAGGACTTAGAAGTTTCCCCTGGAGGTTCAAAGGTTCAGCACTGCTATTGTGATTTTACCCTTGTTCATTCTTCTAAAATACAGTCACAGTATTAAACGGTGGTGTGTTCTTTACAAACTTGCAAAAGCTTGAGCAAGTTAAAAGACTTTTCCAGCCAAACCAGCTGCTGAGCTGAAGAAGCTGGCCTCAGTGGGGCAAGGTAGCACTTCTGGGAGAAAAGGTACTGAGCAGTAGAGGACAGCTCAGGCTGTGTGCCTCACCCTCTCCCCAGCCATATCTGCTTTCTATCCAACACAGCGCTCCGCTGGCTGCGTATGCCACCATGCAAGTCATCTGTGGAAGAACCTGATGTGCTTTTCACAGCTTGCAGACACCTTTTCCTCCCACTCTTCCTTTCCCATGTCCGCCTCATATTCACCTACAAAATCCTCTACTTGGAGAGGCTGGGACCCACGCTGACAGCCGTGGAAGCCATGGGATACCTGTACCAAGGCCCTCTGGAGCATTTACACTTTTCAGATAATTCCATTAGTATTTTTACAACAGTACTTCTTTCTGGTCCCCTTTTGCGTTCAAATTTTCTCTGTCCAGATCTGTTGCACTGGTCTGTTGACTGCTAACCTTGTTATTCTGGATGATGTCAGTCTGGATGATGTTGTCGCTAATTAAAAGCTGTAATGATGACCAAATTATTTAATAAGGATTTTTATTTATATCTGGGAGTGTTGTCTAACTGACATATGTAAATATGTAATCTGTGTGAATGTTAAACCAGTATTTCTCTGACAGCTTCAGAAGTTACTTTATGATTTCGTTCTGTTATCTCATGCGTATGCTTAATCTGCAAATTCACATCATTAGCAGGTTTCATCATCATAATTTCTGCCTCTAAGAAAAACAGGTAGCAGGAAGCGAAGATGAAAATGAGGTCCTGCTTGGCTTTTGGAGGTTCTGCTGTGTAGTTTTATTTTGATTATCTATAAAGTTTTGCAGCAGCAAAAAACATCCTAGGCTAAGCAATTCATGACTGTCTTCTCAGTGAAATAGAAGGTATACTGCAGATCACCAAAAAGTCTTGCACAGGATGCACCATAGAAAAAATGCTGTATTGACTCTTTGACAGAAAGTGTAATGCTTCTTTTAAGTGTTTTCCCAAGACTTACTTTCTTCATCAAGTCCAGGTCCCTATTACGTACTGTGTCAAAATCTATCTGAAATGTTGTTAGTTTTACAGCTCTCACTCTTTGGGAAAGGTGTTCTGGAACCTCACTTTTTTCTGAGGGCTAAGATCACACCAATTTCCAATTTATATAATACTAACCATGAAAAAGTGTGCTGAGTTTGGTTATTGCCTTTTTCCTGGGGTTTTCTAGTGGTGCAGCTACAGGGAATTACCAGATCCTCTTTGAATCTGTTTTATCATAGTCTAAGCACTTCTAGTTATGTCACCTGAGAGTTGCTTCATCGTTCTTGGCATCCAGCCTAATCTTTTCTTCAAGTATTGCAGACTGAGTTCATCTTTCTTGAACCTTGGTAATTAGAACTGTAGGTAGTCTGGTTTTTTTCTTAGTTAAATAGCATTTACTAGGAAACGAGGAGGAGTAGTTGGCAGTCTCAAACAGCCAAACATAAAAAAAATCCATTTTTTCTTAATTTTCACAGCACTTCTGATATCATCATTTCATGTCCCAATCATCTATTCTCTAGCCTCGTGCATGAGGAAAATGATGAGAAGCAGCCCAGGCTAATTATGTACTTCATGAAGAAGCAGAAATGACATTTTTTAAACTAAGATTTTCCAGAAGATGTGGAGAGGGTCTTTTAATTACAACTGGGATTTCTTTGTAGCTATTGTTTCACTTTTGTGTTTGGGGAAGAAATCCGATTTGTGTGTAATTGGCCATTACCGCGTGATCACACCACTCTGTTTTCCTTCCACAGAAGATACAGTTCCAAAGAAAGTAGTTTGCCACTTCAATGGCAAAACGTACGCGGATGAGGAACGCTGGGACATTGACAGCTGCACACACTGCTACTGCCTGCAGGGTCAGACTCTCTGCTCCACTGTCAGCTGCCCACCCCTCCCCTGTGCTGAACCCATCAACGTGGAGGGAAGCTGCTGTCCCATGTGTCCAGGTAATGTGACGTGACAGCCCGGATTACTGTACTGCTAGTTTTCCAGCACTGATAATAAGGGAGGTTTAATTGGTTTTTGAATGTCAGTCTGTGTTTGAACAGTATCAAGAAGACAAAAGACAGTTAGACTTCAGGCAAATGAATATTTTTAACAGATAGGCGTATTGTGCAAATACATAGTTTGAATTTTACTTATTCTGAGAATTGTGAACTCAAAAATTAGTTGCTTGTCCCTGATCTGTCCTTTCACAAGGTTATGGAAATACATTAGTGAAGTAGGACAATGAATATTCCTACATCTCTGCAGATTCTGCCAGTGATTAACATTTCCATCTTTTACAAGTCTGTTCATTACTTTTCAACTGTTGCATTGCTTTATTTATCATTTTAACTTGACTTAAAACTAATATGAAATTTTCTTATCTATGGACATCAGGGACATAAGAATTGCAGTTGATTTTTAATGCTAGTCCTGACAGACTTCTGCAAGAGTTTGCTCATCTTAGTCAGTCAGCTGGTAACTACAGGACAACTGGGGAGATTCAGCAGTAGCCCCTCTTGCAGTTGTCCTACTTTGAGGATTACAAAAAAAGGAAGGCAAAACAGTGACAGTTTACGTATCAGCTGGGAAGATGTAGCCTTCCCTTGGTATTTTTGTTTAGTATCACAAAGGAGCAAGGCTGTAGTAAAGCGTGTATTCTGAAATGGTGAAAATTCTGAAACAAATGAAAGGATTCATAAGACAAAGCACTGCAGACAGCCAAGTATATTTTTCTGAATTAAGAGCAGCACTGGGAAGTTAAGCAGCCTGTAATTTGTGAAACACATTTGTTTTATTTCACAGAGATGTATGTACCCGAACCTACCAACATCCCTATTGAGAAGACTAATCATCGAGACATTGAACTAGAAGTACCAAACCGGCCAACGCCGAGTGAGAATGACATCAGCCACATGCATGGAGGTAAGATCTGATAGAAACTGGGCTAACTTCGGTCTATGTCTATTCCCCATGTTTTAATGCATCTACTTGCTCTATTCAGGTAGCATCTGTGTAATGCTTTGACAAGGTGGCTATCTGAGAGTATTCTTCAGTGCAGAACTCTTACGTGCATTTTGCTAAGAGTAAAGATGAGTCAGTCTGTTTGATTATATTTATGCAATTTGGTCGCATTATCATTCCATCTTCAGCTTGGAAGAAACATCTGTGTTGGTATGATGGAGTTCTATAAAATTAAGAATGCAATAAAATGATGAATGAGGAGCGATTCTGCAGTATCTTTTCTGATACAAAAACTAGAAAGCAGGCTGTTGTCAGGCCACCGGAGGCAATAGACCTTCATTTGAACCATCTGGCATTCTTATACTGATAAACAAAAAAGGGAAAATGAGGACCACAGCTTCACATATATCATAGACAAATGCCAGACAAAAACAAAAACCACTTCACAGGTATGATGACACAGAGATAATAAAGTTGTCCAAGGATGTAAATCCATCTCTTGTTTAAAACTGTGCTGAAATCATTATTCTGGGACGGGGGAAACACTACGACAAAGTCTTTGTTAACCTTTTCTAATTGAGGGACTACGTAAACTTGTATATATCTTTTTTTTTTTTTTTTTTCAATCCAAGGATGATCTCATAGCATACTATTGTTTGGTGATTAGGAGAAAGGATACATGAAATGTAACTGCTTTAGAAAATTGTAAGCTTAGACTTTTATAATTACAGCATTTTTATTCCTCACAGGCATAAGTGGCTGGTTTGCAACTATCCTGGGTGGGGATTATAAACGCACACTGCAAACTGTGGGAATGTTGTATATGTCATTGAAAATTACCGTTCTTTGCAATTACATGCAAAACTTGCTGCAGTATAGTAGACTGCCAGCAGCCTGTTTTCGCAAGCTGGGTGGTGCAAGTATTATAATATGTTCTCAACAAATGAGAGAGCGTACACATCAGAATTGTCTTACCAGTTTCTTTTTTGTGTTTGTTTTTTGTGTTGTTTTTTTGTTTGTGTTTTTTGTGTTTGTGGTGGTTTGGGTTTTTTTGGTAAGAAAAAGGGCTTTCATCCTAAGACTTCCAGGTTCTCCTCAGCATAGAAACACAGGCTGATTTTTTATTTTTTTACAAGTGGGAATTTGATTGTGATCAGATAAGGTGATGCGAACACAACTGAGCTAAGAGGTTATTACTGTACTTTAAATTCCATCCTATCTACTCTCTTTTTGATGGCCTTTTCCGAGCTAATACAGTCATTATATAAGATATTATATTTCAGTTCTGATTTATATGAATAAGGTAACATTTCAGGACAGAAAGTCCAAATTCATGTGAGTGACAAGATCCACGACTGCAACTTTCATAATTACATTCTTCTTTATGGTGAAGGCCCATGCATAATTACTAACTGCTCACATTTGCCTTGCAGACATGAGTCATCTCCAGGGAGAGTACAGAAGTGGCAGTGGACCACACCCGAGTGAAGATGCATCGGTTAGCTCTGTTGCCTTGGTGACAATTCCAATCACGATAGCGCTGATACTGATCTTCATCTTTCTGCTCGTCAATCAGAAAAAGCAGTGGATTCCAGTATCCTGCTACAAAGCTCCAACAAAGGTGCCATGTTTACATCCCTTTCCAGGCTTTCGCTTTTTTGGAAAACAAGATTAACTAGAATATTGTGTAGGATATACTTGAGTTTCTGAATTTCTTAAGGAATGCATTTAAAAATTCGGTTTTAACTCTAATGTATTCACTCCTAAACTCTCAGAAAGGCTGCTATGTGACAAAATAGTTAAAGCTGAAGTGAAAATCACAACTTTCTAGCTGTGGAACTATAATCAATAATTCTACATACTTTTTTACTTATGAAAGATCATTTTCCTCAAACACTTTGATTGCTGAAACATTTTTTCAGTGTCAGCAAAAGGAATCATCCATATGCTAAGAAAGCTCACTTTAAGCCACAAACAGATACAATGCAAGATCATGGATATACTGAAACTCAAGATTTGTTGTGAGGGTCTTTGTCATAAAAATGTAGCTTTCTTTTCAGTTTTTTTCAACTAGGTGTCACTCAGTTTCTCCTGTTCCTTGCTGGATGACTGATGATTCCTAGTAATAAATTTTGGCAGGCCTGTTTTGGCTTACATTCCTTCTCTTCAAAATAGTCCAGCTATTCAATAAAGAACAAATCAACAACTGTGCTTAAATCATATCAATACCAAAAGAAAGATTATAGAAAAGATGTTTAAAATTACAAGTGGACTTCTAATGTTTAGCCCTGATTCTGTTAACATCATTGAACCTCAGGACTTCTTTGTGAATCCAGACTTTTGAAGAGCCAAATGTAAAACATTTTAGAATAATGTTTTGTAATAAATATCTGTGTAAAAAAAAAACAAAAAAACCAAAAAAATTCTGTGATAAGGGTTACTAAATGTAAGTTTTTATTAATAAAACCCCTTCTGATTTAAGTCTTGGAAAAAGAAGCTACACCAGTGGAAACTGGAATTTTTAAGATTTGTAGCACGCTTATCGTGTGAGCGTTGTCATGTGTGTATGCTTCATGTGTATCCATAGAGTTCATTTACTGCCTGTCCTCCTTCATGCTTAGCCCGTACACATTTCAGGTAGTGTGCACCCAGCATTGTTTCACCTTCCTCTCAGCTGCAGAATCTTTCAGTTGAAGGGTTCTCAAGCGGAGGAATAGTAGGACTGGATATGGGAATACCAGAGCTCCATTCAGAAGATGAACAATGGTGCTTCAGAAGAGGGTGTTGGTCTGTTAGCGTGCCTGGCATAGGCCTTTACCAAGCTTATCAAAAGTCCAGACTCTTTCATGGCCAATTTGATTTTGGTTTGTGCTTATGGACTTGAACCATAAACATTTTTTTAATTATGGTTGGAATACAGAATTTTTTAACTGATTCAATATTCCCTTTTTGTCTTAACAGCCTTCTTGCCTAAACAACCAACTGGTATATGTGGACTGCAAGAAAGGTACCATGGTCCAGGTGGACAGTTCTCAGAGGATGCTAAGAATTGCAGACCCAGATTCAAGATACAGTGGATTTTACAGCATGCAGAAACAGAACAACCTACAGGCAGATAATTTCTATCAAACAGTTTGAAGAATTGCACCCTTACCAAGGATTTAAGAAAGAGAGAGAGAGAGAGAGAAAGAGAGAGAGAGAGAGACTAAGTCTGCTATTAAAATAAAACTAGAATTGTGCACTTGCTTAGTGGATTGTATTGGATTTGTGACTACATGTACAGCTCTAAGACCTTACTGGGATGAGCTCTGACTCCTGCAATGTGCCAGAAAAAGCATTCCCACTTTTCCTTGAGATAACTGACCAAGTGTTTTCTTAGAACCAAAGTTTTAAAACTTGTTAAGATGTATTTGCTTGTAACATAGCTATAGAGGTTATTTTGGGAGGGGGAATCAGGGGCTAGGGGTAGGCAATGAGGTAAAAGGAAGCTTCAGAGAAGAAAAGCTGGTCATGCTTGGCTGGAGAAGAAAATGAATAAAGAATACTTGCCGAGCAGCAGGATAGTGTTTTTTCTTGTTGCTCTGAAATTGCATCTGTTGCAGCAAAGCCTAACCCCAGGTGAAAAAAAATACGAAAAGGTCTGATTTTTTTTTTCCAGCTGTTGCTACAGTAATATACTCCTAGAACAGAATTTGTCACATCACAGGTGTGGTGTAGCTGCAAATATTTTTCTATATGATGAGAAGCTGCAGTAGTTAATGAAATAGCAAGGAAAAGGTTATAGCAGAAAATAAAGGGTGGGTTTATTAAGGATGTATAAAATTATACCTTGTGCTGCTTTTTGGTTTTATTTTTTTTTTCTTCAAAGCTGATTGGCTAGATTAGCCAGCCTTTGGCAGAGTTAGCAAATGACTGAGGCCTAAGTAATTCCTGATATGAGCACTGGATCTTTTGACAGCAGTATTGAAGGAAGGAAGGAAAAGTCAAGAACACCATGCAGTTCCAGGGGCTTTTGTTTGTTTGTTTTGTCTGTTGTGGTTTTGTTTTGTTATTTTATATCAATCTCTGGTTGTTCATACAGGAGAAGGAAAAATATTTTTGTTGGACAAAGCTCTTGCTTACAAGAGAGTAAAAAAGAGACTGTTTTAAGGTTGTTGTTTTTTTCTTGTTGATGTTCTTATTTACTGGTATGCAGATTTAGAAACTACTTCCATGCTAGGAAGCTGCTTAATTTTAATTGTATATTACTCAAGCACCTTTTTTGAAGCTCAGAAAAAAAAAGGAGATCATGCTTCTTTAAACTTTAGCATTATAGGAATATTTATGTAAATATAATTATGCTAAAAACAACAAAAAGTATTTGTATGTTTGTGTATATATATGTATATACAAATGCATGTAGGTATACATATGTATATATACGTGCATGTGTATATACACTATACATATATATACTGTATATATAAAATACTATGTATACAGTATATATTTTTTCTATTTTTTTTCTTGTTGAATGTATTTTTATCTGAGAGAGATTTTACCCAGAGCAGAAACAGATAAACAGGCATTCCATATCAATGCTTAATCGCTTGTGAGTTTAGGAAAGACAAGAAAAGAGCATCTCATTCTACCTACAGTTTGATTTGATTTGAAAGTGTTTGTTTGCGTGCGCGTGTGTGTGTGTGTGCACTCTTGTGTTTGCGTGTGTACAGTACGTGCACGATTATAGCAGTAAGCGTTGCTCTTGCTACTTGCTACATTTCAGGGTGTTTCTTATTTTTCTTTTCCTGCTTAGCCTTAAAAAGGCTTTTTAATGAATGCATTGGCTAGAGACACTGATGACAATATACATGCAGCACTAATCAGCTCCATAGAATAACACCATCGGCTCCTGGATTTTCTTTTTTTTTTCCTTTCTTTTTTTTCTTTTTTTTTTTCTTTTTTTTTTCAAACAATTGTTTGAAACAACTACTGGAATATTGTCCACATTAAGCTGGAAGTTTGTTGTAGCTTGCCTCATTTATAACTCTGACTGTATAATACAATGTTAACTTTCCAAACAGGTCTTGGCACTTTTATACTAATTACCCATTTGTGCATTGCCTTTTTTCTTTTACAAATGCTTGTCATAAGAGACACAGATACCCAGTATGCTTAATGTGAAAAGAAAATGTATTTTTTTGTAAAGGAACTCTCAAGTATTGTTGTAAATACTTGGTCAGAGGTTGCTGAACTTTAAAACTGAAAAAAAAAAAACCCTAATTTATTATTATAATGACCTAATTTATTAATCTGAAGATTAACAATTTTTTTTGTTTTAGACTATCAAAAAGGTGTTCTAGCTGTTTGCATCAAAGAAAAAAATAGGTGTATCATTAAGGGTCAACATTTTTTCTGCTTATATAACTTCAGTTTCCAACCACCAATAAGAAAAATTGTCGTTTCCCCAGCATTTTGTACTCAATCTGATATTGAAACAGAGATGTTTATGTCCAGTTACTACAAAGATTTTGTCAAGACAAAACATCCATTCCTTGCATAAGAGTAAGCAGTCTTTATCCAGAAATTGTAAATGCTTGCTTTTGTTTTACAATCAAGGCCATATTCTGAAAATATTAGCAAGATATAGGACATGGTGTAAAATGTTTTTTATTATTATTATTTTATTATTATTATTTTAAAGATATGATTTATCCTATGTGCTGTATCCATTACACTCTTTTACTTTGGTTCCTGTTGTGCTCTTGTAAGAGAAATGCAGATATAATTTTCTGAAAAATAGATGCATATGTGGCACTCGGAGTGCACTGCGGTTCAGCAGATTGCTTGTTTACTTTTTTAACTGTAAGGCGGTTTCTTGTAATTTGGCTCTTGGCAGCACAATAAAAAAATTTTAAACCTATTGATGCATATTTTCTTAAATGTTCATATTTGTTACTTCCACACACTGGTCCTTGAGACATTAGTTTATATCTTGATATTATGGTGAGGTTTTTTCCCCTGGGAGTAGGAATTCACATTATTGTCCTGCTGAGCTTAGATCAGAAGAGTTCAGAAAATAATGTGGGTAAAGAACAGTTTGTAGTCACAGAAGTTCTGGGTTTTACACTAAAGAATTTTCACATTAGAGGGATTTGTGGAATTCCAAATAGTTTCAGCATCCAGTAAAGAGCAATCTCTCAAACACAAAGTTAGAGCTTTGCCCTGCCATCGAGTCCATCTGTTGTACCTGTCAAAGAGCCGTAGTCAATCCTCTGGGGCTGTGAGATGAGGTCCTATGGAAATTATGTGGAATCAGAATTTGTACTTCAAGGACTTCCTGAGATCATTTATTTACCTGTTAGCCTATAATATTGTTTTCTTCTATTAATTTGTAAATTAATGGTCTTGATGCAAAGTCCTGGTATGTAACTTCCTGAGGCAAGGAGTTTTTCAGTTTAACTATACTTGCTGTGTGAAAAACTGCCTCTTTTCCTTTCTTTGAACCTAGTCCATGATGGTTTCATTTGGTATCCCTTATTTTCTGCATTCAAAGCAGCAGTGGATCAGTATCTATATGCCACCCATAAATTTAGAGACCTGTACCTTCTCTACATTTTTTCTGTGCTGAAAAGCCCAGGACAATTCTTTGGGAGCTGTTCTGGTACCTTCTGGCCAACCTTGCCGTTTTTTGTACTTCCCATTCTGTTCCATCCTTTTGAGATCAAGGGCAAAGGGACTGAAAATGTCCATGTTCAAACATGGCACACCCTGGAATTAGCATCGTATTTACAGTTTGGATTGCTACTGACCACTGTTCTTGCAGAACTTGCTGCAGTAATCCAAAATGCCCAAGTAGCAATAGTTACTGAAAGCCCACAATTTACTTTGACTAGGACAAATCAGTATTTTTGTGTATCTCTTTATATACGCTAAATATCCAGTAATTTCCTCTCCCTTGCTAGCTACCTGTTCCAGCACTTTAGCTCCTTCCCAAGACTGTGGCTATGGATGAATATGTCTTCTAGAAGAGCATCTTCAAACTCTGCCTACAAACATTTTGCTTTTCATCAGAACGGAACAGAAAACATCATTACGCGAATGTATAAACCAACAGTGCGTCCACATTTGAACACTCAAAGTAGTCCTGGCCTGCTTTGCCTTGCTCCCAATGTCAGAAAGGATCATATTGGGAATGCCTATGTCTACTAGTGTTTCTCAGCTTGAAAAAGCAGTAACTGAGTAGGGTAGGACAAAGGTCTTTAAATACCTCAGTGGCACACAGATGCTTAACAGGGAATGAATCTTCTGCTTGCTGGGTCTCTTCCCAAACATCGAGTAGGAAGTATGAGTAGGAAAACAAATTCAAGGAGTGGAGCAGAGACAAATCTGGCTCCATACTGTGGGATAACAAAAAGTTTACAGTGGCTCAGAAAAGCACTAGATGAAAAAGTCTATCATAAGCTATTGCACATAAGGGCACAACATAAAGCTAGCAAAGGATGGGCACGGGAGCGACCGTGCTAGTAAGCACCAAGTACCTCCAAAACTTCGTTTTATACACGTTAGGTGGCTGAATGGAGGGGAAAATGACAGCCCAAAAGCCACCCGTCCCTAGGTTACCAGGTTACAACTAAATTACTGCAAATATTCCGCCTTCCCCTTTCCCCTCCCGGTGAACTGCCCCTGCCCGCTGCCTCACAAGCAGCTGCCTCAGGCTGCGGCCGTCACTTTCCCTGCGAGCCGCCCACAAGCGATGCTCGCTGGCGCCGTCAGGTCCCGTACGCGGTGTCAGCTTCGCGCTCAGCCCCGGCCCCGCCGGCCACCTGCCTCACTGTCCTCCGGTCCGAGGGGCGCCCGGGCGAGCTCGCCTCGGTGCTGCCGCGGAACAGGCGCCCGGCTCCCGCCGGGGCCCGCTGACAGACGCCGGTGAGGCGGCCCCGCCCGCTGCGGCCGTTGGGCTGCCCCGCGCCGTCACACGCCCCGCCCCTGGCCACCACCACGCCCCACCCCCCCACCCCCCCGAGCTGCGGGAGGCGCCGGGAGCGCGCACCGCCGGGAGCTGCGGGCGGGCGCGAGCAGCCCGGCGTCTCCAGCTGCGGTGGCAGCTATGGCGGCGGCGGCCTCGCAGCGAGACCCGGGGGACTGGCAGGACTTCTCAGGCTTCCAGCCCTCCGCGGGGAGCGGCCCTGAAGCTGCCCGCGACAAAAGCGGCTGGGGCGGTGGGGATTTGGGGGCGAAGTTGTCTCTCTGCTT
>VXBL01010531.1:1039413-1092807 GCA_013400195.1 Aramus guarauna | reverse complement strand
TTTTTTTCTTAGAAAAGTGTAGTGAAATGGAAGGTGGGGAGGTAATTGATTTTTTTTGTTGTTTTGTTTTCCTTCACCTGAATACTTAGGAAAGATATTCCCGCTCACTCTTCAGTTCTCTTAAGCAGATCCATGTGTACCTTCATATAGAAATAACTGTGTAGTTTCAACATGCTGCTTGTTACGAGATCACCAATGTTCCTTGAAAAGGTAGGCTTATTCTCAGAGAGCGAGGACGGAGAGGAAGTGTCAGTATGATTTTATTGGTTCTCTTCCGTCCTGTCTTGGTACTAATTTCATCCAGCAACACCTTCACTAACTGAAACTAAAAAAAAAAAAAAAACCCTTAAGCTCTTAACAGCTTTGTATCAAATTGCAGGCTGTTTCTCTTCATGCAGGAGGGTTTTCATAAGGGTATTCGTTTTTTGAAGGTGATTGAAGAAATAGAGGAAATGATGCAAGAATCACCTGATCCAGAAGATGATGAAACGCCCACCCAATCAGATCGGCTTTCCATACTTTCCCAGGAAATTCAGACACTCAAGAGATCCAGTACGAACAACAGTTATGAAGAGAGTAAGTGACATTTATTTAGTATTTTGCTCTTACGCTTATCCAAAATAGTTTAAAGGGTAAGTCTGCCATGTGTTTGATTTGTAGCAAGTCCTTCTTATGAAATATCTGCATTCAAAAATATTTTCAAAATGCCCTGAAAGAATAAACTAGGTTTAGAAGATAAATAGAAGATTTATCTTTGCCAGCTTTAATAACTTAGAATAAAAATAAAACTTAACTTAAAGCAAATATGCTGAAGCTTGATTCACCGGAATGAGGTCTGTTCATAGGTAAAGTGATAAGTCGATCATTTTATTAAACTTTATTAACTTCTGTATTTTGAAGCGAGGCACTTTCTTGAGGCCAGTACACTGTGTTTAAGAAGATTAGCTAAAGCTCTTAAAAGTTATGCAGTTAATAAAGAAAATTATGTTTCTTTGGTACCGTCTCAGTCACTGCAACGTATCTTAATAGACAGTTACATAAAAATAAGGCAACTGTTGCACTTTTTTACCACAAGGACCTTGCACATTTTTCTCTCCTCCCCTTCCATTCCTGTTCAGAAAGCTTAAAAGTTAAAAAAAGATTGTATTTTCTTCTACTCCAATTAAATCATTTGTTGTTTTCTATAGAAAAGGAAAGGAGAATTTACATGTATAGTTTAATTGTAGTAGGTTGAAGTGTATGTAAAAGAAACCTTTGATTAATCAGTTTCATGATGGAAATTTGTTTCATCTGCATACTTGTCAAAATCAATTCTGGAAGGTAATAGGAACACAAAGAATATTTGCTAGATGATCCTTCTGCTTTGGTCCCTTTCTTTCCTGTACTCTGGGTCAGCAATATAAAATCTGTAGAAGATACAGAAATCTGGCTGACCTTTTGTGACATGATTTACAGTTTCTGCTACACTTCAGATTTATGGAGGAGATCCCATTTTCATGGTTGGACTCTTAGCTGTCTCAACACATAAATTTCAGGAATGCGAAAGCAAAGTGTATCCTGCTCAGCAGGGCTTCCTGCTTTTCTGACAGTTCCATATGTCCTTAGGTTTGGAGCTAATCAGGCTTACTTGGTATTTCATATCATATTTCTTTTGCTTTGCCTCAGGAGTTCATTTTGTCTGTTCAATCTTTACAGTTTAAAGGTCAACCCGTACCAAACAATGCCTTGAGTTACTTTGGCAGATAATTTAACTTTGCTTCACCAGTTTCTCAGAATCTGCTTTCATGTCTTTCAGGTCATTATTTTATGAAAAGCTCTTGCTACCTTTTTTTGTGTGCAAAGCTGCTTCAGAATTAGTCTACATCTCTCTGAAATTATTGTAGGGTTTTCCTAGAAACTATCTGGCTTTTATAAGACAAGTCAGAGGTGTTAATGTTTAGGATTGAGAACAGGAAATCGAAGCTTGCATTTACTTGGACAGGAAAAGACATGTATTAAGACAGTCCAAAAATGAAGCCAGTTATAGCTCTAGTTGTACAGGTGAGTCCTTTAGCCTACATATCTAAGATTTAAGTAGTCTTCTGCATTTGAGTTACTGTCTTCACTCACCTGTGTCAGCTGAGTAGTTCCTATGTAGCCCTTTTGTAGGCTTGGATAATGACAACTGATCTATCATAAACACGTCAGGATTGCAGTCGGGTAATCTGCACCTGTGGTTTTGGAACAATTGTTACGTAGGCTGTGAAGCTGGTTCTTCAGTGTTGGAACTAACTGGTGCATTCTCTAGTCTTTTACAAAACCTAAACAGTGGTGCAACCTATGCTTTTCAGCCTGTCCTTTGTAGTGAATTCATATGGAACTTATCCACGTTAATTTTTACCACAGAATATACTCAGTTTCACAGACTGTAAGGCCTATTCTGTGACTTGCAGAACCCGTGGAGCACCAGATAATCTTGTCACTGAATTTATCGTTCTTCCCCCTGCTTATGTTTGAGTTGATGTTATTTGCTATTGCTGACAACCAGAGTTGACTTTGCAAAAAATTATTGCTGTGATAAGACCTACTTGGTGCAAGCTTTTATTAATATGGATGCATAACATAGCAATATCCTCAAGAAGATTCCCTCCCCCATAGAGTATAGTTTCTATATTACTGTAGGTGAAAAATCCAAGGATTTCAGAAATGCCAAAGTGTTGGTGGTTGTGTCAGAAAATATGGAGACATACTTACTTTGAACAGCGAGTGTGGGTGGGTGGAAAGTAATAGTTAACAGAGGTGTCAGAATTAGAAGTTTAGCGCTTACGTTGGCTTCCTTAACTACAACGTGCTCTTCATATTTGCAGATTTTCTCAGAAATAAGAAGAAAGTGTAACCATCTTCTTGTTGCTTATCAAGTTGTCTCAGTGATGTGTTTATTCCTGTAGGAATATTGTTTTGTTCTGTGTAGTTTTAGAATTGAATTTTTTGTTTCAAAAAATTTCAGAGTACTTTTTTCTTGTAATTATCTATTCACATGCTTAAAATCTTGACAGATTACTTTTTATGTGAACTATAGGAGTAAAAAGATTGTCTGTTGCTGAGTTAAATGAACTGCTAGAAGAAATTGAGACTGCTATTAAGGATTATTCTGAGGAACTGGTACAGCAATTGGCTCTACGAGATGAGTTGGAGTTTGAGAAGGAAGTGAAAAACAGCTTCATTTCTGTCCTCATTGAAGTACAAAATAAACAGAGAGAACACAAAGAAACAGCAAAGAAGAAAAAGAAGCAGAAAAATGGTAGTCCTCAGAATGGCAAACAAGAAAGAGGTCATATGCCTGGAACAGTAAGAAAATTTTTGTAACTATTTATACATTCAAAATATTTTTTGTTTTTTCCCTATGGGAAGTAGTAGTCCTAGGTTATGTCAAGATACCTGGTACACCTGCTTCCATGCCTTCATTTGCAGACAAGGCTTAGGCACTTCTATTGAGATTATTTTTTTACAAGGTCATATAACATTTTACTCTTCTTAAACTCAAAAGAGATGTTTATATTGTTGGCAAGTTAGCCTGGAATCAGCATACCTTTCTTGCAAAAAGTACTGTCTTTGGATATACTTCTGTGTTTTCTATGGTCAGTAGGCAAACTCATTTATCTGTTTGGTTTCACTGTGAATTTTAATATGTGCCTACCACTGTTACTCTTGCAGGAAATTCCATATTGTTGATGTAGTTTTACAGATACTTATTGATCATACTGGAGTTTAGGTAGGAAAAAAGTAAAACTCTTACCCTGGATCTCGTCAAACCTGTGGCAGAGTTACTACGTCCAACGAGAGACAGGGATGAGGCCAAAGTGTAGTGCAGGTGTACAGGGAGGAAATAATATGATTTATTCTTTACAGAACATAGCAACAAAAGGAAAAATGTCTTTCAAACAGAGTTTGAATAATAGGAGGCAGAAAATGAAAGTAATTGGGTTATTATCTTGTCAATGTAATTTTTTCTTTCTTATCTGTCTAGGATAATTTTAAATTACTTAAATGGGATATTAATGTTAGAATTTCTTAGTGTCTCTTACAGGATGCAGAAAATGTTGTTAATGTATTGTAGATCTCTGCTAAGTCCCAGAAAGAATGCTTCAGTTTGACATCAGAAGGTTTTGGGGTTTGTTTTTCAAACATAAGGAATAAACATTTGTAATGAAACATTAATTCTTCAGATTCTGTTTCTAAACTTACAAGACTAAGATACCTGTGATATAACTGAAAAGGAGTTCTGATCTTGTCTGTTTAATGCAAAGTATTTGTGTACATATCTATGTTGTAATGGAACTCTGAGAAAGTATATGTCTGGAAAACAATGCAAAATTGTCATCCCTTTGCAAGAGCACAGTGAAGAGTTCAAATATACTCCTTTTAGGTTCACAGTCATGGGAAAAACAAAAAGTGGCATTTAACTAGAAAGAAAAATAATAATTTGGTTTTGAAACTGAGTAATTCATAAGCTACTCTGGTTAGTTTCAAGTTTAGAGACTTGAATGATGTTTTCAAGTATAACTGCACGTGTTCCCAATTTAAGACATTTTTGTATTTGTTTGCTTCAAGATGTAAGTGTGTCAGGTTGCTTTCTGAGAGGGATTTAACGAACTAGCTCCCAAGTAAGACTGTAGGCTGCGTATGTGTGATTCCTTTGAAAATAGCTTTCACTATCACCAAGTACAGATTTGAGCGCCTTCTCCCAGAAAGAGATGCAAGCTTCCTTCCTTCAACACTTTTTTTTTTCTTTTTAAAGTGCTGAGAATGTGCATACAGATAGTATGTTGAGTAACTTTGTGAAGAGTGAGTTTCTGTTAATTAATAATGTTTAAATTAATAATTTCATTAACTAAAACTAGAGTGAAGTCTCATTTAAATACAAAACTTGGAAGTAGGGTTAAGTTTTCATACTCCAAGAAAATCAATTCTCCTGTTGATATTATAATTGAATTTTAATATAGGTTTTAATTCTTTGTCCTTCATACAGTCTTTGGGTAAATCACTTTCTTGGACTTCTAAAACTTTTACCTGCCCCACAAGGGCAAACTGGGAAGTCATTAAAACTAGGGCTTGAGGATACCAGTTTCTTTAAGTAGGATATCTTAAAAGAGTTAAGATGGCTTTGGCAACATCTATGTCTATTTACTGACCTTGTTGTGCTTTAGAAAGCAAATGCATACTGTATTCCAGCACATTTTATTCCCCCTCTCATAAATAAATGCATTCAGGTAAGCATGCTGAGGTATGCGCATCATACTGCCCTGTGTCAGCAGCTTGACAGCTGCTGCTTTTTATGTTCTTGTCAGTTGCTGATTTTTGTATCTCATGGTAAACTTCAAAATTATTTTGATTTTTTTTTTACTTCTCCAGCAAGCAAAAAGGATTACAAAGTTCAAGGAAAAAAAAAAAACTGTGGTTGGATTATATATTAATTTTCTTTTACTTGGATTCCATGATTCCATGTAATGGAGCTTGAAATTAATATGGGTGCGTTATTAACTAATTATGTCTGTTTTATCATACTACCAAAAAATGTGGAATATTGATTGTTGCTTCAGTTGTGGAAAAGGAAGCATGAAAGCATAAAATGTTTTAAAGAGGTAGAGCTGAAAATTACTATGTCTGAACAGTGTTTCTAGGAGGTGCTTAAAGTCTCCAAAATTTGTATCGGCAGTGTCTCTAAATGTATATTGCTCAAACAGGAATTTTAAAGGAGATTGTACTATGAACTAAACTTTCAAAAATACTATTTTTCACACTTCAAAATGAAACAGCTTTAAAAGGCAAGTTTTGATTATTGGGGCTGCTGTGTGAAGATTTTTTTTCATTAAATTCTGATGTAGATATACCACAACTGCCATTATAAGGTTTGCTTTCAATTATAAAAATTAAGTAGATGAATGAAAAAATAGAAATGTGCTGAAATACATCTTAGAGCTTGTCTTTGTCATTCGTCTTTAATAATCTTGATAAATGCTGATAAATAGTCTTCTGAACTTTTATCTGTCCCTTTTTTTCTTTCTGCTATGTTTTCACTACTTTTAGCGCTTCAGCATGGAAGGGATCTCAAATGTCATACAGAATGGCCTCCGCCACACGTTTGGGAACTCGGGTGGAGAGAAACAGGTGCTGGGCCATCTTCTCTCTTTTCCTTATTCTTTGCCTGCACTTTTGGTAGGAGCTGAGATCTTGAAAATTGGCAATAGTTGAAGATAAATGCTGAGACAGGAAAAAATAGGACAAAAATGTTGGAATCTGTACTCTTTCCCTGCCTCAGGACTCTGATCAGCCTTCAGTCTCTTTCTCTTCTCAGCAGCTCAAGACAGTCAAGACTTGATATCCTGATGCACTGAAATAATAACCATTATTTCTTAGCCCAGACTAAAAGTCTGTTTTGGCATAATGCATGCTTCAAATACATTGCATGTCTGTAAAAATTAATATCCAATTGAAGAATACGTATCAGGTTAGACATAACATCTCAGTCTTCAGCACTAAGGACTTGGGTAATATCTACAACTGAAAAAGGTTTTGATTTCTTTTTCTTCAGACATTCAGAGCTGATATATCTAAAACCAGAGTAGCGTCTGGAAAATGCATGGACTCAATTGTATGTCTTTTTGCCTTTGAAAACTGCATGATGTGTACAATGCAGATTACTGATATAAAATACATACGACATCGGCAAGTTTTTGTCTTTTCATTGACTGTTTAAATGTTGAAATATAGAGCACAGAGACACAGCTTCAGTGGGTATCACTGTAGATGTTACATATACCTAGGTAGCAAGATTCTTATGCTTTATTTCAAAGTAATACTTAATTGTTTGTTTCAGAAGTGTAGTATGTATTTTATTAAATGTATTCTGTATTTTGGTAAAGTGCTAATGCTTATGCTATTATTTAGGCTTTTGGCACACATTACAAAATATTGGTATTTCACATTATATAACGCATACCCACCCATTATAGTTTATGCAGAATTTATTTCTTTTTTCCCCCCCTGGTGAGAAGTCCATTGAGGCAATAAAGTGCCTGGTAGTTTAGAAATCATGGCTGATTAGGCTTTTGTCTGGAAGATGACTAGAGTATTCTGTAGAAGAGGAGTTCAGGTAGAACAACTCCTCTCAAGTCATTCCTGAATCATGAGGTTAGAATTAAATGGACTTACCCTCTTTCTCAAGCAAGGTATATGTATGAGAGTTAATGAATATATAGATTCAGCTATTTGTCCCCAGTTTTGGGGATCTTGAACAAGTGCATAGAGCGAGCTTAACAGGTTTCACCACTCTACATTATTTCAATACTGGTAAAGTAATAGCTGTCCTGTTTGGTTTTTTTTTTTTTACTTTGCTATCTTTACCTTTTAATAGTAAATTAAAGCTGTGTATCCATATCTTTAGATATAATAAATATATGTATTTTCATAAAGTGGCCATAAAAAGGCCAGCTCCTCTTACTTTTGGTTAAAAGAATTCTTTTATATGCATATCTCTATTCAAATACACCTTTTCTTCTTTGACTGCCACCTGACTTTCTAGATGTAAGTAGCATAATCATGTGTTAACAGTAACACTGATTGGATAACTCTTCCGGTCATTTTTTTGAGTTAGTTTACTGATGTTATTCTTCATGTTGATCATACGTTTCCACTGATTTATCTTATACTATATCCTTGTTAGCAGGGTTATGGGGTTTTTTTCCCTTCCTGTATTCTAAAGCCAGTCATGGAAATAACAAGAACTTAAAATGAAAAATAGGGGAGAAGGATAGGAGAGATAGCAGCTCTTTTCTGATTTAGTCCTGGAAATCCATTTTTATATGGCATTTGGTTTTTGTTTGGGGTTTTTTGTTTGTTTTTTTAACATTACCAGACACTGGCCCTGCTTTTAAAATATTGGTGTCATCTTCTTATTGCAGCAAGTTGCAAAGTAAGAAAAGTATCATGCTCAGTTGCTTAGTGCTGCTCTCAGAATATTTAAGTGGTTTTTCAGGGTGTATTTTCATTCTAAACTCATGTTCAGGTGTTTTCTGCTAGCAGGGAAGAGTTAGTGACCAATCTGGAGTTCTGCTCCAAAAACAATGCAAGGACAGACCATTTCTTGTGTACCTTAGAAGGCAGAAGTTCATACACATAGTCACAGCATAAAGTCTATGAAAAGTTTGTACAGTTATTTCAGAACCGTTTTCAATCTTTAATTTTAATGGTATTTACCACCTTTACTATTTTATGGGTAGTATTACTCTGATAGTGGGTATTTTTCTTTTTAAAATTTTAGTCCTTTTTTGTGTGTATGTGTGAGAGAAGTGAAAATGGCTTGGAATTTTTCAGGGTTTAAAGAAAAATTTTCAGTGGAAACTACCTGTTCCCATCTGATAATGCAGTTGGAAAAAACACTGACTGCATAAAGCCATTGAAATGTTGGTAGTTCTTTCTGTGATCAGAAAATTTAAGATAGTCATCTTCATTTCAGTTTTGTAGGCATATAGTCACTTTTTATGGGTGATTACAAATTGCAGTGGGAATTGCTGCTTATCATATTGTCAAACCTACTTAAAAAATTTAGAGGTCACAGTAGAGTTAACACTTGGGCACATCAGTAATCTGCACTTTAGTCATTTTTTCTTTCTTTTTGTAATACGTTCTCTTTCACACAGCAATTCAGGAAATGAGTTTTTATGGCGCTATTATGGAGACTTATCGTTGCAGGAGTGAAGTATTGATGAGAAAAACAATATGATTTCTGGAAACTAAGAAATAAAATAGTTTGGTTTTTTCTATTATTACTCTTAGAGAGGAAAATTGGAAGGTGGCGTTTACAGGAGAAGGAAAACAGGGAATATTGGTATTTGGTCCGGGAAACATGTCCTAGTAATATATTGTCTAGGTAAAGGGTAGAATGCCACTTAGTTCTGACAGCTGGAAATTACAGCCTGAGATCTGATTTCTAAGTTAGTAGATCTACTTTCATCTCTGACATTTGCAGATTTAAGAGCCTTATATCTAGCTATTGATTCTGGTGATTTTATTAAGAGCGCAAATCTCTAATGATACCTGGTAGTTACATGGGCTGGAAAAGAAATTGAAAATTGACTGTTTTCAAAGAAACATTGCATATTTTCCTCTACTGTGCTAAGTGGATGTGAGAAAATGCTGAAGGAATAGGGTGGGATAAAAACACGCTGTGTTTGCATTAGGTCTTGGTGAGGTGTTAGTACGTCCCATGCTATAGGTTCCCTTAAGTCATACAGAATTGAGTCTGGCTTTTAGGCAGAAGGTATGGTTGGGCATGAGGTGCATGAGCCTGCTCTAAGCATATCAACAGTTATAGCTGCATTTGGCAGCACTAAATCTCCTTCTGCAAAGTGAACCTCCTCACCAGAGTTTGAGTTAGACTTGACTCTTGCTGAAGTGCTGCTCCTAGGAGAGGAGACCTTGTACGTAACGTCTTTCCCAGTTGTTACATGGAGAACCATATATCTCTCAAGTTGAATGAGAGATGGAGGGTTGCTTTGCTTACTACCTTGTAGCTGTGAACCCAAATAAAGTTCCAGTTAAATTCTTAAAAATTGAATGGCGGGAGATTTCAGGAAGCTTTTTCATTAGGGAAAATTCTGGCCATTTCAATACTTTTGAAATGCTGCCCTCTTTAAGAAGAATATGCATTCATATAAGCTGCAAAGTAAGATGTGGCCTAAATGCATTTAGTAACAATCTTAGAGCAACAAGGTTGCTTCCAGAGTTTGAAAATACATCTTGGCTGCATTCCAGGTAGGAAAATCCTTAAAGATCTAAGAAATTTCTTTGTTTGGGTTGTTTTGTTTTGTTTGGTGTTTTTGTTTTGTGGGGATTTTTTGTTGTTTTGTTTTTTTTTAAAGCTGACAAAGTAAGATTTCAGTAAAGAGTAAATAGAACAAAAGTAGAGTTAGTTTGAAACAATCTGTTGCATACTTGACTAATAAAACTGAAAATTGAAATAAAAAGCCAAATGGTGGGCTCTCGTGTTTAATTGGGCTTGCTTTATACCTTTTGGCTGGAAGTGTATAGGATCAGAAGGCGAAAGTTGCCTGTTTTCATTTTGACCTAACTAGCGCAGTCTGATTTTCTTTGTGGAGAGGACTATAGATCACTTTTGGAGCTGGGACTGGCGACACACTTTGATCTGTCACAATCTTTGGAATGTTTCACATTCTTAGTAAGAGTTACACAGTTACTGAGAAAATTCTATGGCTTTTTTTGAGGCTGTTCAAACACAGCATATGCTGAGTTTGAAGATCTTTCTCCCCCCAAATACATGTTAGCGTGCTTGTACAAACCTGAATGCCTTACTTCATGCGCCCCCACAGCCTCTATCAGTTATGTTCTGGAATCCTTTAAAAAGCTGACTGTTACCAGTTTCCCAAATGATTTGAAAGAAACATCAGTATTTATCTGGAAAGATTTTTTTTGTGGTTGTTGTTTTTTAATATACTTACTGGAAAGAAAGAGTTACTTTCTGATTTTTTGTTACAACTAGTGACACTCGCATGATATTTATACTTTTTTTTTTTTTTTTTTAAGAGCAAGCATGAAAATTGTTCATCTGTGTTTAGAGTGTTGTTTGAGGGGAGGTGATGGGAAGGTAGTTCTTCCAGCTTTTATTTCATTGTAAGAAGTAGTTTAAATACATGAAGGACTTCTGGTTGACTGCTGGAGGGAGGAAAGGAAAAATTTTACTATTGGAGGCTTAGAGGAAGAAACCTAACAGAGAAACTTTTTACTGTGAACAGCTCCAAGTTTTAAAATATTAATTTTTTTTTATAGTGTTTAACTTGCATGACTTTTAACATTATGTTCACATAAATTGAAAAAAAAACAAAAAAAAAAAACCACAAAACAAACTAGGAAGTTAGCTTCTGTGATAAAAGCTTTGGGAAAGGAGAGGTATAATCTTAATCTCTTGTGAAATATGGTCTTTTGAAAAGCTTCTATTTGTGGCTAGCAATTTCAATTGCTACAATTTTTTGTAACATTAAATGCAAGCAACATAAATTGCATTAAAGGACTGCCAAGTAACCCTGTTTTTCATTTGACAGTACTTAACAACCGTCATTCCTTATGAGAAGAAAAATGGACCCCCATCTGTTGAAGATCTTCAGACATTAACCAAAAGTGAGCACATGAAGTTCCTTTCTTCTTTGTGTTTCCAACTGCAGTTGCTCAAAACCCATGAATCATATAGTTATCTCTTCCCCCTTACCCTATGGCATGTAGGTAAAGTTGCATGGTGTTTAACCGTGTATTTTGGCCAATTTTTACTTGTTTTCTGAGCCTTGATGGTACGTTTCTTTTCTAGCTGTTCTCTGAAACCCTGAAGGCTAGAAACTTGCACGTATCAAAGTAAACATTCTCATATTATTTCAACAGGTGGGCCTTACATAAATAGCACATGTCATGGAAGTTGGCCATACTGTCTATAGTACCTGATATACCCATTTGTTTAAACTTGCTGTTCTTTATTGAGGTTATTGTAATGACTTTAAAATATTGGAGTGGATGTTGGGACACTTATGAGTAGTTGTCTAATGGTTGCACTTCATTGTCTTTAAAATAGCCTGCTTCTCTCTGGGTTGTACGGGGGTTTTTTTTGTTAATAAATTTTAATAATAAGAGAGTATAAACCAAATGGTTTTGACAGTGCTTTAAATTCTACTTTCTTCACATCTTTTTAGGCTAGATCGTCAAAAATATTTCTGAGTCTTCTGGTTTTTTATTCTGATTTGCATGAAAAATAAGGTTGTATTTTTAAAAAAATATTATTAAGGTTGTTAAATACAGCAGAGCATCTCTGGGAGTCAGTGGCATCTCCTTTATTTGAGGTTTATAGGAACAGTTTAAAAATAGATGGTAGAGTGCGTCAATGTATTTGATCAGATCACAGTGCAGGGCTTTGGATCTAACTACGTCTTAAGGTACTTTCCAGCAACATAGGTCTGTGATTCCACAGGTGGCTAAGGGGTGGTAAAAGGCTCATTGGTTGTTTCCTGGAGAGAGAAAAGTATTGTGCAAATTCTGGAGTAAATTAAATGTTTAAGCAAGAGTTAAATTCCTTTTATTTTTCTGCAGTAGACACCCTTAGCTGGCAATTCATACTTATTCTGTGACAAATATATTTTGTTTTACATTTACTCCTGCAGAGAACTTTCATCCTCTTGCCATATTTAAATTGCACTTGAAAATATTCTCAAAAAATCAATATTAAGCAGAGGGAGGTTAAAGCCTCCTGAAAACGTTTTGTGTTGTTTGACAGTTTATTATCAAAAAGTCCTGTACAAATGCACTGTAAAGAGTATTAACAGTATTGCCTTCTGTGGGCTGACTGGAACCTGATCCTGTGACTCGGTTTCAGATTTCTGACTCAGTCTCTGTGCTGTTGTTAAGGCAGGCAGTAAAGCAGCAGTTTGGGGTGGATTGGTTGGGTTTTCTTTCAAAGCTGTGTATTATTCCATAGTTATAAACACTAATATCTTACTTCAAGAGAAAAATTGACATAACACACTTGCTATATTTTGAGTTCAGAGTCTCATATGAGGAGTTTGGAGCTTATGAAATACTGCTATTCAGTGTAATTCTGTACTCTTGGTTCTTTCAGTGGTGTCCAGAGCACTTCATAAAGGATTGTTGTTGTTCTCATTTATGGAGAAACAGACAAGCTTATATGTATCAAGTTGAGCTAGTAGAAATGTTTTCCCTTCTTCAGAAATATGCAAGGATGGACAATTTTGACTTGATAAAAGTCACAAAAATAGCATTTTGGCATTATTCTAAGTTAATGCCAAATTCAATCATGTATTTAAGGTTTTTCTAAGTTGCTAACGTTCACTATTTCAGGGGAAAAAACCCACTAACACCTTCATCAGGTCATTCACAGCAGTGTTGCTCCAGAAAAGTGTCATTGTTCCATGATTTCAGTTGAAGATCAAGGAAATAAATTAAGCAATGGAGCATACTTTTTTTACCTAAGATTTCCAACCCTCCAGCAGTTGTTAGCGTATTTTAGGTTTGGATGTGGTGACTCTGTTTTGGACAGCGTTTTTTTTAGGGAAGAGGTGCTCTTTTTGTTGTTATGACTGATGACATTTTACTGTAATAATTAACCATGTAGAATGGGTCTCTTGCATCCATCTACTGCAGAGTTCAGTGAGAATTACACAAGTGAAAGGTGGAGATGTGATGTGTCTCATTGTATCTTTTCATACTCCAGTTAAGAGTTTTCTTGCTAATCTGGTAGTAATATCGCTATGAGCAGTTGAAACAAGTTCGTGGTATTTGTTTTGAGAGTTGTCTTTATGACTAAATATCTGAATTTTTTTTTCATACTTCAGTCCTGCATGCCATGAAAGAGGATAGCGAGAAAGTGCCAAGCTTATTAACAGACTATATTTTAAAGGGTGAGTATGTTTCTCAGCAGGGATTTTTTTTATTCTAAATTAACTTAATGCACATACAAGGTACGTTTGAAAAGAGTCCTGCAGCATTCATGAATTACGTTGCCCTTCTGTCAAACACAACTCTCATTTATATTCCCTTCTATTTTGTCCAAGGTTTCTGAGCATATAGTTCATAAATAAAACATGTTTATTTTGTTTGTGATAGTATAATATAGCAAAGAATGTGGTGTATACTCAAATAGCTGAAGGACATCAGCAGGAGCAGAGCAGTCTGGCTTACAAAGTTAAATGGATGTAGTTAAAAATTTGTGTTGTACGGGTTTTTCAGAATCAGAATTCAAACTGCCTATTATAATCATGGATTTGCTAGATAAAGTACTTATAGCTTCATTTTTTCAGTCTTACCTTCTGATCAATATTTATTTTACATTTAGTTGTTATACCTTCTTCACATATTATTTAAAAGATTTGTGTACTAATAATTTATTTTCCAGTCTTATAACATTGACTGTATTAATAGAACGTCAGACATTGAAAATCAGTGCTTGCTTTAGCTTTAAGGAGTTGTTCCAGGTAGATCCCAGGTTGTTAAATTACTTTTAAGTGTTTTTCTTCTGACTTCATTTTTGCTTAGATCTTATTAATGCTTATGTTCTTACTTAATTCTTGACATATGAATGGTACCATGTTCTTTAGTGTTTAGCATCAAACTCCCAACATCTGAACAAATGGATGTACAAAAGGATGATGGATGCCCTTTTATTTGCCACCCAAATGCATATTATGTTCTGTTTCATGTTCGTGTGCTGCAAAGATTTTCTCTTCTTTTGGTATCATGCTTTCCAGGTCTCACTATTTTTTCAAATATAATCATTTGACATAACTCCTTCCCTATGACTTTTACAGGTTTTTTTATTTCTTATACAGACTTATAATCCCTCTCATCTTGCAGAGATTTGAAAGTGCTTTCAGGTTAAAGTTATGGATGAAAATTAGTGTGATGTTGCTTCAGAAAATCTGAAAGGAAGCCATGCAGTAGTCTAGAAGCTCTGACAAGAGCCTTTTAGAAGAGGCTTCTTTCTAAGTTTCATGTAGGGTTAAAGAACTACCACATACAATAAGAATGCAGAGATCCTTTCAGTTGATTCCTTTGATTGCTCCATTGTTTACTTACCCTTTCTGAAAATCCTTCTTATATTAGGCAGATGTATTTCTTTATGAGCTGAGAGCCATTTAGGCTCAAGATCAATTTTTTTTTAATGGTGATGGCACTAAACTTTAGTTTTGTGAGTCTTTGTCCAAAGAGGATGAACTGCTGTCAATAATTAAATCTGTTTGCTTTTGCATCATAATACATCTGGTAGAAACTGGTTGGAAGGAATAGTGCTCTTTCCAGTCTCTGCTCTTATTTTTAGATGTAGCTATCCAGAAAAACTTTCAGATTGCTACAATACTGAGAAGAAACAGAAATTTTCTGCATAGAAGGCTTATAAGAGTAGATTAGCTGAACATATGACAGAATGATCTAGGAAGCTTGACAGGGAGGTTCCCTTCTACCTCTGCCTCTGCATGCTCATGACTTAAAAATCACCAGGAATGTTCTACTAGCTAGATGCAACAATTACAAAAACATCATGCTGACATTTAAAGTCTTGGATCAAACAGGTCTTCATATACAAGCACTGTTGTCTCTAAATTGTAAAACAAAAGACTGGAGTATAAAAAATAATCACTCACATCACTCATAGTAAAAGGAAAAGGTGTCATGACTTCTTACTGAACAGAACTAAGCCTTTCTTGCTTTTCTGTGGGTCCATTTGCACAACGGCAAGCAGTCGTACAAGCTAGTGAGCGCAGAATTTTACTCTTATTTTCAATGTAGCCTCAACTAAGCTTCATATTGCTATGTTTAGATTATGTTAAATATTTAAAGCTCAGCTGACAGTGTTACATTGTAATGATTTATCCTGTGAAACAGGCATAGTCTGCCAATTGTTTCTGAAGTTATCTGTTTCTCTTCTTTTTCTCCCACTAAAACTTCTGGCCTGAAGCCTCAGTGAGGCTTCGTACATGGCACAAAATACTCCCAGCCACCTGTCTACTGTCTGAAAATTATGTTTAAAGCTTGTTAAAGGGAGATTAGATGATTCTAAACAATCACTTGAAGCAACTTTCAGCTCAGTTTTTGTACCTGAAATTCCAACCTACTCCCTGAATTTCAAAATAAAAGGAGTGACCTACTTTTTAAAAAGTCTGCTGTCTTCACTGGAAAGATTAAAAATGTCTTGGCAAGGTGAAAATGATTATGAGGATTTAGGAGTTTGAATTTATTTTCCAAAAGAAACAGGAGGATATTAAGTTCTGGACCCAGTAATAAGTATCCGTATGGTATAGTGATAATTGTATTCATTTTACATTTTTTTACTCCATGATCCAGCTGTTGTCCTAGACTGAATGGATTCCATTTCTTTTTATCAAGTTTTAATCAAGAAATGGCATTTTAAAATGTGTGAATTACATCACCAAAGATACTTAGTTCTGTTAAACTCTATTAACTTCTTGTTCCTTTGAGTATTATTTTTTCCAATCTTAAAACAAAAAGCACCAGTAAATTATATGTGACAATAGGATATGTGTAGCTTTATGGGAAATCAGGTTAGTGTAGCATTTGTCAGCACAGGTAAAACCTTCTTTCTAGCTCTATATTTCACTTTATGCAGCAAAGAAAAAAACTCCTACAAGTCCTTAACAATTTTTTTAAACAGCAATGTCTTTTCATTCTATGGTATTTAAAAAATTAGAACATGGTAGTCTTATGTGGGTGTTATGGCTTTCCACAGAATTAGTAATAAACTGGCCCAGATATTGTTGGTTACTGTTGAAGAGTTACTTAAATTGTCAAGAATCAAGCTGAAGAAAAAATACCAGGAAAAAAAGTGATTCTAACAATTGCCATAGTATTGTTGGCGTAATGTAATGAGATAAATAAGAGTGCTGTGAATCTGGAAAGGTTAATAAAACCATAAGATTGAGCAGTAAGTGTTGATTTAACAAGAAATCTTGCCAAATTCACTGGTGTTCTGATAAAACAAAAAGACAGTGAAATAAGCTTATATTTTCTCTGAATTTCATGGTGTTTTGTAAAAGTGTCACCATCTTGAATATCATGAAATAAATGCCAGAATAATTCTGAAATTTGTGAAAGACTAAATTTGGATCGTGTAGGAAGGCACACACAGACTCCCTCCACATGTGTTATCTAATACTTGATATCTGCATTTAATAATGATTGAGTAAATTTGTTTTGGCAAGGCAGTTTGGCCAAGAGCTGGAGCATTGGACTGGAACTTGAAAGAAAGTTCTGCAATCAGGTCTGCTATTGACCTACTGTGTTACCATGGATCATTCTTGCACTTTTTTCCATAACCAGCTAATGCTTCTGAAATGCTGGAAGTAGAGATCCTCAGAACACAGGATGTGCAAATGCGGTATTACAAAGAAGTGAAAAAGTCCAATGCAACTTAATGCGTTTCATGTTAGGGGAAAAAAAGAAAGCTCCATATGTGTTTGTGAATAGGATTATAAGCTTTGAAATTATTTCTGGTGTTTGTTTCTTTAAAACATCCTCTTTTCCCAATTTCTACTGCCCCCTTGTGTCACCCAAAATGTTAAAAATATCATCATTTTGTCCTCATGCTTAAGTCCCTCTTTCCAGTGATCAGTTAGCTCTCCCCGGATCTATTCCATAGGGAGTACCTCTGCAAAGGTAAGTGTCCCAATGCCAGACTACGTACATATTCCATCTACATTCTTGTACAGTGCAGTAGCTTCTCTTGTTCATGAGATACTCTTGATGCAACCTAAATTATTTTCAAGGGGATTTTTTTCCTTTTGTGGGGTTTTGTTTCTTTTTTACTTCTCGGTGAACATTTCCGTCCTGAGGTTAGTAATAATGAAGGGGATTTGCTTTGCAAGTGTATTGTAGTTCTTCTCCCACCAACGTATGACTCATATTCTGTTTTACAGATTTAGAATGAAAATAGATGTTAACATGAAATTGATAAGCATTTGGGAATGTCCTTATGTTTTTTCTGAATATATTTTAAATATATTAATATCATTACTATATTTTATCACTAGGGATCATGGGTGTCAGTCTCTTTTCCCAAGTAACAAGCAGTAGGACGAGAGGAAATGGCCTCAAGTTGTGGCAGGGAAGGTTTAGATTGGATATTAGGAAAAATTTCTTCACCAAAACGATTATCAGTCATTGGAACAGGCTGCCCAGGGAAGTGGTTGAGTCACTATCCCCGGAGGTATTTAAAAGGTGTGTAGATGTGGTGCCTAGGGACATGGTTTAGTGGTGAACTTGGCAGCGTTAGGTTTACAGTTGGACTCTTAAGGGTCTTTTCCAAACTAAATGCCTCTATGATTCTATGAAGTAGAATCTGAGATTTGAAGGAGGGTGGGGGAATGCATTTGCTGACAGGGGAAGAAATATCAAACCAACACTGTAAAATTCTTCATCTCAGGAAGCATGCTTTTGAACCGAAGCTGGCAGCTTAGTAAGCTCACTATATTTAAATGCTGTTTCTGCTCATCTTTCTACTGATCTTTTTTGATGGTTTAACAAATATAATGTACTTTGAAAACACTGTGTTTGTTTCTGTTGAAATACAAGCAAGTAAGCAACAAAGTTTCTTGTGCACAATTTAAGCTGTAAAGCAAGGAGCACAGATGGAAATGGTTTTGTCATATCTTGTAGTTGCTTTTTTTTTAGGTGTTGCAACAAGAATAGGTACTGTATCCTTAGATTAAAACATGTTTGGTTTGAGTATACCCATTGAATTTTATTTTTTTTTTTACAGAAGCTTTCAGTCTTTCTTCTCACATGTGTAATGTAATGACTTTCTGCATTGTGATTTATTTGCCAAATACAATAATGCAACAAGTAGTATCATCTGTTATCCTTGAAGTATACAAATTTAGGCTGTTTTCTGCAGAAAATGCCTCTGTGCAGTCATGGTGTCTGTCTCCTCTTCAGCCTCACAAGTTATAATTGGCAATATCAACTCCACAAGACAGAAAGAAGGGTTACAGGAATAACTGCGTTTCACATATACCATAGGGAACTGCATTTAGGTAGGAGAAAGACCGAAACCACTGTTTCTATTGAGCTAAAGGCTATTGGCTTTTAAAAGCCAAGATCTAGTTGGCCAGATGGCTTTTACGTATTCATGTATGGGTGAATGCATTTACAGTAGCCACTATCAGTTTGAGGGCATGAGGACAGAGGAATGATATGGGGAGGACCTGCTGGATGGTGAATAGTGAATTTAAAGAGAAGCTGAAGGTAGAAAGGGGAGTTACCTGGTTTGATTGTTATAGGGGTAAGGACAGATATCTGACAAAAATTGCTGGAAGCAAGGGTTCCTTGATTTACCTACTTACAGAACAAATCAATGAGATATATGAAATGTTAGTCTGTAGATACACACAGAATCAAAATATTAGGGGTAAGTTGTCTGGTATCACATCGATACACTTTATTTCAAGATTATTAGTTTTTACTGCCAGTTTTTACAAAATTGGAAGATAAAACTTCATGTACTGGGATAATTTTTGAATATAACATACTACCAGTATGATACACAAACTGAATAAATCATTCTCTGAATTCCTGCAAAGTTAATTGTTTTTTTTTCTTTAATTTGAGAACATGTGTAAGTGTAAATAATGGTCACATTCTTAAAATGCAACTATTACATATATATAAAAGTATGTATTCATAGCTGAAGTAAATGCATTTGAAATCAATTGTATCCTTACAGTAAACTGTTCTGAGATGCATTTATTTCTAAGCTTCGTGTTCTTTTCCAATTGTCCTTAAATAATAATTGTAGCATAAAAATACGGTGCTAAAAATAATATGCTATACATTACTACTGAGTAAAATACATGAAATATGTCTAGTATTATTTTCTTTCAGGCTTTTTTCTGAATGTAGATGTCATGAAAGCAGAATCATCTTTGCTTGCTTTGCTGTTTCATATCTGATCTTCCAATCTTCTAGGAAAGGCTTAAAGAAACAACAATTTTTTATTTTAATAGAGGAAGAATTTACCCCTTGTTCTATTTTTAAATTATGCAAGTATTTCAGATAGCAAGAACATTTGTTTTCATGCCTTTGAAGTTTCTGTTTAGTTGTTACACCTGACTTCTTTATTTGCTTTTGTGTTGTGCTAGCATTGGTTTGAAAGCTGGATTGCTCTGAGGTTTGTGTCTTACATGTGAAACAGGAATGAGAAACATGCGAAGGACATGTCTTATCTTCCCACTGAGTGATTCAAGTACACGCACCAGAATTAGAAAGTAGAGTTAAAATCTCAAGTAGTCAGTGCATATTTTTAAAATGTAACTGCATGCGTCATCTTTTATTTAATGTTCTGTTTTCTAATGGAACACCTCAAAAAACACTGTTTAAGACATGACCTTTAGTTAACTCATTTCTGCATAATATTAGTTAAAGATAGTGGGTTGTGTCACTTAATTACCTTTTGAGAAGAGGATATTATCTTAATTTCCAGTTTCAATTGATTTTTAGATTTTACCGTGTTACTGATAGGGTAGAATTCAACATTTAAGTATTTTAGTATACACAATACGTTTTATACAGACTAACTTCACTGATGTTTATCCAGATGTATTTGCGGTTCTTTTGCAGTACTGTGTCCTACATGAAGAGGGCTGCCTTTCAGAATTAGCCGTGCTCCTTACTGCGATGAGAAGCTTTCCATGGATATAACTCATAGTATTTTTTCATTTGGCACTATACCTAAACCAGTATGCATTTACCTCCTCTGTGTGTGCGTGGATTTTCTGATCCTACAGTAAGTCTTCTGGGCATGACAAGTCATCCATTTTAACTTAATAGTGCAATGAACTGGAGCAGGGAACAAACATTGTACAGTTTTATTCGCATTGTTCTGGCTTTTTAAAGTCTATTTTTACATTGTATAGCATGTAGTAAATCCTCCTGCACATTTTGTTGTTGGAAGGAAAAGTAAACTTTGAATAGTGTAAATAAAATAAACCTAGTTTTAAGGAATCCATATTTAAGAGCATCCTTAGTTCCTATAGCAAAGATGCAAAAAGGATTATAGTTGGTCTTGGACTAAAAGATTCAAGTGAGTTCTCCAGGAAGCACTCCAGAACAGTGTTGGTGGAAGTCAGCATTCGACAATTTTTTTAAAATGGTAACTTTGAACTATTCAAATTCAAAGTTTGTGTTCATACCGTGAACAAATCCAGATTCTTTGATGGTTTGGCATAAGTAATTGGGGTGTTATCTATCCTTGTTATCTAACACAAACATCCAAGTAATGTAATATTTCATATTTGGTTTTATTTTAATTATTAATGTTCATGTAGCTTAGATATTCTCCCATATTGCTGCTATAATTTTACTGTTTTTAATAAGTGTTTGATCTTAATGAAAATGCTTCACTATATAAACATTTTAAAAGGCTTTTTAAAAATACATGTACAGTTTGAAAAATTTGCATCTGAGTTCCAAGTTGGTATTATATTGAGACGTTAGTTGTTGTGTATCTCTCAATTTTACTACAAATCTCTCTTGTAAATTGTATGCACTGTCTCTTCTGTGATGATGTATCTGCATTCAAACAGATGAGAATGTATTTTACAAATCCTGTAAAAGAAACTTACCCCATAATCTCAACATTAAATACTTGTCACAAATAATTTCGCCAGTATTAAAGATTAGATTGAAATATAAGGAGTACTAATAAAAATAAAGGACCCATTTTCTAGGTTGAATTCCTATTGATTCTATACCCAGATTTGTATACTGTATATGTGAAGGCACTGGAAGATAAGGCTCAAAGAGATAAGCATGTCTCTTCTTCAAACAGGTTGGTTTTTTTTCCATTTAAAGTCTTCAGTCTTTTTGTTGAAGAGTTGAATTGGCTCCTTAATACCTTGTGTCACTTCTTTAATACTCAACTTTATCATCATTACCAAATACTCATTTTGATCAGTAAAATATATTCCGTTTGAAAATAGTTCTCATAATTCTTTCTCTTTTTTCTAAAGGCCTCAATATTTTTTGTCTTTTGTGCCTTTTTCAGTCAGTAAAGTTTTCAGCTTAAAATGTTTTCCTCCTCCCTCTCCCCCAACTTGACAACCAATGGATACTTGCCAGCCTGCTCAGGAATAAATAGATCCTCTGCATAAGTGTGTCGTGTGAGGAATTTTTTTTGTTGCTTTATGTTGCTTCATTTTGTGGTTTCTCTAACAAGAAAGCTGCTGTTTATTTTTTTAACTGATGTGTTGAAAAAGCATGCCATAATGATTTCTTCATAGAAATGCTTGATGTTGAGTGTTGGTACCTGGAAATTGGCAAAGGGGGTGACCCTGCTTTGCTTCATTTTTTTTTAAAAGTTGCACATGTTGTGAAACACACCATGTCTCCAAATAAATTGTCTTCAGAGATGTCTCAGTCTGCTTTTGAGGCTTAAGGTGACAAGATGGAACAAAAAGACAACAATTCAGGGAAGAACTTTAAATTTTAAAACAAAAAACCTTTTTAGAAAGTTTGTGGTGTTAGCTGTTGCAAATCTTGGATTACTTAAAGTCACAAAATACTAAAAGTACTAAAACTTGAGAGAAAACCCAACGCTAAAGACATCAGGAACAGCTTTAGTGAGCTAAGCATCTGCTTGGGTGCATCATGCCCTCATCGGACTAAACAAGATTTCATTATGAAAAGTATCTGTTTTACCTTGTATATAGAATGCTAGCATTAAACAACAGCTGCTAAAGTTGGAAAGTTTTATATATATGTATATGTACATAAAAAAAATAGATCTCAAAACACTTGAATAAAAAGAAGCATGCAGATCTGCTTTTCTGCTGAGTTCTGTGTGCTAGTATTCTCCATCCTTTTTCCAGATGCGTTACTGAATCTTGCATTCTTTCGGGGCCCTGGATTTCACTATTCTTTTTAGTTTTAGCCTGTGATAGCTGTAAATGGCCACCCAAGAACAGTTGCTGACAAATACCCTAGAAGAGATTTGGTAAAAATACATTTTTACCCAAATCTGTTCCTTTTTTAATGGCAGCAAAGTCTCCTTAAAAATCATTGAATTTTAAGTTACTTAAAGCAAGTGATACAAATAACCTAATAGCCTTTTTTGTTGGTGGTGGTTTTTTCCTTTTTTTGTTTGATATAAGCTTATTCATGTGCTGGCTAGAGTCAAATTTTGAGTCAAGGTCTGTCTGGACAGTATATTAGAGGTAGTCAAGAGTGCTAGAATTGCATTTTCTTGGTTAGGTAACAAAACTTGAAAACAATGTCAGTTCCTTTCTGGTGAAAGATAATAATGTGGCTGGACTCTCAGTGGTGTAGGTAACTGGTGACACAGAACGTCTGCTGTTAACTGTGCCAGGTAGTTGTAGCCTTTGACTTGGAGCGGTGGTTTTATTGCAGTGGTTCACATCATTGTTGCTCCCAAACTGGATTACCTTGGTATTATTTCTGCGTGTATGTCACTTGGAAACTGAAATGAAGCCCAGAAATGGCACTCCCTGTGCTTGGAAACAGTGTCAATAACGAAGTGTGTATCTCCGCACAGCGTCGTTCACAGCAGGTGCCACCTCCTTTCCAAGGGGACAATGTAAGGTAGAGGTTTAAACTCCTGAAGCTGTAGATGCTGCAGAGCCTGTGTAGTAGGAAGTCTGCTTCTCCAGCTGGAGCAGCAATGGGCAGCGGAGATCAGCAGCTTGCTTTGCTTCAAACAGCATCTACCCAATTCAGTCAGGAAGGGCCTAGAAGCAAAGCTTTCACTTGCAGTGTCCTTGGCTCCGATGCACCCAAGCCTGAACTCACTGACTTGTCTCATCATTCTGCAAAGCATATCTTTTTGGGCGATGGGGCCCTATTGTAACAGTGACGGAATCCGTGTGGGTTTGGAACAATTTTCTGATTCAGATATCAATCCTAATTTTTAAAACTTCTCGTGAACCTCCAAGTTATCCCTGGATAACCATAAAAAAATTTGTCACCCAGTAAAAAATGAAATCTCAGAAGAAAATGGATCTTGAATCACGTCAGCTGAATTTAATGTTCTGCTTCTCTTTGGGACACAGTAGTGTTTCTTTTAGGCCTAAAAAGAAACTCCATTTGTCATACCAGAAATCTACCTGTTCCAGCACTATGACAGTACAATTTCTTTTCAAGATGTCTACAATTTTGCAGGTAGCAGTGGGTGCTAGGAGCATTTTACAGGGCACAGCTAACGATGCAGAGAGTTTCTTATCACTGAAGAAATTAGAAGGATTGCTTTCATTTTTTTAAGTGCTTTGCCCTTGCTGGTGAAATGAAGTGTCTTGTTCCTTTGTTCACGTTCTTTTGATCAGGACCTAACTCAGGACTTACTTTTTGTTTGTATATATTGATCAGCGATGGCTCTCTGGATTAGCTGATCAGTGTCCAGTCCTAACAATAATTGTTGAAGAAACTGTATAAATTGGGAGAACAAGTTACTGAATTTTGTTGCTCTGTTTTAGTTTTTTCTCTTTGATAATCTGCAAAAGTTGGACAGAAGCCTCTCTTTGCACTGAATGCTAATTTAAACAGAGCTTATGATTTTGTTGTGCATTTTCCAACCAGTCTTTGAGTTTATGTTAACATTATGTAATAAATACTAAGTTTGATTTTCTGTAGCGTTGCATGCAAATTGTACATGTTAATTCAAGTACATGTTTCTTGAAAACAACATGTTATAACTTAGGCTGAATATAAAGGCATGAAAAAGTCAGCAAAGAAGGTCAAGTGTTTGGATTTGCTTGATCAGGAAAATGTTTGGATAATGCCCCAATTTTTTTCAAAACTATGGAAAACAAATTCTGATCTTACATCTGCTTCTGTTAATATGCAATCCTGTACAGTTGTATGGCTTGATATTCAGGGACTGAACAATTCAAAGAAAAAAAAAATCCAGATTTTCCCACTGACTGCATTTTTGGCCTTCAGGAATATTCTGTTGCCCAGCTCAAGCAGGCTGGCGTACAGGAAGTCTTTCGAGTGGAATGGCAGTGCTGCTGTGGGAATGTCAGTTCATTTTTATCTGTAGACAAATCATTGACTGCTCCTAGGAATGTTCCTCCTTCTGCTTGTATTGCCTTCACAGGATAACTAATTGTGCAAAGTGAGGCCCGTATAGATCACGCTGTTTATCTGCATATTTGGGAATCTGGAGTTGGAAGATTCCTAAATTAGCATGGAAGTCCCTCAAAACACCTTACAGCTATTTCATCATGAAAAAAGCCATCTCCACAGTATTACCTGCATTCACCTCTTTCCAACTTGAGGGATAGAAATTGGCCTTGACATAAATTTGAAAAAGACAAATTCAGAACCTCTGTCACTTTCTGTTCCCAAAGAAGTTGATACTGTCTCCTAGTGATAGCATGAGCATACTTGAGTAGAGAGCTGCTTATTTCCACCTGCATCTGTCATTGACGCATGCAGGGAGCAGTCATAGCAGCCTGATCTAAACCTCATTGTCACCAGAACCACTGAGCTTTTGCGTAAAATTGAATGATTCCTTCCTCTAAATGCATATCTGAGATTGTAAAAGGTCGAGCCCTAGAAGGCTTCACTTTGCATTCGTTGCAGTGGGTGATTCCCCTGTGAACAATTCCTGGACACACATCAAAGCACAACGTGGCACTGCGGTTGCCTGTCACACTGAACAGCACGAGAGCGAGCTGTGCTGCATAAGCACTTGGTACCGCAGGACGGTCTTGTCGAACATTGCACTTACAGTGGTGACAGCTTCAGTGGGACAGGGCCCTTGACATCCTTAAGATTTCTAGAGGGCATTTCAGCCATGAAGGATAGACGGGGAGGTCTTGTTTCTGTAGACGTTTCTTTTTCCAGTGCCTCATAAATTTTTGTACTGCTCTGAACTGACTTACAAAGTTGAGGTGTGACTTTGCTGGCTTAGAACAGTAAGTGTTGAAATTTGGGGAAAAATCAAGTCAAATCTTACAGTCTGTAGGGTAATTTTAAGAGCCCCATATCTAATCCTGCATGCCTGGGTTAGCAAACTAGTAATGATCATTCTTTGTCATGTACCCTTCAACATAAATGTCACTATCTGTAACTACTTTTGAAGTGTAGATCAACAGCTCTGTTGGCTGCCTATAGACAGTTCTGCACTTACAGATGGCTCCCAGGACAAAGTTTACTCGTGTAGCCAGAATTTTTTGCCAAGAGAAGCTCAGAGTTTTGAAAGGCCTATTTAAATAAATGAGTGAAGAAGACAGAATAGATTTCAATGGACTTGCCATTAGTATTATCCCTAAACAATTCATAAGCATGGTTCAGTATTCAGAGCAGTACCAGGAGCATGAGATGAGAACGTACCATACAAACCATACCTTCAGCATTCTCTCATAGAAACTTTATTCCCTGGAACTGGGAAGCAGTCCCCTTCTCACAGCTGAAAGGAATCACGGAGTTGAGACATCACAAGGTGTTAGAAGATCAGAAGACAGCTGTGTTGTTTGCCACTATGGAAGAGCCCAGGAGCAGGTGGATATCAGCTATGGGTGGATGGACCTCAAAAGGTAAGACCAGCTACTCAATGTTACTGACAGCAGTGACTTACTGACTGAGGAGGTGAAGCAGCAGGACCAACTGGAAGTTCTTCATCACTTCCTTCTGGCCTGTATTTCCTGGGCAGGGCTGAGTCCCACAGCCTGAGGCTACCGTTGTGGGAACCCTTACTCCATGACTCAGTAAGAGGAACATGATGGGCCCAGTATCCTCCCCTGGCTACTCCAAACCAATGTGTTTATTTTTCCCCCTTTCCCAGCCTGGTGTCTCTTCATTTGTGCCACCAGCTCTAAGCGCTTTCTCCCTTTTAAGTACCCCAGGGCACTTCAGTAGTTAAGACTTGTATCTTTGAAGAGGGGAAATTCATGAGGGAGCTGGGTGTCGTGGAAATGATGTGTAAGCATCTCAGAGATAGCAAGTATATGTTGGGGTGCCGACAACACTGAGGACAGACACGGAGTTGCAGGGGTGGCTGGCTATGGTAAGCTGCTAGCATGGAGAAGCACTGCCAGAGGCAGCCCCTCGAGCAGTGGCTGTGAGGCTGATGGGCAGAAGCACAGTCTGGCTGCTGTGAGCTATTGAGTATTGACCCCAGAAGAAAGGAAGGGGCTGTTGAGAAGGAGCAGGTCTGGGTGAAAGGAGGTTGTCAGTGTGTGACTCGGAGAGTAGGAGAGAGTGCTGGGAGATCGAAACTCCTATTTTGTCGGTATAAGCTGGTTAGTTTGCAGAGGCTGTTATGCTCTAGTTCTCAGTTAGCTGGGTATAGAGGGACTCCAATTTTTCTGCCTGCTCTGTCATCATGTGCTAAAGGGAAAAACAAGGCTGGGCTGCCTATGTATCTGTGCAGCACAGTCCTGCTGTGGTCTGTAATGGCTTCTCATCGTCTTTGCACAGACTTCACGGTTCAGAGGTTGTGCATGTCATATCAACCTTTCTAGTGTCTACCTATCCTTTAGGTTAAACAATCTGGCTGAATGTTCTGCTGAGGTCTTGGGCAGCACAGGTGAAGTTAGCAGGAGGTAAGTGATATTTATGCTGCTGTGAATTGGACTTGCACCCCCACAGAACTTAGTATCTGAAGGGTGGAAGAGACTCTGCCCTCACTCTTTGAAAGTGGAGCATTCACACCCTGGCATCAAAGGCTGGACCAGTACAGTTAATCTTGGTGCTTGTGAATGGTTCTTGGTGGTTTCTAAGGACCTGTATTATGAAAGAGTGGGAGCCTGTCTAGTTGTAGGGTGTGTAGAAGTCCTGCAAAGGTTGCTAAATAGTGTTGTGCATCCTTCAGTGTGTTGCTTCATGGCTTCTTCAATGAGTGGATGCATTTTTCCCTGTGAGGGACACATGAGTGTGGAGACTGTCTTGGTAGAGGAGACTGTGGGTGACTGGTGCAGTCTCCTGGGGTCGTATCTGTCCCAGGGCCTGTTCCAAGGACACAGCAGCCTTGCATAGGATACCAGCTAGTTTTCAGTCCCTGTGAAGTCCTTGGCTCTCTGACAAGAACACAGTTCTAGAAATCTGGATCTCAGTTGTGGCCATGTTTATCAGGGTCTACAGAATTTTGGTGCTATTTATGACTCTCTGCTTCTCTTCAGTCAGGTTTGGTGTCTCAGTCCGACATCATGTTTAGTGTTGGCCAAGGGTGAGATTTAAGTAACACATCTCAACAGTTCTGGTCTTTTCTGCAAACTGCAGCTTCTCCAGGATTATGTGATCACTATACTGTTTCAGGGGATCAAGTTTTGTTCAGGCTGGGATCGCTAAAGCCTTCAGTTTGTCTGTTTCTGGAGTCTCCAGCTCATCTGGAGTTAAAAAGTATGTCGCTGTTAGTCTGCAAGTTGTCACATGTGTTCCCAGGTGCCTGGGTCTCACAGTCATGTTATAGAAAACTGTATTTCTCCACAAAAGACAAAAACTGGGAACAAAATATGAGAAATAGATCCTTGGAAAGTAACAGCCCATTGGTTATCCATTGATTTATTTATATTCCCACCATCACCACCCTTTCGGTTCAGTGTTAGAGATGGTGCTATTGTGTTGCGTTTGGATGCAGTCTTAGCAGGAGGCTCACGTTATTCGAGCCATCTGCTGGCTCTTCCAGTTGAGGACACCAGCAGAGTTACCTTCAGAAACAGGGACATCCTTGTATTTAGGTGCATTCTGGAGCTGGCAGTCTGATATGGTTAGAGCTAGAGTTGGGTTAGGGTCAGCATCCTTTCCAGAGTTGCACCACTGAATACTGCAGTACCTCTCCGTTTAAAAGGAGGACATGAGTCTCCTCTGACCTGGTCCTTATTTTCTGCTCAGGATAGTCATTCCTGCTAGAATCCCTGTAATGGCCCATGGCTTTCTAAGATCTGAAGACTGCCGTTTACAGATGACTAGCTTCTGTGGCATTTAAGAATAATATGAGTTAGTAAGAGCTCTTTCTAACCTGACACCTTTAAAGGAATATTTTTCTCCCTGGCAAGTGTCAGTCTGAAATACATATGCCTGCCACAGGATGGCAGCAATCAGTCACCTTCGAGGCATCCTCTTTCAGTTCGAGTATTGCGTTTCAAGATTAAGCCCAAAGATAAACTATTCACATTAGATCACTGTGAAGATGATATGACAAACACAGGAAAGCCTTTATGAATTCCTATTCATTATTAATGAAAACCATGTTTTACAAATTTTATTACAATATGATAATTTGCTTAGATACAAAAGCTGACCCAGGGGATGAGTTCTGAATACCTTATCATATAGTAGTTTGTAT
Organism: Aramus guarauna; assembly: GCA_013400195.1. Taxonomy (NCBI): domain Eukaryota; kingdom Metazoa; phylum Chordata; class Aves; order Gruiformes; family Aramidae; genus Aramus; species Aramus guarauna. The sequence goes on along the minus strand of VXBL01010531.1, from coordinate 1,063,949 downwards.
GGGAGTTCATTCTTTGGGGGATTAAACACTGAGGGTGAAGTATGTAATCTCTTCTTAATGTTTCCCAGTGAGTACATACTTAATTTTTACCAAAATCTGAGGGGTTTCCACCTTTAGGCCTGGGTTTCCAGGGGCTGAGGTCATCTAAACAAAATGATCCATCACTGCAGTGTGATGCCCAGCTGTGATGTATCTTCAGTTTCCCTGGAATTCAGTGCCTGTTTGAAGGCATTCAGTGCCTGAAAAGTCATTAACATTTTAATGTTTACATACATTTACTCGCAGCTAGTTTGTTGTCGTCTCATCTGAAACAATAAATTAATTTTTACATCCAGGGTTCTTATAAGTTGCTTGTAGTGGTCCTTGGTTGGTTCTGTGGTCAATGTCATCAGCTGCGATCAGTGACCTGCCCCAGCACTGGATGGTAAAAGCCCTCTATTCAGTAAGACTCCATGTGAAAGCTGAAGAGGATTTATAGCCTTTGCCGTATAAAGGATTTGGTGAAATTAAATTGTTCTGTTAAAGTCTTACTTTGTGAAAGATGAGCCTTTCTGTTGGAAAATACAATTTTAAAAATCAAAAATTGCAGGGGTAAAACAGGATTTGTAGCCAGCGAGCTGTCTGCCCTGGCCGACAGTATGTCCTGCTGCCTCCAACCAGGGATCTGCATCCCCTTCTCCAGCACTGCAGCTGTGTGCCCCAGTGCTGGTGTGCAGGGCCAGTCTCTCTTCTCCCCAAAATTAATAAGGTTTAAATTGTGAGTCATGCTACAGTGCTGCTGAAGAGGTGCTTGGGCCACTTGCTGAACCTGTGGGGGAAACAGCAAGAGCTTCAGCCCCTCTTTTTACTAGCTTGGGTATCTCTGCTGCCAGTCACAGGTTAACTCGGTCCCTTCTCTCTTTTGGCCGAAGTGTTGTGTTTCTAAATCTCCCTCTTTCCCTTTTTTTCTTTCCCTCCTTTAACTTGGAACATTTGGCAGATGGCTCAGGTGCAGGTGAGACAGGCAGGACACGTGTCGGTGGGGCAGAGCGCAGGGAGGCAGGAGCACGCGGCACGGGCAGCGGCACGCCTGGGGTCAGTGAGCCGCAGGAGCTGGGAACCGCAAAACAGCAGGAGACGTGTCCTTCGGGGGCTGAGGAGGCTCACCTGACACCTAGGGAGCACCAGACACCAGAAACTCTCCCAACAGCGCATAAAAACAGGGGTGAGGCAGTCGGCGTGGTTGGCTGATGTCACTGAAAAGCAGGGTGAGGGAAGGCAGGGCAGAGAAAAAGCCCTGCCCTTCAGGAGAGCAGACTTGGGCTCCTTCAAGCAGCTTGTAGATGGGGTCCTCAGCTTCACGGTGACAGAGATGTAGCCAAGTTAGAAGAGTAACGTGAAGGAAAAATCTTAGCCTCACAATGAGGGGAAAAAAAAAAAGGAGCTATAAATTTCAAGTGTCTTGCTAAAATAATAAGCCCATATAACTCAGTATTGGAGAGCCTTGTACCAGACAAGACATGAGACTGTCTCAAAGCTGTTAATAGCATTCTGGCAGGTAGACTTTCCTGGCTGCCTCTGCTAGCCCACATAGCAATGTATTAATTGGTGTTCTGGAGCAGTCCACCAAAAAATATGATTTTATTTTTTTTTTTCTGTCCATTCTTTTCCCTGCACAAATGATGGAAAGCGTCCTGAGTGTCTTTGCCCAGCTGTTTGATGTCATGTCCCTTTGGAGCCCGAGAAGTCATTTTCAGTATTTGAAGGAAAATATCCTGAGACAGTATAATACTGGGATGACACATTTTTATATCACAGAGGTGGATAATCTGAGGCTGTGCCAGAAATAGTACTTAAAGAATAAACACTTCTGCTCCTTTTTACTGCAGAATTGTTTTTCCCATGGTGCGGGAGACGGCCTCCTTCCCAGCACTGGCTGTGTGTGATGGGGGTAGGCAAGGGCACATCCTCATCTAAGGTGAGCAGGACCATGCTCTCTGGTGACTGGTGTGGAAGTGCTCGGTGTCGGACAACAAAACTGCATGTGGAACGCCCTGAGAGGGGGACAAAAAGGCACAGCCCAGATTTGCCACCGTTGAGGGTATCAGACCAGGGGTAGGATCAAGGGCCTGTTTATCAAAGTATACACTCTCCTTATCCCTGAGATTTTAGCAAGTGTATGTAAGGAAAGGAACAATGAGCTGCTGGCAGGATCTGTATGATCTCATGCGGGGCACAGATTTAGGTTATAGATTTACAGATTTAGGAGGATAATTCTGAATTAGATGTGTTCAGTCAGAGCTCTCTTCCCATCGTTCCCACAGTGCCCATGCAGGCTCCGGAGTGGCGTACTGAGTCAGGGGGGACAGCGTTGAAAGAGTCTGAAAGATGCTTTCCCTCTGCTGTTCATGCAGGTCAGAAGATTTTCAGTCTCGTCTAACAGCTGGTTATGGTCTTGGTATTTATTCATTCTCAGTCTCCTGCTGGCAGCGGCTTTTCTTCCCAGAAATCCCAAACAGAATGAAAAATCCAGCATTTCTGCAGAGAGCCATCTCGGCTGCTGTGCTGTGAGTGACTTGGCTGGCTGTCTTGCTGGGCGGGGGGAGAAGGAACCTCTCAGAAAACAGAGGCATGACCTTCTGTCTATGACCGCCGATCGCTATCACTGTTGTGAGTTTGTCTCTATCACTTGCAATAACCTGGATGTCTTTCAGAGTGGCTTTGTCTTACTTGTGTGTAGTCATAGTGTGACGGCATGACATGATAGATGCTTGTATGTAGCCATAGTGTGACGGCATGACATGATAGATAAAATTTAGCATTTTCTTTATGGAGACAGAAAGTGAACTTGAAGGTGAAATAAATTCTTCAGTCAATTCCTACAGATTGCTGGGGCTTTGGCATCCGGAGCCAGCTCTTATAGCTGTATCACCCTGGCTCGCCAAATACAGGGCCGTAGAGATGTATAAAGGCAGTTTATATCTTTAAAATACTCATGAAAATACTGTCGTGACTCATGGTTAATTCCTTGCTTAAAAAGGACTTTGAGATACATAATGCATGCCCCAAGTGCAGTGAATGCCAATGTGCTCTTTCTGGGGAGCACAGCAATGGGGCACAGCTGGCTGTCCACATTTTTCAACTTCTAAAGAGAGGACATAATGAATTTCATGTGCAAACATAGATCTTGTGAGCAGTGCGTGCAGATGTGTTTTGAAAGGCGTATGGTGACAGAAAAACAGCCATGAAAAGCTGTGGAAAGGTGCGGAGGGCTACATGTCTTTTATTCAAGGAATAAATGCTTTCAATTAATGTTTGGGAGGAGAATAGTAGTGGTACTGCCACAGTATAGCTAGCTCACTCTATTGTTAAAGGATCAGGTTTTGTAGGCTTTTAGAGAAAACTGTCAGTAGCCCTGAGGTTTACAATTCTCCTTCTCAAGTGACAGAATATGACTGAAAACGTTATGAGGAAGCAAATACATTGGATCTCTGACCTAGTATCAGAAAAGATCCCTAAAACTCACCGCAGGTGCAAACAAGGGTCAGACCACTCAGCTGATGTGTGGCTAAGCCCTGAGCTTGGCAGGGATCTGTTGGGTTTGCCTGGGCAAATAAAATGTCCTCTGTGGAAAGCCTTGGCACCCTAATGGTGAAAAGTGCTGTTCAAATTTTAGGCTTTATTTTTCCAGTTTGCACTGGTAAAGTGACCTGAGGATTGGCTGACAGCATTTTGAAAGCTCACTTTCTGTGCGTCTGTGAACAGTGATGGTCTCTGTTTTCCCCTCAGCAGATGCAGCCCTGGCTGACCTGCTCGAAGGATTGAGCAAAAGTGGGCAGCGTGGTGCGGTGCCTGACTCCTCAGCCATGTTGTCAAGCTGCACCGTTTTGATGTGAGTAACTCCTCACCTCTTCTGACCTCGCTTGGCAGCGTGTGCTCTTGCCCAAATAAGCAGCCCATTTACTTATACAGCAAGCAAACATCCCTGAAAAGGTGATACTGCTCCTTTTGAAGTGCTGAAGAACTTTGCCATTCATTTGCAAGATCAGAGAGGCTGTATTTTTCAGACAAGCCTTCTGAAATCCCTACTGAGGTTGTTTGCTCCTGTTTCTTCTCTAAGAAGCCATCCGCTTCCGTCCTTTCCCTAAAGTGCTGTCAGAGTAGAGTCCCTGCAAGGAGTACTGGTGTTTTAAAACTTTCCAGAAAGAGACAATGTTCTCTCTTCTGTAGGGCTTGTGTTGGACTGAGGTTTTTTCCCCTTGTAGGAACGCTAACTTTACGCAGGCACTCAGTCACATGGCAAAGCTGTTTGTTAGCCCCGTATGGTTCTTCAGCAGAAGCTACTGATACCTATCACCTATCCTAAACAAGGCCCTGGTAAAGTACCGTGAGAAAAGCTCAGGTGACGTTGTTGTCAGCCTTTGGATTTGAAGTTGCAGTGTAAATATCCTTTTGTTAAGTAGATCAACTTAGAAATGTGAAATGCTTGAAAGATTTTATTTTTTTTTCTTTTAAAGAATATTTTTGTCTTTAGATATGTCTTGCATCAATGTTTACCATGAGAGAGGCTGGCATCTGTAGCCTTTCTGGGTACCACTGTGGCATCCTGAAGATTGCTGAGGTGGTGGTGTCTCTGTCTCCCGTAAAACTGTTGATCTGAACCTTGTGGTAAAGGACACGGGTACCCCCATGGCTCTTTCTTAGTGACCTTTTAACAGAAGAGGTTAGGAAAACATGTTAGTAACTCTCAGCTGGCATTATTGAAGGCTGAGAAAGCTTTTCCTGAAACCTTTTGCAATCCATACAGCTGAAAGTACTTGTTCTCTGTGGCAGGCGGTTGGGACTGGCACACAGCTCCCAACTTGCCAGGGAGGGGCAGGCAGAGGTGGCACGCATGCTTCTTCTTTAGAAAACAGTGCTGAAAAGCAGTCAGCTTAAAAAAAACCCAAAGAAGTGAGAGAATCTATGTTCTGGTTCTGTGTAAGTCCTGGGTTTTGGATGAGAAAGAAAATAAGCATTTTGGCTCCGTGAAATCCTCACAGAAGAGGCTGTAAAGAGAATCAGCCTTTCCCTTCAGGCAAAAGGCTTGGGAAGAGGCAGCGAGTGGGGCGGGGGGAGATAGGGGCTACAGCAGTCTCAGACGTCTGCCTCTGTGCTCACGTCATCCCCTCCAGACTGCTTTGGCGAACGCGTACGGCTGCACGCGCGCTTTATCCATCTTAAGGTAAAATCTGGAGCTCTTGAACTGCAAATTTGCGCGACGTGAGCTCTTCGGTGCGAGTGCCGGGGGTGAAGCGCGGCTGGTGCTGGTGTTTGCGGGGCTCGGGTGTAGGAAAGTCAGCGGAGCCGCACTGCTGCCTCTCCTCACCTGCCTCTGAGTTGCACTGGTTTGAAATCATCCGCTGGTGGTGTTCTGTCTATAGGGTACTCTACAAGGTACCTGTAGTGCTTCCAAAATGTTCTTAGGCAAAGGTAGGGAAGCCTAAACCCCAAGGTTTGATAGAGCTTTCTGGCATTAGAAAATATACAGGGATTGTGACATTTTTCACTTTCTTTCACCTATCTTTTTGCAAATGAGGATGAGTGTTGTCTTTAGTAAATAAAAGTTTAATGGGATCAAAGTTTCTTCTATAAAATCCCACTGCTTACATGGATATACAACTCTTTCCTCTCTAATAGAATGAGTATACTTTAATTTTCGTTGTAGAAATACTGTCTATACAGTTTATTGGCAGAAAGCTGTCGGCTATAAAATGCCAACTTAAATTCCGAGCCAGAATGGAGTCTTTTAACAAAAGACTTGTATTCTGTGACATAATGATGCTTCTGTTAAAACCGTTTATGTGAGGAAATAATGTCTGTGATAAAACTCATGTTCTTTACCACATGGCCCAGATACCTGGAATTTATACAGAATTCATTTGGCAGTCACACAAAAGAGCTCGTAGGTACCTAGTAGTAGTCCAAACCTCAGTTTGCTTTTCCAGGAGTTGCACTCCTGATTCCTTCCCCAGGTTTGGAAGAGCAACTGAAGTGGCTTGTCCAAAAATAGTGGTCCCACTAACTTTCCAGAGTGTGGACATTAATGCTATATTCATATATCTTGTTCAGCAAGAGACCTTTACCATTGTGTAAGTAAGAGTACAATGTTTGGGTCTTTCAGATACATTTTTGATGTATGGAAAAGTACCATCCCAAAGTAAACTAATGGGAAGGAGATTGCTATTTTCCTCTTTCTTGGGAGCTTAGACATAAAGGCTTGTGAGTGCCGATATTTTAATGTATGAATCAAAACCTAGCATAGGAGAAAAATAAAGGGGGTAATATTTGATGGGAAGGAACAATGCATAGGAAGTAAGGAGTAGTGTCTGACTTGATTGTGTATTGTTACATAGCTTGCTAGGAGTTCTCTGACCACTTGTAACTGTTTCCAAGCTCTAATCTCATTTGGGGAAATGACATTCTTGGTACTCTGGAAATGTCCATTAGTCCTGTTAGTCCGTGGGATGGGTTCTTTCTGGTTTAATACTACAGAAAAACAATAATGGTGTCACAGAAAGTTCAGAAAAGCTAAGAGCAGAAGAAACCAGGATTCCTCTGCTCTAGCAATCTCCTAGACTGGTCGTTGTTATGAGACACTTCTATTATCGGCTGCCACACCTGCTGAATGCTGGTATTAATGACTTCACAGGAGTCTATGGTATATAGTTTATAATAGCAACTGGCACCTGGAAACTATTAAGTGGATTCAGCTGACGGAAGCATAATACCAGGTTAAGATTATTTATATTTTCAGTGATTTCCTCCTCCTGCGTTGTGTTCTCTTAATCCAGGATTAAATTCTAATTGTGGCTAAGTCCTTGGAAAGCTCATCAATTTGAATGGAAGTTTTAGGAAGCCAACATACCTGAGGTTTGTTTGAATGGGAAATTGTGGGGTGCGAATCTTACTACCTTGTAATTTCTGGACATTTTGTGCAAGGCAAGCACAACTCAAAGGACTGAAGAGAGAATCCTTGCATGCTCTGTTCTCAGACACGATGGCAAAGGCAATGGAATGACAGCACAGTGCCTTGGATTGTGCTCTCATTTATGCTGCCTGCACACAGTCTCATATGAACACATAAAGATAAAAGTCTGTGTTTTGCTAGTTTGGATGTTGGAGCAGAGCATGTAAAGCGAAAGCATTGTCGAAAAGGAAACACACTTTTTTCAAAGTGGTCAGAATCAATCTGCGCATAATTTGACACAGGACAAGAACAGATGGAGTTAAGCAGGAGGTTTGCTTTGTTCTATAATTTTGAGGTGAATGAACAAAACTTCACTGAAGCCAATGCAGCTCTATCCAGCTACTGCCTGATCTGGGTAATCCCATAAATACAGTTATTGCTATTGCTAGTTATGTGTCGCAGACTGTGTACTAACATTGCAGTATTAAGCCACGTCAGGCTCAGTTTGCCTCAAATTGCTTTGCCCTGCTTGGAACTTCGTTTTAGCTGGCTTAGCTGTGACAGCATTTTTTTTATTTTTTTATTTTTTTTTCATTACCAGGTGACTATTTCCTGATTTGTTTTACTTGCTTTTATAATCATGGGATATAAACACCATTTTTGTACAGCCAGGAGTAACAAGTAGGTATTCTGTGTATAATGAAATATTTATGACACTGTCTTAATGTTGCAATGTAGGAGAATATGAGCCTGGCCTGGCAGTGGAGGGCTTGCCCGTGGCAACCCAGGGTGCAGGGGAGAGGAGTGCAGATATGGGGGGTGAGAGAAGAGGGCACAGGAGATCAGCGGAGGCTTCAGGGCTGTGAACAGCTTGGCAGCAAAGAGTAACGTAAACCTGGGCGCAGGGCGGAGCAGGGCAAAACAGGCTCATAGGTAGCAGAGAAAATAGATAAGAAGTATACAATGTATGGAAGATACTTTTAATATAGGACGTTCAGGCATAATGTGGAGTTGCAGACCAAAGAAAAAGAGCGAGGTGTAAAAGCATGGCGGAAAATGTACAAAAATAGCCCCAAGTGGACCATAGAAAGAGAAGGAAGAAATCAGCAGCTTCGATGTCATGCTCCTCCTGGCAAAGAAGAGGGAGAAAGCTCTACCACCTCCATCATACGCCTCCCAGCAAAAACCTGGGAAAACTGATGACTCCCTGTCACCATTTCCTCCCCCTGACTGAAGGCAACAACCCGAAGACTTCAAGATAAAGAGTGGAAGGGTAAGTATAACACCAGGGAGAAGGACAGATGCTAGGAAGTGTGTGGTTTATGAATTATTATTGAGACTTTTACCCTGTTAGTATTATTTATTTCTTCTGTCAAAAATGAAATGCATTTTGAGATGCTTTGTTTCCCTTTTTTTTCCCTGTATAATTTCCAGATTTGCTGAATTTGCAATAGCTTGCTTAGTCCTTAGAGTGCATCAGCAGGAGAATCCTAAAGTTGCATGAAATGCTGGGGGTTTTGTTCTGCCCCATCTGCAGAGAGTGATTTCCTCACGAGTCAAAGTGATACTTCATTCAGTGCACCTGCCTCTTACAGTGTACTTCAGAGTTTGGTAAGCAGAAAAAAAAACACCCAGTACCTTTTGCTTCTTTGAACCAACACCTAAGGAATTCATTTAACTTCCTAAAAAAAAAAAAAAAGGGGGGGGGGCAGGGGGGTTGTCCACAATAATTTGTAATAAAATGTCTTTTACTATTAGCAACCAGCAAGCATGCTCTGTGTTGAACATCTCTAACTGTGACGGGTAGCTTCCGTTTTGATCCTGTGCGTAAGTGGTAGCATCTTCTTCAGTTTTCATGGTTCACAATATTTACAATGTCTGTAAATTCTGTGTGAGATTGCAGGCATATGATATGATGCAAACCCATATCTGGGGAAAAATTATACTCTAGTTGGGCTCCCCTCTCGACTGGAGCGCTGAAGTGCTGCCGCAACGCAGACAGTAAAAGTACCACAGTGCCAGGACACGGAGTCAGACACTGCCTTGAAGTAGGTCTGTCTAAACCTGCTACTACAATGAGCTCGCCAAGGATGACTGCAAGGCTTTTAAAGCCAAAAAGCCAAGTTTTGCTAGAGCAGGAACTACAATAACATTTTTTAATACAAAAAAAAAAATCAGTGCAACTCATGCAGACAGGTTGGAAAGAGAAGTGCTCAAATCTCAAACTCCCCTGTGCCGTGGAGAGGCTCCTGCCTTCCAGCCTAATTTCTGCTCGTCCTCAGTGGTTGCCAAGAGTTCCTGGTCCCCTTTCTTCCCGAGGAAACTCTTTCTATTATCTCAGAAGCAGGACTTCCCGCTCTTCACTGTGATCTCTCATGAAGTGATTCAGCTGCGCAGAGGGTTTTAGTTTTCATTAGCATCATCTAACCTACTGGGTATAGGTTCAGCTCGGAGCAGAGAGTTTAAATAATACAAAAGCCTCAGCCACCTAATCTGCACAAGGCAGTTTTTCCTTTCTCCTGAATCATCTTTCAGTATGAAAGCAGAATATATCTGAAGCTGCAAGATAGTCTGTTTTCCTATTAGCATCAACCTAAACACGGTGTTCCCTGAGCAATTGTTAATTTCAAACTGTATATTGCGGTAATAAGTGCTAACTAAGCATTTTTTCTGACAGGTAATTTTCTAGATCTGTCACAAGCTACAGAACACAATTCCTCAGAGAAACATTAGCTTTCAGGATTGATGAGAATAAGAGTAAAGTATGAGGCTAAACTCCATTAAAATCATGGCAGAAGCTTGGATTCTTCAATATATTAATTATATGATGTAATCATTTTCTTAACTGAATTTGGCAAGTAAACTAACACAGGAGCTGAAGTGTGGGGCACTCAACCAGAGAATGCATCGAATGCATTGCTTTTCATGCTAAAATGTCACAGAAAGGAAAGTGTCTAGGTTTAAACCGGCATGTTTTGAAACATAAATCATCGAGCATGTTTCATATTATGATCACTCTTCAATTTAAATGTTTCAGATGTGTTTTCCTTCTATAAAATTGGAGGTCGCTATGCTACCACCAGCCGAACCTCAGCCGTGAAAGAGTAGATTCAGGTCTGCTTTCTTACAGGTAAGCTATTCCTGGTGGCATGCAGCTAGCACAGTCATTCCTGTTGATCCATTGGCACGTTTTAAGCCTTACTGACCTGATCTGTTTATAGGAGCTTTTTCTTTGAATTAAGTGGGCATTAGGAAAGACCCTGTGAAAATCATTTCAACAGGTGTATTTTCTTGGAAGCGGTGAACAAATACATGATCTGATTTTGGAAAAATCATCTGTTACTGATACGAAATGCATTTTCTGACTACCTCAATGAAATCCATAGGCATAACTGATATTGATAGTTTTTTTTTAATTTTATAGTGAATAGTCTAATGAAAAATGTGAAGTAGAAATTAAAATAATTTATTAAAAAACTAGGTAGAGGTGTTTCTACTAATATACCATTGGATTTGCCTTGAAATTCCCTTGATTCATATTTCTGTAAAATTTCACAAAATGTTATGCCTTCCAGAGATAAAACTATATTTTTATTCCACAGAGCTAATTTCTGTCTGCTTCTGGTTCATTTTAACCTATTGCTTTTGCATAATTTTCCTTTTCCCTCCTCCCTCTTTTGTCCCTTTCTCTAATCCATGTGTAACAGGTATCATGCAAAAACAGTGTTGTTAGAAATTACACTAACTTTCTGATAAATCATGCCTTTGGCAACTGCCAAATTCTCAGGGTGTCTCAGGGAAAACAGGTGCTTGTTAGAAATACACATCATATGTTTCCTGTCACACACAAATTTTAATTCCTGGCATTTTTCTGTTACGATGCAGCGGAAACAGTCAGTAAACTGAACTCTGATGTAACTATCCCGAGTATCTCAGGCCAGTTGATGCTGCTGTGGCACTTGCCTTGTTGTGCTGGTATATGTGTCCCTTTGAAAGTGTTTAGAGAAGTGGATAGGGATTAAAATGCTGTTGCACATTTTTAGCAGCCCAAATAGGGGCTACCTGCTGGCTTATATCCGCTCTAAATTGGCTTTGCCTGCCGACTCAGAGACCATTGGTTGGTTTGGAGTGTCCACAAAATGGGCTTTATTAACCTGTCGTGTCATAACCTGGCCATTTCATCACTCACGTAATCAGGTATCCTGAGACATTAGTGGCTTTAGAGGGTTCCTTCCTTCATTAACCTTCTAGTAACAGCGGCATTAAACCCTCAAGTGCAGCCACAAGTATTTATCTCTTACATTCTTTTATACATAGCATAAAATTTCTTACTTTTTTTTTTATATCTAGCATAGCATTTTATATATATAGCTTCTGTTAGACTTGAAAGTGGGGCTTATGGATGGTCTTAAAATCCAAATTCTGCTTTTATTTGCATCAGTGAGGTCATTAGATTTCAGCAGGCAGGGCGATGTGCAGGGCTGACCGCAGTCTGCTTTCCCAGCCTACGGTCTGGGCATAGAGGGATCGGCTCTGCCTCACGCTGGTTGTGCAGTCCCTTCCTCGAAGGTCTGGGGGAGAGCAGTTCTCGGGGGACTAGAATCATACAATGGTTTGGGTTGGAAGGGACCTGAAAGACCATCTAGTTCCAACCCCCCTGCCGTGGGCAGGGACACCCTCCACCAGACCAGGTTGCCCAAAGCCCCATCCAACCTGGCCTTGAACACTTCCAGGGATGGGGCCTCCACAGCTTCTCTGGGCAACCTGTTCCAGCACCTCACCACCCTCACAGTGAAGAATTTTTTTCCTTATATCTACTATAACTCTACCCTCTTTCAGTTTAAAGCCATTACCCCTTGTCCTATCACAACATGCCCTTATAAACAGTCCCTCTCCAGCTTTCCTGTAGGACTCTTCAGGTACTGGAGGCCTCAATTAGATCTCCCCGGAGCCTTCTTTTCTCCAGGCTGAACAACCCCAACTCTCTTAGCCTGTCTTCATATGTCCAACTCAGATGGGCACTGCTGCGCTTGGATGGGGCTTGCTCCTCCTGCTCCCAGACTTGCGCGATGGGTGCGTGCCTGCTCCCCAACTCACTTGGCAGGGGCTGGGTAAGAACATCTGCTGAGAGAAAATCCTTATAGCCGGGTCTCCGGTACCACCGCAGCCTCTCTTCCCACAGCTGACAGGAGACAGGTCGCGTGGCTCTGCTATACATGGCAGGCAGGTCACGGCGGGGAGAAACGCACACGAGGGAGGTTTGGGTGAGCAAAGGGAGCGTATAGCAGGAGCTGCAGAACCACTCTCCCAAAGTGCATTTGCATTGCTTGTGTCCCTTCTGTGGAGCCCCCCAGAGCTCCTCCGTATTTAGGAAACAGGCACTTTAAGGTAACTTTGAAGCTGCATCAGGGAGTTCAGATTGGACATTAGGAGAAGGTTCTTCACTGAGAGGGTGGTTGATCACAGGAACAGGCTCCTCAGGGAAGTGGTCACGGCACCAAGCCTCTCAGAGTTCTTAGTCACATGGTTTAGTTTTAGATATTCCTGCGAGGAGCAGGGAGTTGGACCTGATGACCCTTATGGGTCCTTTCCAACTTGAGATATTCTATGATTCTATGACTTTAGGGTCCTTTTGTGTCCAAATCAGGTTTTTTCACATTTCTTCCCACAGTCATAGCTATATTGAACACAGTAATTTCTCCATACCACCGCAGCATTTCAGTTTTCTTCTCCTTTTTATAAAACTGCCCACAGTGTATACTACTCTAATCTTTTCAAAGCACTTTGCAAAGATAGTAGAGGCACTCAGGGATAATCTCCATGAGGCCGGTAAATTGGTCACCACTGAAGCACTGGGAGACATGAAATGAGGTGACTGTAATCTGCACAGAGGGAGCCTTCCTCTCGTTTGGAAGTACAGTCACCTGCGGACACATGAAACAAACCAGAGGAGTCTGCAAAGCCTCTGTTCTTTATTGAACGATGCCACCAGAGGGAATAAGGAGAAAACTGCAAACAGGCCAAGGTATTAGTCACTCGGTGTAGTGTGTGAAGATCAAGGTGTGTGTGGGGGAATCATCAAAAAGGATGCTTGACCATGCAGAACAGTTAACCATGATTACTTTTTTTCCTTGATATTAAAAGGCTCTTTTTTTCGTATTATTATTGCAGGGTGCAAGGCTTGGCAGAAGATGTTTCTCACTGAAATGGAAAGTTGAATTGAAGTGTCCATGGAACTGGAAAACTTCTTGTGAAACCAAAAGACACAGCTGGGAAAAGTAAAGATTCGAGTTCAGGATACCAAGGCAAATAATATGATTTGCCTTTTATTGTAGCAAAAGGGAAAAAATGATCATTGTTACTTCTTAAAGTGCTTATGCCTAAAGAGGTCATGTATTAGTTTCCTTGAATGGGTTGCATAAAGGATATTCTCCGCTGGTTGTCCCAGTCCCTGTTTAATCAAAGTCACAGACCCTGGCATTTGTGTGACAACAGATGTCAAACTCAGACTTGGAAGTCCAGGCCTGTGCCAAATGCCATGGAAAAACTGCTTGTGCATAAAGGGAAGTTGTTAGCAAGCGTGCTCTGCCACCTCAGCACTGCCTGTGGTGTAGGAGATTGGCACTCCCTGTACTTGCCATGAATGTGGTTTCCTGCAAGGTGTGGACCAACACCCAGTTCCAGAACACCAAGTCCTGGCTGCACAGCAGGAGTGACCTGCATGGGGTGAAACGTGCCTCATCACAGGAGGAAACTCATCGGGGAGCTGGTCTCTTTCCTCTCACCAGGCTGAGGGATCTTGCCCACAGGCCCTGGACTTGTCCCACAAGCAGGCTGTTGGGTGGCTGGTTCATTTTCAACAAGAGGGTAGAGGGAGCATAGACCAGGTAGACAGTTTTTGTCCAACATAAAGCTTCATCCTTTTCTTCATCTTTCTCTTGATAGGTGATGAAATACATTCCAATGAAGACATGAGCATCCATGGACAGAGGTTTTGTTATGGGGTCTCAGATGAGGACATCTTCTTTGACCCAAGTTCCTTGTCCTCAAGAGTAGGTGATATTTCTGGGTTTTGTTGTGAGCCACCTTGAGCATCTTTTCATGTCCCTGAGCACTGCCTTTAAGCACACCTGTATCCTAACCCTCCATCTGAAGAGCCGTCCACTTACAGATGGGCAGATAACTAGCTAGAAATGGCTGCTGTAGCTCAGCATTGAAAAGCTACAATCGTGCGTATAGACCCTGTAAAAGCTGAAGCACATCCAGGGCTTTTCTGAGGACCACAGAACACTCATGGCAACCTCAGAGAGCAGCCCCATGGCTGCACGTTCCAGGCAAGCCGGACAGCCTTGTGAGGGATGTGCCGCATGGTCAAGCGATGCTCAGGGCTGGGGTCGTGGTGGGAATATTGGGGGAAACCTGGGACTGTTGCAGGAGCACAGTAATGAAGGACTTTGGCCTTGAGAGTAGTGCTAGGGCCATTTTTATGGAACAGCGTAATCATTGAGCTGGTAAGTTCCATGTCACTCTTTCCCAGTCTTGCTAAGCAGCGTGGTTTAGGAGGTTTGTCAGGCTTAAACTCCAGCTGTCTTTTGACAGACTTAGGAAGAGGTGTCTACAAAAAGTCAGCAGGAAGTGACCTGTGGCTAGTAGCTGAGAAAATCAGTCGGCCACTTGGCTGCTTAAGTGGGATCTGCAGGAGCTACCAGACCCATGCTGCAGACTTTAGGTCAGAGAAAGAGAGTGCAGTGCTCCAGTGACCAGGACAAGAGTGAGATGGCTGGGGACAAGTCAATCCAAGTGCCCTTCAATGGACTTCAGTGAAGTGAGTGTGGGTCACTGTGGTCACCATTGGCAGCAGGTGGGAGACTTCACATCTTTCACTGCAACACAGCTATTTCTCCCTTCTTCTCGCTGTAAATTTTGCTCTCCCCTTTTATTCTGGTCTCGTTCTCTTTATTCTCCTCTCTCACGCTGTCATAACAAACACAGGGAAAGCTTGATGGGAGGAATTAATCTGCCTGAGGAGGGACAAAACTAGCCCATGAATATTAGAGGTTCCCAGTGAGGTTCTTTTTTAATTATGACTGTAGCCTGATTGGTAAGAGAGGCTATATCAGAAATATAATTATCAATACTTAGTAAAAACTAAAAATACTCCAGACTGACTCACTTAAATCACATGTCTCCTCAACAAGACGAGATCTCATTTTTCAACAGTGTGGGAAAATCCAACTGTACCTGGAGCATACTACGTTGGAGGGTGCTTATCAGTCTAAACATACAATTCAAAGAACGTAAAAAAAAATTTTTTTCAACCTCTACTTGAAATTATTTTTCCTTCTTTTCAAATGAGCAGCTACCCTGCTGGTAAAGTAACTTCATAGCTGATTTCTTCTGCTATGTTCAAGTCACATCCTCAGGTGGTGACACCTCCGTGTTGTTTTTTTACTGTCTTTTTTTTTTTTTTTTTTGGTCTTTGTGAGATTTTTTTCCTCAATTTCATTTGAACTAAAACTCTACTGGTCTTCAGTAAAGACAAAAAGAGAAAAGTACTGTTATTTTAGCAACGTATCAAGATGCACTATGTTTGTGGGTGTGCATGTAGGTTATGTGGTATCGCCCTATTTTAAAAGAAGTCATCTTTTTGTCAGATACACGCTCTTCATTAAAGATTTTTGCACGTAGCAGTAATAAGGATATGAGGAAATCTGCTGTCTTGGGCTGGCCGCAGATTCACAGGCTGTATTAATAGATAGGATTAGTGAAGAAGAACAGGTCAGAAGGCTGCAAAGCTCCTGTCCCTTGAGATTTCCTTCTTTAGATCATTAGTCTCATTGAAGACCTTTGTCGAATACAGGGAGCAGAAACTGAGGAAAAGGCTGGAACCATTTTATTTTGCTGAGACGTGCTGGGGAAAGGGCAATTTCTGGGTCATAAGCTCTGCTGAAAATGTCTGCCCAGTTTTCTCCACAGGCACCCTGGAGGAACAACAACATCAGTTTTCTGAGCAGAGAGGCGGCTGTCACAGAGCAAGGAGAGACTATCATAGGTTTCTACCTGCTGGCTTTAGGTACGTACTCGGCTGGGATGTGAAAGGAAGCTCAGAAGTAGGGTTTGGTATTAAGTTCAAAGTGATTTATTTGGGTTTCATCCCTAATGGAACAGGATGTTAGAAGATGCAACTTTTTTCTTCAGCTATTCCAAAGAGGTGCAGCTGTCTTTTGTTAAAAAGAGATGAATAATCAATGCAGAAATCTTGAGGAAAAAAAATAGGCAAGCCTGTAAACTTTTAAAGCTCACTCAGTCTGTGGGAAGATTAAAAAAAGTACCTTATTAGAAGTGCATGGTGCTTCTGTGTCTTCTCATGTCTCAGTAGCGCTGTATTAATGTTCTGTGATTCCCAGTTTTGACTGCTGCTAGACAGTTGGCATCCTATAACTACCTCCTGCAGAGACTGAAAATACAGTTCCATAGCTTTAATTTTTTTTTTTTAATTATTTGTGCTGCTCTTGATGTAAATGCTTGATGCACATAGAAAAAAACTTCTTCAAACAGGATCTGAGAAAGTTCTGAGTACTAAAACACTGTCCTGTGCTAGCAGTCACTAAACCGTGAGTTTGTTTAGGTTCTGCTGCAAGACAGCCATTTAAGAGTATAATAAGGATTTGAAAATAGCTCCCAATATGAACTTGGTTTGATCTCGGAGCAATTTTGGTTTGTTTGTTTAGATATTGTTTATTTGGGGCAGAGTTACTGCGGGATACAAGGAAACTTTATGAAAATTCAAAGAATGCAGGCTTGCTAGGTAATCAAAATTTCCAACCATAAAACCTCACAGGAAAATACAAGAAAACATAACTTTTATTAAATCTGTTCTTCTAAACAGTATATACAAAAGTGTTTCTGTTTTTCAATGATTGATCTAAACAGATTTTTTTCTTTTTCTAAGCTTATCACATATTGCGAGTAGCTTACTAGTCCTCAGCTTATGCTTGAGAAAGGTGTATGGAAGTTACAATGTAAAATACTAAGTATATTCTAATGTTTAAAATAAAAACAGAGATTCTAGTAGGAAAAATGTACGGCTTCTATCTTAGGAGACTTAATTAGAAGAGTGGCTGCAAAATAAATCACAGTTGTTCCAGTTTATCCCCAATCTGTTCACATCTGCGTATCATGAATGTCTGGGAAATGGCCGCACCATCAGCTAATGAATTAATCAGTTGCACTTAAGACTAGAAAGAACATCTTAGGTCAGCAAGGCTAGTCCCCTGCTGTGACAATATATAATCTCATTTATGAAGCTATCATGCTCCCTCATGTAACTGGCCAGGGTTTCTTTCATGTTGCTACCACTTTTCCAACTGACAGCCTGTTCCTGACTTGGTTTCTCTGTTGAGTAGGAGCCTTTCCCTAAATTCTGTTGCTAAAGTGATCATGCCAACTTTATACCCTTTTTGTCACGCCTTTTAAATGAAATAATTTTTTAACCTGCAATTAACATCCTATGGCCACTCTGTATTCCTGAAGGAATGATCATACCCTGTGTTCAACCTTTGCATTCCTATATTAAGCAAGTGAGGTGTGGGGGGGAGGTGTGTTTGGTTAGTTTGGTTTTGGGGGGGGTTGGTGGTGGTGGGGTTTTTTGTTTGTTTTTTTTTTAATATTAGAATTTATTTATCTCCTGTCAGAATATCCTTTTCCCTGTCATCTGAGCATATCATCCTATCAGCCTTTTGCACTCTTTTCCAACTGGAACTCTTTTGCTCTTTTTTTTTTTTTTTTTTTTTTTCTTCCCCTTCACTTATAGCCAGGACTGAATACAGCATCCAAGCAAGGTCTTACCATTGCCGTTCACATTAATATTAACACTTCTCCAGCTCACAACATACTGATCCCTCCTAGCATTGCCTCTGCATCACACTGGTAGTTCAAATTTCTTCCATCAGTTGACCAACAGAGATGCTTTCCTCTGCTGCTCCCTAATGGTGACCCCACATTTTCTAGCAAATACTTTTTAAAGTGCCTAGGTGCCTGAGCTTTTAGGTCGTATGCCTATTGGTTTTTGATTTCTCCAGATTCTTCTGCCAAGCTTGCAAGTGCTTGGCATGTCATAACTGCTATTCTTGAAACGTAACCTCTAGATTCAAAACTCAAGTTGCATTTCTTGCAGAGTATGTAAAAGCAGTAAGAGCACACTCCAAGTTAAGTGCAGTGTGAATCTGGTTAAAATGTGATGGAAGTAGGTATACCCTTTTGCAACAGGACCTTTGGAAAAAAATCTGCTAATAATACATTAATCAGAAAAGGCCGTGTGCCTTTTTCTCCTCAAAGGTCTGCTGCACTTCTGCAAGCACCAACCATATCAACTTCCAGCTATTAGTTTTACGTACACCGATAACTCAGTCAGTCTGGGGAGCAGGGACGTGGCAGAACAAAGTACTCTGTGATGCAGACTCCCTCTTGCCCTTTGGCAGCAGAGGACAAAGGCCAGTCCGTGCGTTACCTGCCCGTGCCTGCGCTTCTTTAGGAGTCTGGAAAGACAATCTGCGTTTGCAGGGGTCTGTGGGTACTTCCTTACACAAAGTCCCAAAGCTGGTCATGTTTCATACTTCTGGGGTTTTGATGCCTGTGGAAAACAGCTTCGGTGATTACACTGCTGTAACCGCTACAAGTTTTCTTCTCTTTTAAATTTAATTACCCCAGTGCAGTTTTTTGCAAATTCTGACATACGTTTCCAACACCAAAGGTATGTATGTGATGGGTGTTAGCACTTTTACCTAGAAGATGGGGTTCATCCGAATCTCTTCACCTTTGCAGGATACAGTCCAAAAAAACAGACTATCTTTGGCCAAGTCTTTCCACAGTCATACATCTTGACAGAGGACATGAATATCCAAGAACTGTAATCTAACACGTTTTGCTGAGAAGGGGCCTCTTTGTGTGTCCCCTTTTGGAAATTGTCACGTGTCACAGGTAGCGTGGATGTCATATGCGACAGACAGGACACTGATGTATGTGTCATATATCATACACCAGCCAGGCTGTCAGATCCAAATAGAGGGGTTCTCAGAATGCTGTGTAGACACTTGAGCTCACAGCCCATGCTGGAATAGGCATCGCACCCTAACATCACAAGCAAACCAGCATTGAAGCGCATGAGCGGATTTTGCAAATGCTGATGGATTTTGAGATCACTGCACTGCTTCTTGGCATCCGAGTCACCACGCCATCATTCTCCTTGCAAACGCTTTGGCCAAGGGACCGGCAAAGTGGGGAAAAAATGCGATGCCAATCCCATAGCGGTGAGTCATCACAGCATGCTTGGAGGGACGAGCTGCAGGTGACATCAGGCACTGCATTACCCTTTGTTACGTCAGCTGTGTCAGCATCCCCTTTCTGAAGGCAGCGCTCTGTTTCCATTCTTCCCCTCCATCAGCTCAGAACTGTCTTTGACAGATGGGGGGAGCTTGTCCTGTTGCTAGTGTTACATCTGACCCCTTTTTGCCTTTGCCCTAAGTGGTATAGTTCTGTGGAAAATCCTTGCATAGATTAAATCATTAGGTGCAATTTAGAAGTACTGTCCATTGTAGCTAGCTAAGTCAAACCTAGACCTGGGGAGGGGTGTGGGGGTACACACACGACCAAAGCATTTTTTTCTCTATAACTGTTAATTGGAATTCTTAAGTAAATTTTTCTTTTCTGCATTCATACACAATTTGCTCTGTGCTCGTTTTCCCTAGTTTCACATTTAGCTGGGACTGTTGGAATGAATATTTGGCATGAAAGGAAATTTTAAGTCAGTATGAGAGAATATTTGCTAGAGAACAAAGTCTGACTTTTTGCGAGTGCTCGTATCAGAAAGGCGTGCTGAGAGCATTACCAGCCCCATCAGGAAATTGGAACAGACCACAAGACCCAAACACGCCTTTAAATGGCACACGTTTCTGAATAGTAACAGTACGCTGTTATTTGACAAGTGACAGAATGAGTGTTATTTTTGGACATTATTTGACAGATAAATCTGAGAAGGTGGGAAAGGAAACAAGCTATTCACAAAAGATTCATCCACAAAACGCGTTTATTGAACAAATAATCTCTCCACGCTTTGTCAAGTCTCAAACATGATGACTTTTATCCTTCCTGCCAAAATTGGCAATATGCCCTGGATAGGATATTGTGTATGTATAATTAGCAGGGAAGACTAAACCCAGAGCAGGATCGCTTCACAGTTGCGGCAGTTAATGACAGCTTTGCAAAATCTTTAGATTTTATCCTTGATTTAAATAAAGTTTTTCTAGTCTGAAAATCTTTTGCAGAAAACCTCTTCAGATAGATGTTTATGCTTGTGTATAGGTAGTTGAATCAGTAATTGACTTTATCATGCCTGCTCTATACCTAGATGCTCAATCCAATTTCTGTCCCAGAGATAAGGTTATTTGCTGAGGGGGAAAGCGTAGCTTGTCTTGTGACACTGAGCCTTTACCTTTTGCTCTCTTTTCTTGAATTTTTCCACTAAAAGGCTCCCTGTATATTTTAAACTGCAGATGGGTGAGTTGAAACACCCATTTTTCTAATTCATTCTTGTCAGATTTTACAAGTAAAGGCCATGCAGCAATGTCTAATAAGAACAAGTCTAAGTAGAGATATAATAACCTCTTTTAGCTGGGCAGGGATGCAGTCATCTATTGGAAATGTGGATGACCAGCTCGGAGCTACCAGTTCCCTTGCATCAAATTTAACTCTGCAAAAGTATAAATTGAGTGTTAACAATGAAATTGCATGCAGCCTCGGGTGTTTGTTGCTTGTTCAAAGCCCATCTCGGGTACATGAGAGAAAAAGAGGGGATGTCTGGATACTCAGGCTTGAACGATTTGGCAGAAATCTTTGTAAAATTGTTGCGTTCCCTCTTAGCTATTCCCGGAGCTAAACAATCTCACTGTTGGCAGTTGCTTTCAGCAGAGAGATTTTCAATATCCTTAGTCACTCTCGCTGTCTGCTTTTCCAGTGCTTTCTTCGCAGGGGCTGGCAGACAGCACACCGATACAGGACTTTGTCGACAGGGGTTTAGTTCCTGACTACCACCAGCTTGCTTGGCAGCCTCCCTGTGCCTCCCCCAGAAATCACGGGTAACAGCACCAGCCTCCGTTGTGGAGCACTTGTAATATCTGTGGATTAATTCCAGGGGGAGAATTACTACTGAATTGGGTGAGGCGATGTAACGGTTTTAATACTGCTGTACATCCTGCTCCTCCTGCCTCCCAGTGTTTGCTAATGTGGGACCAAATACTTTTCTGGGGGTGTCTGAGGAGTAAAGGTGACTCCCTGGCTGTTCAGTATTTAGCATTTATCAACACTCACTTAACCTGTTCTACTCTGATACTGCCAGCCTCACAACAGCTGCTCTCGGGCCTGCCCGGTGTTAATGAACTTCAGTAATTGCATGTTATCTGTGTGTTTTGCCACTTCGGAGGCCAGCACCTCTCGCTGCTGAGCAGCCCATATCAGACAGCGTTACGGAGGAAATGCGAGTCCTCTCTGAACCTTACGGTGAGGGGGAGTGCTCAGTTTCTTCCTATCTGCTTTTTTTTTTTTCTCTCTCTGCCACATTTTGATCTCAGTTGGAACCTGTCCTATCTCCCCAGAATTACCTTGGGGTGCTGGGGTTGGATGTTTGTGTTTGCGTTTGGGGTTTTTTTTCCTCATATACTCTTGTGAGTGATTATCACTGGCAGCCTGCAAAAAAATGAAATTAGTTCCCTTGGTTGTTTCCTTTCTATCTTCTGTTTCATTGAGTTGCCACCTGGTGACACCAATGCCTAATAGCACTTCAAAGTGCAGAGGTTTCTTTCTGGGCTCTAGATCTGCTGTCATCTACCCTGAGGCACATCCCGCCTGCAAACCGGTGGAGGGAGGAGATCCCTGCCCTCGCTGAGGGTCAGAGCTATCGCCGTGCCTCCTCCACAGCGCATTTACAACCTTTTTCCCTGTTGTGCTGTCAGGGTTTGGGCGGGACGTTGGTTGTTTTGATGTGTTGGGTTTGTGTTTTGTGGTTGGTTTTTTTTAAAAATCGGTCAATCGATATAGTCTGCAACCCCAGACCAGCACATCCTTCTGATTGTGCAGGGATCCAGTGTCCCACAGTCACTGCTCCGGCTGATCGCATTTTTATGCAACCACTGGTTTTGTCTCTAGTTACTTCAAAGTTTACTGAGTGTTTAGTTCCTCCAGTTTGTTGATCAGAGTGTTAATATGGTCTACTTCCCAGACACATCAGACGTTTTAGGGACTGGCTATGTCGCTGTAGGTTCTCGTCCTGCTTTGGTTAAAAGGATCGTGCCTTTCCTGCAAAGGGCTGCCCGCACACTCACTCAGTAGTTTTCTCTCGGTGCTTCCCTCATCCCCACCCTCAGTGTGTGAATGTAGTTTCAAAGGTGATCACAAATACTGTGCCTCTGTCACCTCGATCTAAAATATGCATATTGTTGTTTTACATGACTTTTTGCTCTGTTACTTCCTTAAGATACTTTAACTGAAAACTCCCTTACTCTGCAGGCAGGGGGAATGTGCTCTGTGTATTCCCAGGAAGTGCATGTGTATGAGAATTTAAGGGTAGCCCTCCTATCCATTACACTGCATTGACAAATGCTTCTATTTAGAAAGTAGGTGCCATTTTATTCTGTCTGCCATTTTAGCACTATGTTTTTGTATTGACAGGGAAAATATTTCCATGCCTACTGCCTTGAGAAATATCTTGCCTTACAGAAGGTAGACCTGACACACACAAACAACACAACTTCCATGTTTGCGTTGCAAACTGTCCTGATGTGTTTCCAAAGCTGTCCTCCTCCAGTGCCCTGCTCTGCCTATTTATAATACCTAGACTTGGACAAAAGTCAGAAACAATTCGTGACTTAAAGTGCATGCAGCCGTTTGAAACGAAACTTGATTAAGAAACATTGTCACCTAGTGGCCAGAATAAGATGTACTTATTGTTGTTGATCTTATCCTTATGAGGGGATATATAAAAAAAATATATGTATCTATCTTGTGTATCATTGCACTAGTGACTATTTCTGGTTAATACCATATGCTGACACGTCAGCTCTTCCCAGTTCAAAAGCTCTTTAGTTAACCATGGGCATTTGCTAAGCAAGCCAGAGCAGCAGCGGCAGCTTGGCAGGTTTGCAAAGAGAAGTTACTAAAAGGAAATTGCTCCACAGAAAAAGCAGTTCCTAGTGCTGCACAGAGACTGCCCCATCAACCACCTCCCCTCCCACTCCAGACTACCCGGAGCACCTCACCGGGCAGTAAGTACCCGACCTCTCTGTTGGGAGAGAAGCACCTTGCTCTTTGGCATTTCAGCTCATGATACTCCCAGATGGCCTGGAGATTTGGAGGCAGTTTTCTCCCCTCCCTTCCTAGCCGAGGCAGCCCAGCAGAGAAGCGCTGGGTTCCCAACATGTGGAACTGTTGATGCTTCCTGAAGGACGGCAGCTGCCCTCTTGCCACAGTAAACCTGTCAGCCATCTTTCATCTCATGAACTCTCTTGAATACCCAGAGATGCTGTGCAATGCCATCATGTCACGTCCCTCTTCAGTGCGTATATTCACCTCTTGCTGTGTTAATACACAGCACCCTACTCTGGGACAGCTGCTGCTTGTGCCTGGATAGAGGTGATGGAGCAGCACTTTTCTCCCTCACCTGGTAGTTAATGGTGTATCCTGGCGTCAACTGTGGGGAACAAAACCACCAGCTGCTGGGTTCCTAAACCTATCCTAGGCTGCAGGCACTCAAAAGAGGTGGTGTTTTGCTCCACATTGCCAAGGTGAAGTGAGGCTACCTGTGTTGGCAGTGGCAGAGCTGGTTTGAGGGTGGAAATGTGAGCGAACAGGGAGCCGAGTGCTACCCGACCTGCTGCTATAACTCAGTGCAGCAGCCACCCTGGAGCCACCCCCTTCACCGCCTAAATCTCATTTTCAACACTGAGCCTGATGCTTATGAGTGAATATTTTGTTAAAAGTCACTCATTTCTACATGTCTACATCATTCCAAAAAGTGGTATCCAACCTACAAAGGTCTTGCACTATAGTAGGTGGAGCAGTAGTTGTGCACGTTTGGAAACTCTAGGTCTCTCCAACTGAATAACTTTTACCAGATCTACAGTCACCTCCCATGCCTTTTCCTCATCTAACTAGGTACGTACAAGTCTCTGATCTCTCTGTCCTCTCTTGCTCTCCTGGAACAGCTTTCTTTAAAAACAAATTAAAAAAATACTTTAAAGCTTCTGAAAGAGCTGTTCTAAAAGTTCTCTTCACATAGATTATCAGGTGTATTACTGAAAAATGTTCCCATCTGGGACAGGCTTTGCTGCGAGGAGATGGTAGACTGTTATAAGAGAAGAAACTGCACTTCTCGAGAGAGGACTGGTAAAGCAGCTCTCTGGCTATCTGCATGATCTTCGTTATTGTATGCAACACACCCAAAGAGCTGCGGTTTTGGCAGATTGTTTGTAGTCTCTGCTCCACTCTACCAATCTTTCCTCCTTCCTTTTTTTCCTCAGGTGTTACATTTCATGAGTTTCATCTGTTCTCTAAGGGGGGG